>SRMA01025234.1:646381-734305 GCA_007224835.1 Danionella cerebrum | reverse complement strand
AACCTTTTCTCCACCCACTCCAACCTGCCTGCACTCGTCTCTTCACCTCTTTTCCACACTCCCCGTCACACTGGACTGTTGGCCCCAAATCCCTAAACTCCTGCACCTTCTTGACCTCAGCCCCCTGTAACCTCACTGTTCTATTTCCCTCTCCCTCGTTCAAACACATGTATTCTGTCTTACTGCGACTGACTTTCATTCCTCTTCTTTCTAGAGCTGACCTCCCACTTTCCAGGTTTTCCTCAACCTGCTCTCTGCTCTCACTACAAATCACAATGTCATCTGCAAACATCATTGTCCATGGAGATTCCTGTCTGACCTCATCTGTCAACCTGTCCATCACCATAGCAAATAAGAAGGGACTCAAAGCTGATCCTTGATGTAGCCCACCTCCACTTTGAACTCCTTTGTCTGACCTACAGCACATCTCACTGCTGTCTTACTTCTCTCATACATATCCTGAACTATTCTGACATACTTCTCTGCCACTCCTGACCTCCTCATACAGGACCATAGCTCTTCTCTTGGCACCCTGTCATGCGCTTTTTCTAAATCCACAAAGACGCAGTGAAGCTCTTTCTGACCATCTCTGTACTTCTCCATTAACAATCTCAGAGCGAAAATTGCATCAGTAGTGCTCTTCCTGGGCATGAAGCCATACTGCTGCTCACAAATATCCACTTCCCTTCTTAACCTAGCTCCCACTACTCTTTCCCAAAGTTTCATTGTGTGGCTCATCAACTTTATGCCTCTGTAGTTGTTACAACTCTGCACATCACCCTTGTTCTTAAAGATTGGTACTAGGACACTTCTCCTCCATTCTTCAGGCATCTTCTCACTAAAATCCTGTTGAATAACCTAGACAGAACCTCCACTGCTGTCTCTCCTAGACACTTCCACACCTCCACTGGTATGTCATCTGGACCAACAGCCTTTCCACTCTTCATTCTCCCCAGGCCCTTCCTCACCTCATCCTTTCTAATCTTTTCAACTTCCTGCTCTACAATATTCACATCTTCCTCCCTTCTTTTCCTTTCATTCTCCTCATTCATCAACTCCTCAAAATACTCCTTCCATCTTCTCAGCACACTCTCCTCACTTGTTAGCCCCTTTCCATCTCTATCTTTAATCACCCTTATCTGTTGCACATCCTTCCCATCTCTGTCTCTCTGTCTCGCTAATCTATACAATTCCTTCTCGCCTTCCCTCGTGTCTAACCTGGCATACAACTCATCATATGCTTTCTGTTTGGCCTTTGCCACCTCCCTCTTCACTCTGCGCTGCCATTCCTTGTAGTCCTGTCTACTTTCTTCAGTCCTTTCAATGTCCCACTTCTTTTTAGCTAGCCTCTTCCTCTGGATGATGTCCTGTACTTCCTCATTCCACCACCATGTTTCCTTATCTTCTTTCCTCCTTCCAGCTGACACACCTAGCACCGTTCTCCCTGTCTCCCTGATCAACTCTGCTGTAGTTTCCCAGTCATCTGGAAGCTCTTCCTGACCACCCAAAGCCTGTCTCAGCTTCTGTCTGAATTCTTCACAATCTTCTTCCTTTTTCAACTTCCACCACTTGGTCTTCTTTTCAATCTTTCCTCCCCTCTTCTTCCTGACCACCAGAAACATCCTACACATCACCATCCGATGCTGTCTGGCTACACTCTCTCCTACCACTACTTTACAGTCTCTGATCTCTCTCAGATTGGCTCGTCTACAAAGGATGTAGTCTACCTGCGTACTCCTCCCTCCACTCTTGTAGGTAACTCTATGTTCCTCCCTCTTCTGGAAATAAGTATTAACTACAGCCATTTCCATCCTCTTGGCAAAGTCCACCACCATCTGTCCTTCTAGGTTCCTTTCCTTAACACCGAACCTGCCCATCACCTCCTCATCACCTCTGTTGCCCTCGCCAACATGCCCGTTGAAATCTGCTCCCACTACAACTCTCTCTCCTCTGGGAACACTCTCAATCACCTCATCTAACTCACTCCAAAATCTCTCCTTCTCTTCCAACTTACAGCCTACTTGTGGAGCATAACCACTCACTACATTCAACATCACCCCTTCAATTTCTAACTTCAAACTGATCACCCTGTCTGACACTCTTTTCACCTCTAAAACATTCCTCACAAACTCCTCCTTCAGGATCACTCCTACCCCATTTCTCTTCCTATCCACACCATAGTAAAACAGTTTGTATCCCCCTCCAATACTACGCGCTTTGCTACCCTTCCACCTGGTCTCCTGCACACACAGAATATCTACCTTCCTTCTCTCCATCATGTCCGCCAGCTCCCTACCCTTCCCTGTCATTGTACCAACGTTAAGAGTCCCTATTCTCAGATCTATACTCCTGCCATTCCTCTTCTCTTTCTGCCGACGAATCCTTCTCCCTCCTCTCCTTCTTTGACAAACAGTAGTCCAATTTCCACCGGCACCCTGTAAGTCAACAGCACCGGAGGCGGTCGTTGTTAACCCGGGCCTCGACCGATCCGGTATGGAAATCGATTTGGTGACTCGCATATTTGGTATTTGGCATATTTTACGCCGGATGCCCTTCCTGACGCAACCCTCTCTATTTATCCGGGCTTGGGACCGGCACAGAAGTCACTGGCTTGCAACCCCTGTGGCTAGATTATTTGAATGACTGATTTGTTTAATATTTAAACATAATTTATCTAAACAGAATTGAGTGATTTGTTGGAAATAAATAAAAAAAACAGTTTGTACAAACAATTTAAAATTGTTAAATTGTATTATTTTAAAACAAAAACAGTGTTTGTGCATGATTTTTTTACAGTTATTAACCTTTTTTGTCATTTGAAATAAGCATTTGATATAATTTACAAATTGATCAAAACCGATTACATTGTAAAACTGTAATAAATTTGTAAGTTTATTATAAAATTACTTATCAAAAAAAGTTAATTTTTACACTGCATTGAAGTACAAACGCACATTAAAGAGATTTTAGTATCAAAATTGCTTAATCAAATTAAGTTTGAGCCACTGGAGTGACATTTAATACGTTTGAAATGACAGTAAACATGGGCTCAAAGGAAAAGCCAACCCTTTATTTTAAATAATAAAAAAATAATCATGCTTGGAGATAAATATCTGTCAAAAATCTAGATTTTACAGTAGTTATCATTACTCTAAAGTGTCATGGTAAGGCTCAGGTCAAGGGTGCTTGCACTGTATCGGTGGCGGTGAGGAACAGGAAGTGGAAACGCAGGAAGTCTCTCTTTGTCGCGGCTTTCTGGGTGAGCAGATAAAGGCTCAAGACTCATAAATTACTCCTCACCTCCTGCAAGAGTACAAAGCCACTTTGTTTACAATATAAAGGGAAATAAAGCCTATTATGGCTCACATTTAAACAGTTTGAAAGTTATTACAAACGTCAGGAGCATTAACCCCTTCAGATCACGATACAGTGCACTGTGATGTTTATTTTACTCATCATATTAAAAGCATCACCGCCATTCATCATTGACTGGGTTTCACTGGAATTTAGTTAGGGAACGGTTTCTAAAAGAGCATAGGCATAAGAGTAAATAAAGAGTATAAGAGTAAATAAAAGAGTAGGTAATATTTTTGTGGGGCACTCATTGTGATAAAAATGCCAAATGTGCCAAAAATTATAAGTTTTGGTATTTAGTTGGTGAAAGATAGGTAATTACCGGTATCTCTGAAATGAAAAACTGCAATAATAGAATAATTTATGTCTGTATAGGTATATGGCTTAAATGTGAAAAGTTTTTGTGTAAAACACTTAAGTTATGAACACTTTTTATTTTTTATTATGCAAATAGTTTCTCACAGTTTCTGCCGCATCTTCAGCTCAAGTAAAGCTTGAGATTTGAGCAGAACAATAAAAGAGATGGAGAAGGTACAGAGTAAATGTGGGCAGATGGAGCACACAAGAAAGATCCAGCAGAGTCCTCCTTCAGACATTAAACAAAGCAAGGATGCACCAAGTCTCTCACGAGAGAGAGAAAAAAAAACAACCCCACATTGTCTTTCTGAGTGAAACTGCAGGTCATTTTAAATGCATGGAGAAATTATTTTTACGATATGGAGCATACGGGTACAACTGTAGGGTCTAAAGGGAAAAGATAACAATGAGAAAAGAGTGAGGAAAGTCATCCTCACCATTGGAGTTATGTGGGAAATGGAAGGGTGTGAAGGGGGCTGTGACTGAACCTGTAAAGGCTGCAGGGTCTTCATTTTCGTGGCTGAGACGTGATGCTCCTGCTGCATCCTCATCATCAGTTCTGATTTTTGGAGCAGGTTTCTCAACAAGCGCAGCTGTGCTTTTCTGACCCCAAGGTCTCATGCGGCCCAGGCTCATCCGGTTTGCTTACGCTCACCCCTCCATCCATGCCATCTTTCAACTTCTCCCAGATCACGTCCACTAGGCTGTCAAACACCTGCTTCACATTCACACAGTCTTTGGCGCTGGCCTCGAAAAACTGAAATCCTGAACCAAATGAAGAGGAAGCACTAGACGTAAGAGGAGAAGGTAATTTTAAATGAACTTTTATCCATTACATTGTTTTTGTGATTGAACAAATTAAACAAATTGCACATAGATTTACAATCAACCCTTTTTCATGTCAAAATAAATATATGCACCTGTATAGTGAACCAGATCTTTGTGTAGAGGCCTTAAGGTTGCAAACAAAATGGATAATAGTGATGCACGGGTCAGGTATTTTTCCGTTGTCTGATCCATTAAATAAACATATGAGGCATTGTAACTCAAATGGAAACAGCATTTATTTCAGCCTGAAAGTGCTTGGAAACGTCGGCCTGTAATCTGACAACAACTGATCCGATCATATTAATAATCAGATAATGATACATATTTTAAACATCTAGACTAAACATTTTTTTTATTATTTATCATAGAGTTATTATGTTTGCTGTGCAAAAAAAGAATGGCATCCACTGCAGGGTTTTAAATCTATTGAGCTGAATGTGCGCTCGCTTGATGCGCTTGTGGCTGGGACACAGAGTCATTATTGATACCTTGGCAATCGCAAGAAAGGCGAGTGACTCGCGAGAATGTCCTCATTTCTCTCAACAACGTCTTTCAAATCAATAAATTCCACGCAACAAACATGGATTTTTTTGATTAGTGAGAACATCACTAATATATATATATGTATGGGTAGATACCCCATGAAACGGTGCAGTCCATTTGACTGATGCGTCGGAGCCGTCGCTATCTAAGAACACGGTAAATGACGTCTACTTTTCTTTCCTCACCTAACTCTTCTGCCAGTCTCTGGCTCTCCTCTCTGGGCACGAGCCGGTTGTCCTCCAGGTCACACTTGTTGCCCACCAGAACGACCTGAGCATTGTCCCACGAGTAAGTCTTGATCTGCGTCGCCCTACACAAGCAGTGGGTTAGACACTGTCAGCACAAAAGGAAAGATGTTCGGATGGGAAAGATTGGACATGTTGTATCTTCGCACTGCACGACACTGACCGGCCACTTTATTGGGTACACCTGCCCAACTGCTCGTTCACTAAAATTTCTAATCAGCCAATCACCACTCAATACGTTGAGGCATGAAGACATGGTAAATACGATCTGCTGCAGTTTAAATCGAGCATCAGAAAGAGGAACAAAGATGAATTGAACATGGGACATTTGTGGTTGAGTATTTCAGAAACTGCTGATCTACTTGGAATTTAGCAAATCTGCAGCAACTTCGTGACGTCATCATGTCAGTATCGGAAAAAATTCTCTCCAGCCTGGTACTACCAAGGTATACCTAATAAAGTGGCCAGTGGGTGTACATGTAGCATTCTTTGTCTCACCAGTAAAGAGAAATAAACTGTTACCGAGCCTAATTTGTCTCATAAACCAATCTCTGCAAAAAATAACAAGCTGCTCTGGAAACATATACTCCCAAAAGTACTCCCTCATTGCATGCCCGTAGCCTCCCCCTCTTTACAAGAAGCTCCACCCACTTTAATTTCCTCCCCAAAGCTTTAAAAACAAGTTTAGTTCCTGAAAGCTTGTGGAGTGTTATTAGCAAATGGATGTAAAATTACAGGATGAACATCACACATTTGGGCCAATCATTTGCATATAGTTATGTTTCGCCTCTGTGACTCTAGTCCAGTACGTGTGCATCACTCGCCAGTCCTGAACAGCATTGAAAGAATCCCGGTTGGTGATGTCAAACATGAGTAAGAAGCCCGTGGCTCCTCTGTAATATGCTGTGGTGATGGTTCTGTAACGCTCCTGTCCCGCTGTGTCCTGAAATCATAAATCAAACACAATACACTCATCCAATAGTGGAAGCAGGGCTGCCTTTCGTTGTTTTATTCTGCAAAATATAACACTTTATGATAAAGCATATCATTACAGAGAAACAAACATTATCTAAATACCACATACAGAGGGGCAAAAAAGGATTTGCTAGTTTTCCCACTAGCTACATGACTTTCTGGAAATTCAGTTTTTGGTTCAGTGTCCGTCAGTTGAAGTAGATGGAAAGTAAAACTTGGAATTCTTGCAACAAACATTATTTTCCCCAAGAAGTATATATCCAACACACTTGAATTCAACTAGAATGGATGATGACCCAAAATAAGTGACTGCTGGAATATTAGAAGTTTCGGAACACTCTACAGCGTAAATGTGTCTATTGACATGCGACGGGCTGCAGAAAGACTTTTGACTCTTCATTGAGAAAGTATTAAAGATTTATACAAAAGCTGAGGTAGATATTTTTATTTCTGAAAACCATCAGCCACTGAAATTTAAAGCCGGAATGCATACTTCATTCTCAATGGTGTGAGAAGGAAAAAAAGTGTGTTCATTTAATATTTCAGACTCACCCAGATCTGCAGTTTGATCCTGTTGTTGTTCCTCAAGATGGTTTTGACTTTAAAGTCAATGCCCACTGTGCTGACGAAGGCCGGGCTGAAGGAGTCTTCAGCGTAGCGGAAGAGTAGACTGGTTTTACCCACGCCACTGTTCCCGATGATGAGCAACTTGAACATGTAATCAAAGTTCTGATCGGCCGCGTCTTTCTGTGAGGGCTGCAGATCAGACTCGCTCACTGATGCCATCTGGAACACAGAGAATAAATAACTATTACAAGAACAAACGCTATAATAACTCGCACTATAAGGACGGGACAAAATACAACAGTTCAATAAAACATGTTACCAAACTTACAAAACCCTCTAAACATATTAAAATAAAATCGAATAATACAACTGCAATTTTTAGAAGCCAAAGCTTTTAAAGACGCCATGTTGGACAGGAAAACAAACATATTTCAATGTGTTTTGTAGTCTAAATTAGGTACTGAGGTCACAAAACATCAAACTGATATGGATTTATGAGGGGAAAAAAATGTTCTGCCTCCTGACCACTAGGAGGCACTATGATGAATATGAACGCACAGCCTTGGATCAAAGTTATTATGACATGCACCAAGTTTGATCACATGAAAGTAAATTTTTCATCAAATTTAAAGATTTAACTATTTGATATTCTAAATTAGTTCACAAAAAAATATTTCATATTCTCAATATTTTGTATTAGCCATAATAGAGCAGGATCACCACGTGGAACGTTACAACTGAAAACACTGGCCACGAACAAACAAGGGTACCCAAATATACATCAATTAAAGATTTGTGTTCATCTAATTAACCAAATTATTATCCACAAAAACGTCTCGAGTAACTTCGGCTTCCAGGTGAATGCAGTGCAGCCCTCTGCGCAATTAACGAACTTCCCGAACAGCCGTTAATTTAAAAACACCTGTCGTTAGGGAAGATTGAGATTGCTAACGAAATTAGCAAAATACATTTACGGTTCACGGCTTTTCAACACACAGTAGCTAAAGGCAATAACGGTTGTGGACAAAATTAAACATTTTATAGTTTTAAACAAGTTTTAATCAGTTTGTTTGAGTGTCAAATGAGAGCAACAGAGATATCGAAGAACTTACCTTCACACGAACACACGGCACGTTATTTTCGCTCGGTAAAACCACCGGGAACTCCGGGAGTGGATGTTGATTTCGTTAACCCCCTTTGATTGTGTGCGGGTGCGCACGCGCTCTCAGGCGTGTGCTCTTCTTTACTTTTAACACTATTTTCCAAGTTTTTGTTATAGGTGTAAAATTAATAAACACTGTTTCATCTCAAAAATGTTTTTGTGTAAAAATCTATATAACATACTATAATATGCTCTGCTGAGCAGTTTTTTTATTTTGTGGAAATGGGTTTTGGTTTGCAACATCATACATTGAACAAGCCATGAGATTCTCTAGTATATTCAATTTAAATAAAAATAAATCACTGTACAAATTTAAATAAAAATTTCGTTATTAAAATTGGTATTGTTGAATAATTCAGCGATACAACAAATTCTACTCATGTTGGCAGACATGAACATACTATTTGCAGTTTAAAATGTTAGAATGAGTTAAAATCTAACTTAGAACAAAAAACACCCTAGACAGGTCGCCAGTCCATCGCAGGGCAACATTCACTCACACCTAATGGGAATTTAGATTCAATTAACCTAACCGCATGTTTTTGCGATTGTGGGGGAAACCGGAGTACCCGGAAGAAACTCACGCAAGCACCAGGAGAACATGCAAACTCCTTCCAGGAAGGTCACAGACGAGCCTGGAACTAACAACCTTCTAACCAGAAGGCCATAGTGCTACCCACTGCACCACCATGCTGCCCATGGTTTATATTAATGCTTTTAAATTTAACTAGGATCCAGGTGGAAAAAAAATACCCAGAGTATAAAAGGCCAAGCATCACAGAGTCCTTGTTTTTTCCAAAACTACCAGTTTATTTGTTGAAATTGGAAATACTACAATCACAAAAATGCTACTTTTCTAATACTGAAATACATTGAGTCCCAGTAGCACAATAGAACCACATTTTAAAAGCAAGATCTACTCAGTTGGATGAATTGCTATCCCCTCTTCAATCCAGTACTTTAAAAAGTCAAAAAATAAGCACACTGAAATACATCTTTGTTATTTTTCATATAAAAAAAAATAAGTATTTCATTTACATCACAACATTAGAGCTATTGCTTTAATACCAAAATCATTCTCATATCGTTCCCAGGTGGAGAGCAAGGTAAATGAGGTTAACGGTAGTACAGAAGAAGCCAATTAGGTTACAGAGGTTGGACAGACCATGATAGCTGTAGAATGTGCTTCTGTGCTCCTTGTATTTGGGGTCCTGTTCGCGCAGTTTAGCATAGCCTTCTTTGTTAGCATTCATGCCCACCTGAGAGCCCAGCCCATGCTCTTTCTCGATTTCCTGCATCACAAGCATGTTCTCAGTGGCTGCGGGACCAAACCACTGCGTGTTGAGAGCCGCCATGATCACGGAGACAAAGAACAGAGCCATCTGCAAAGAGAACATTTCAAAAGAAGGATATATGTGTCAGGATTCTTTTATTTACTGTATACAGAGATATGCTACGAGAACCTTTTAACAATGTTAGCCAAACAAGTCTACCATTTACAACTGAGAATACAATATTAACAACAGTTAAACCCGTACAGTACATCTGGGTTTGAGTCACCTGTATGCTCTCGTGCCAGTCCAGCAGCTCTCTAGGGTGGTACACAGCATATACAGACAAACTAATGGCATTTCCACCCAGAAGAGAGTAGAAATAAAACGGGAATAGCTTGCTTTGCACAAGACCAAATGTGTGCATGGAGACCTGAGATATCAGCACAAAACCTGACAAGAACAAAAATATTATTTCTAGCATCATCTGTAAGATAAATTCTGACGAGACGAAAAAAACCCACACTTGCATTTTACCTGAGATGAAAGACACCCACACTTGCATTCCCCAAGTGAACGAAATCACCAGGAGGTGAAACACTTTAACAAAGTTTGTCGGGTCTCCCTCTGTAACCATGTTCAATGTCTGAAAATTAAAATGTAACAGAGAATAACATAATAATTACCAACACAGATGCATCAACACTTCTCATAGCTTTAGCGGCCAACCAGACTACAACCAATTTATTTTTAAAAAGCATTTTAAGACAGGAATAGACATTAAAATCAAAGCATTGGTAAATATGCTTCACAAATTAATGCAAAAACACATATAATTAACCATAAATTCAACAATCATATTGATGGTATCTTTCAACAATAGATTCATAAATGGATCAAATTCTTTTTTGACTTTAGTGTTGTGAAATCTGGTGTAAAATGTGCAGAAATACTGAATCTAAGAAAAGTGTATGTATTAAAATACCCATTCCCCCTTTGGTTTAGACCCCTGCAGGAGAACAACTCCACTCAGTTTCTCTCTCCCAGCAATAGCACACCATTCCTCAGTAAACTGTGTGCTTTCTATGCATATTTGCACATATTGTTACGGAGTAGAAAAGTTCAAAAGTGTGCAATAAAAATAAAACAAATTGTGCCCATCACCTCATACTAGTGCTCTATTCAGCACTCACAAAATTGCATGCAAATAAAATCAGAAACAATGTTAAAATGCTGTCTGAAGCATATATTGAAGACATTGTTGATCATATCTTCAAAAATCTATAACAAAATGAGAAAATGACAGATTTGGAGCAACAGTTGGAATGCTATTTTTATTATTTATAGCACCAATCATCTTTTTAATAAACTGTTGTTCTGGTGAGCTTGTGCATGGGCTTATCATGTTGACATTAAAATAATCACCAATTTTACAAGCATTTCGATGATCTCAGCAAGATAATATTCGTTTAATTTAGATATATATATCACAATAAAATGTCAACAGAGCGCCTGCATTTGTTTCGAGACTTCCGATGACGGTTCTTCAGGAAATTTCACTGCAACTTACGCAAGAAAGACACATACGGAAGCGACTACCCACACTTGTTGATCTATCTAGTTATACAGAAAAATACATACCTAATTGTGTGTATCTTTAGGCTGGAATGTGTTTGATTAGTTTTGTATAAGCGCGTTATTTGCCTTTAGCCCAATGCTTTCTGTTCTCTGGTCCTCCTGCAGCTCGAATTCACGCCTACCTTTTTAATCCCGCCCACATAATTGCAACATCCAATCAACCGCCAGTATTCAAATAATTTCACGAACATTAGCCTGTCACAATGCAGGAAGCCGTTCAGCTTTCTAAAGTCCAACTCAAAGAAAAAACTGGCAACATAACAGCAAGACGTTAAATAAGCAAAATACTACATAACACGAAACTACGAATCTATAATATATATTATTGTTATTTTAGAATAACTGACAGGTCATAAACATTTATAATTTTATATTACTTTTTATTTATCGATAGTAATGATAATTGATCAGCTTTTTACATCTTTTATATCGTACCCTGAAAGTTTAAGTTTAATAAATCTTAATTATTCTGCCCTTTTACGCTATTTTGTTGGGACATTTTTTTTTACATAAAAAACGAATAAAGTGAGTTACGTGATCGTGTTGTTGATTCAGGTGGCTGCACTTCTGGTGTTTGACACAAGAGGACGCTCTCACGCGAGGCGATCTTCCGCTGACCGGAAGTGACATAAATCCTATGTTTATTCTTCGCACGTTAAGTGTACGCTGCTGAATTTCTCTCACTGTCGCTTTACAATTATCAAGATTTGGTAGGTATTTGATAATAAACGAAGATATAATTACAATTTTAACGTTTAAGCGATTTATTATATTGTTCGTGTTTGCAATGAGGATTAGCGCGGCGTTTTTTGTTGTATTTTGATTGCACTGATTTGTTTTATTCTACGTAAAACATAACAAACCTGCATTAAATTGGCATTAAATCTAAACTTATGAGGTTTTAAATTATTACCACTAAAGCGTTTAGCGTTGTTGTGCGATCAATTTAAAATAAAATCACATATCAAACTATCTGTTGAACAGTCATTTTATCATTGGAAAACCATAGTTTTGTATATAAAATGTAGAAATTAAGGAAATATACTCCTTTTATCAATGTTTTTTTGTTATCAACTCTAGTATTTTTGGTACTCTATAGAGTTGAAGGTTAAATCTGATCTTTGTTTACTGTAAACCTTGTCACTGTAATGTTCTTATTGTCAATAGCAACTGTGCATGAGTGCACCAGAGTTAAATTGGCCGCAAAGTATTGTTGCAACAATTAATGCAAAATATTTAGGTCATTAATGTTATTATTTGTGTTTGTGAAGCTTTCGGCAGGATGGGACGCAGGAAGTCCAAGAGAAAACCTCCTCCCAAGAAAAAGATGACCGGAAACCTGGAAACCCAGTTCACCTGCCCTTTCTGCAACCACGAGAAATCATGTGACGTTAAAATGTAAACATTAATCTATTTTCATCCATGTTGATGCACCCATGTGTTTTCGAATTGAAGCATTATGGTGCAATGATCCAGTCATTTTATTTTCCAATTTTAAGAAAAGAAGTGGAAACATCTCTCTGAGTCCAGTGATAAAGATGATTTTTTTGTTATAATTATCATTTATTATGCCATTGCTTAAAAATGACAGGTTTGTCTCCTTGAGTCAGGTTTAGATCACTAAAACTCAACTCATTCTATCTTTTTTCAGGGAGCGGAGTCGAAATACAGGGATAATATCATGTACCGTGTGTCTAGAGGAGTTCCAGACACCTATTACCTGTATCCTTCACAGCTCGATTAAACAAAAAAGTTTTTAATGCATTGTGTGATTATTTATAATGGTTCCTTAATTCTCACCTCAGATCTCTCAGAGCCTGTGGATGTGTACAGCGATTGGATTGATGCTTGTGAAGCAGCCAATCAGTAGTCTTCCTGAGTGTCACATGACCAAAAACTTGAAGATTTCCAGTAAATTTCCTGTATTGATTCATGACTTTGTCTTGTATGGAAGTATAGATGAATCCACCAATGGATGGTCAAGCAACACCAAGATGAACTCTTTGCTTTTTGTTTAGTGTTACGTAGATGCTGAGGAGCCTCAAAGTCCGACATTCGTTTTATGCTTTTAATTTCTTATTTTATAATTTAGGATTTCATGAGACTGTTTAGCATCAATAAATAATTTGCAAGCTCCCTCTCATGTAATACTGGTGTTCTTGGTTGATTTGTATTTGAATTTAATATACACTTTCAATGTTTTGGATCAAAAGACAATGATCATGCAATAATCAATTGTTGGTGTTGGATTTTGGGATTTAACCCTTAAATTTTGGGAGGGCTGAGTGGCCAATACATTAAAGGAAAAAAGTTCATTCAGAGATCAATTCAAAGTGCATGAGCGGTATTTAAATCATTGATTTTTTTGAATGAAGTGTTAAATCAAAACCACCTTTATAGGTTTTCCTGTAGACCTACATTTCCTGGAAGGTAGGCAATGTTAAGTCCTAATTGACCATGCTGTGTACATATTTATTACTCTGTATAAATTTGTTTATGAAAAAAAGACCCCAACCGCTGAATTTTAGGAGTAATCTGCTCGCTTGCCACCTTTCGTCGAGGCATGTCATACATGGACCAATGGCGCCCTCTGCTGTTTGCAGTGTCGTGTTACACGCTGAATTTATACTAAAATATTGGCAAATATTTAACGTTTTTTGTTCGAAAATTGAGTCGAATATGTGAGAAAATATTATGTAGATGTATGTGTTGTTATTTGTTTTTACAAATAGCTTTTAGTTTGTGAGTCGTCGTGTTTAGAAGTTCTGTTACTAACAGCTGAAATTGTTTTTTGCGACCACTCTAATTTGGAGGAAATCATCCTTGACAATGCATCACGTAATTTTTTAGCCGTAAATTACATTTCTTACCGTATGTGTGTGCCTGCGTGCGTGCGTATGTATTGCCGAGACTGAGGCGTCCACCAGGTGGCGACAGACGCTCAGGGTTGTCTCAGCTTTACAGTCAAGTTCAACGAAAAACCTGTTTTCACTTTATTAAACAATAAACAGAGTTTATGTTTGTTCTAAGCGAAACGAATTATAATCATATAGAGCAACCTTCACAACTGAATTAATGTGAAAAAGCCCATCTCCAAAGCTCCCTCGTCAACAGTCGTTAACGGATAAATGCGTTTTAGGATTTTTCTATTTTGCGCATGCTCAGACAATTACATTTGGCAGTTTTATTCGCCCTTTACGGAACAAATATTACGTATTTTCTTTAAAACTTGTGTTAGGGTTTTAACAAATGTCAAAAAAGGAAAACACCAGTTAATTCATTTGATTGTATTAAGGTGACAATATTAATGTAAACAAAAGTTTTTCGCTATTATTATTTTTCGTACATAACACATGTTAAAAATAGAAAGGACAATTAAATCTGAAGGGAAAACAAAATCAGAACACACCTGTTAAAAAACGGCAGTAAATTAAATCATTTGCAATAAAGTGAAACCTGAAAAGCAAGATTAAAACTTACGGTACTTTATTTTTTGCCTTTCAGACAATGCCCTGCTTGGGTAAAAAGCTTCGTGAAACAAATAGCTGACTAAAACACTAAAAGTTAACTAGACTTTCAAACAAATAAATATACAGACGTCAGCATTTTGTGGCTTGAAAAAGGCACTTCCGGTGTGTTTACAAAGTCGCCATTCTTTTATTAATTATATTAACTTCACCTGTGTTCATATACTGAGTCTGATTGGCTGTTTGGTGGATAGCTGCTATCTAATCAGATGAAGATGAGAAAGGAAAAATCAACACAACAGAATATATATACATTAAGTTGAGTTTTTAAAAATAACAAGAATGGAAAATAACTCTACATTTCACAATACATTAACGTCAGTGTTTACATTTTCACACATACTTTATCCAATCTAAATTAACATTTAAAAGAAAAAATGGATGATAAGTAAAGGAAATGTTTAAAATGACAAATAAATTGTTAAATTCACTTTAATAACATACATATTAAATTGAACACTTTTTTGGTAAAAGGCACATTCATCTCTCTGAGTCGAGTGAAAGCACATTCATCACAGCTTAGCATTGATCATATGATTAGAACAGGAACCTTTTGGTTCAAAAATAACTTTATAAAGTTTTACTGCCATTTACTACGATGATTGGAACTAAAGTTCTACTCTGGCGCAATTTAGCTCCAACCCTACTGCAATTCATACTCTGAAATCTTCAAACAAGTGAAGAAACCTGTATTTCGTCTGGTCGGATGTGTTTCAGGAAGGTTGAAGCTGGGCTGAGGCCCTCCAGGAATGGGGTTGTCAAACCATTTCATAAATATTACCTAGAATCATCATCTGCATTACTTTCACTTATAACAAGAGGTGATTGGAAGTAGGAAAAGCCAGTGTTTAGAAAAGCAAAGAAACTCTTCGTAATTTTGTCGTCGACCAGTCTCTTAGTGACAGTGATGCTTGGAAACATGTCAAGCTGCTTCTACAGGAATCTTTAAAATCATAAAAGTGCTGTGGCTTGTTTCTAAAAGCAGTGAAGAGGCTGATGGTCCTAGTCGGAGTACTGGTATCCGTCCATCTCTGAGTCCTCGCCATTGTTGATGAAGTCGTCTGGGCTGGAGCAGTATTTGCTGTCGTACACCTGCCGGGGCAGACCGTACACAGTCATCCCGGTTTGGGATGCCACCTTGTTGGTTCCCATCTGTAGAGAGACAATGGAGGTATCGCACACCTCCATGTCCAACTTCTTATCGAAGATCTGGCGCTTGGTGCCTGGAGCGGTCATGCCAGCCTGAGGAGAGACAAAAAGGTTTAGAATTTGGGCAAAATAACTAAACCAGAACAGATTCTAGGCACCTGACTGGCTCCTTTGTTGGTGCCCATTTGCAGGCTGATTGTTGATTGGTCCAGAGGATTTTCCATGTTCGTCTTAGGGTCATAGAGGTGACGTCTGGTGCCGTAGGATGTCATGCCTTTCTGACTGGCAAACTTATTAGTTCCCATCTGATAATGTTAGAAATACAACTGTAAAGCTTTTTGGAACCATAATGTAAGAGGAAGACTCGTAGGAAAGGCAAATGAAAATGTTTTAATGTGATTTAACTAATTACATTCACAAATGGCTTGAGCACTATTAAAAGGTTTGTAAACTTTGACCATAAGGTGGCACCGTTTTTTTCAGGGTTCAGCCATGTTTGGTGCCAAAATGTCTAATGGTTGTCAAGATACAGCATCATGGCGTTAAACAATATCTGTATCTTCAATTGAAAAAAATAACTTTTTTTGTCAGCAAGGTCTGAAGATTTGATTTTGGCAAGAGGTCTGGGAGTAGTTTGAGAAAGTTTGATAAGGGGGACAGGTAGTTCAGTCAGATATGGTAAAGTTGGTATCTATGCTTTCAGCTCGACCCAAGGAAAGGGTTGCTTTTTGGCAGTACTTTAATATTAGCAGAAGCTATTAATATTTGTCCATTCTCTTTCTCACTGGTTTAATTTCCAGTTTCCATCAACGTCCTTTCTATAAAAATATTAAAGTGTTGACCAGCAAAATAAATCTTAAATAAAAAAAATGGCATAAATCACCCTTTAAACTTGTACAACCTCTATATATCGCAGATTTAAATGATGATTTTCAATGTTTACAGCCTGAGTTGAATTCTTAAAATCAAATAATTTCCAAAAAGGCTCGCACAAACCTGTAATCCGATGATATTTCGTCCCTCCTTCAGTTTCTCTGGAGCAAACCTGCGCTGCTGTTTCTCAGCGTATTTCACTCCAACATCGTAATTCGAATGGAAGCCTTTAGATTTTGCCTGATACACAAGAAGACTGACGTTTTATCATGCTTGTAAAACTTTATTTAAATATAACAATGACGTATGTGTACACATGCTTTTGTTGATGTGTTCGTCATTGTCAGGTTTATTATTTTTCTTTCCGGAGCCAAACTCATGAAGATTTAGATCACTGAGTAAATGATTAATTATTTACCTCTTTCAATACTTCTATGCTTGCTCATCAAATATACCGGTACTTTAAAATGTCCAAACATCCCATAATGAGCAGCACTTTCAGTTACTCTTCCGTTCGGAGTGAATCTGCGTCATTTCTGTTTAAAATACCCAGCTTGTGTCTGAAAGACTCACCATGCCAGCCAGGGCGATCAGTGTGCTCTGAACCTGAGTGTGGTTGACGTTCTCAAAAAGGTCGTTGGCCTCAAATATCTCATGTGGCTTCAGGCCGTAGTCTTGAATGGCTCGGACAAAATTACCAATATTTTCCAGCTGCAACAAACACAGAAGAAAGGATTCAGCTGAAAACATGTAGAACAACCACAGAGCAGCACTTTCAGAAGCTCCTCTGATGGGATACCTGGAAAACAGCTTAGGATTCAAATCTAAAACATGTGAAGATTTCCAACGCTGATTGCACATTAAAAATCCACATGTTTTTGTTGTGCTGTATTGTCCTGGTTATTTTTAAAACTGGGATTTTCTGCTTGGTTTGTTCACGAATAAACGCAGCATGGTTTGCATGTCACATGACAAGGTGTGGTATTTTTAGTTCTGCATTAACAGATCGTCTTGCTCACCTGATGCCAGTTTTGAGGAGAATTGTTGATCTTTTTTATCGAACCCGGCTGAAGGGTGTTTATGAGCCTGTCAAAAAGAGAAACATGATGAAGGAAACAGTTCTATGTTCCGGAATCATCTTGCAACATAATACGTAACGTCCAGCAGATGCTAATTTGTGCTAGCAACATAAAGCAAGATATTAAATTATGTTAGGAACATTACATGTACATTTATTCAGTTGGATGATGCTTTTATATACAAAAATAAACTTTTAAAGCTTATTTTCTATGGGGTTTGAACCAACGTGATCTAGAACTAGCAACATGTTTGTGATGTTTGTGACATGTTGCATGACTTAGCATCTTTACAATAAACATCTTCCTCACATTTTGCTGAGATGCTAACGTAAGCTAACAACATGTTAGAGGCTAATTCTTGTTACCAATAGATGCTACTTCATTCTAGTACACCGTTAATGGGATGCTAACTTGTGCTAGCAATACACTAGATTCTATTTTACACTAGCAGCACTACTAATTTATGCTAATTCAAGCATAGCTTTATGCTATGTTGCTAAATAGACCACTTATCATCCAGTCTCTCCAGGTCCCCCTTCAACTCCCTTCATACCACTTCAGGCAGACACAAAACTCTTTGGAGCCCATGTCTGCAGCCTGGGAAAAACACATTTATCTGCCAAAAGCACAGTGAGCTCTTGGTCCAGTACGGCACATTGACTGGAAGCTGGCACAACAATCAGTGGCATTTCTCACATGAAAGTGGTGGAAAATGCTTGATGTCAATTTGATGTTCATTTAATATTGAGATGCTCACTGGGTATTTGTGATGCCACAAAAGTATGTAAAACAATATGAGAAGGCTGGTAAGGAATCAGATGTGTAATAAATCTAAATCTAAATTGTTTAGAATGTGTACATCATTAGCAGATTTTCCCAGTTTATCATGTGATACCTGTCTGGAGTATAATCCGCCCAAATGTAGTCACATGATTCTTGTCTTCTCACAGACTGTGCAAACATGACTTTTTCCTTCAATCACCGGGTCAAATGGTACCTAATTGAATATTAGAGAACCTGTCTATTTACTTTTTAGTTCAGCTTATTATTTGCACTGAAATTTTCTTGATGGCAGCCATCTTCAGCATCAAATAAAGTAAAGTGGAAACGTCAGTGATTGCAGAAAAATGTGGAACTTTTTAAAAGGTTACACTAATCACTCACTCGCAGAGCACGACTCCATCCTTCAATCCCTCCATGAAGTTATCAGGAAGCATGTGGCCTGTGACATCACTAATCCACATTCTTAGCTCCTCCTCCTTCTGGGGGTCATACTTATGAGCCAGCTGGGGATCAAAGTTCAAAATCTCATCATTAAACACGTCATATTGAGATTTTAATTTAGTTTATAAAGCAACAGAGAAGCTAAAAGACATCAGGAAAAATGTCAAGTTCAAACATCTAAAAATATATATTTAACAAGAAAATCATTACTTTTCATTTCAGAATTCATTTTCTGCTAAAAGACAGCAGATTTAGGAGCAGTAGGATCAACACTTTAAACTGAGCTCGGAGAAAACTAAGTGACAAGATGTAAAACTAATGTGACTTTTGTGTATCTCATATTTCACTTCTGTCCAAGTTTCACAAATAGATGGAATACGTAAAATCAAACAGTTTGAGGCTGAGAGACTGTACAGGGGAAATTGTGAAGATTTGACACTTGTTCATGTGAAACACGGGACCTTCTTTGCTGTTATCCAACACTTGATCTGCAACTCTGATAAAGGAATAATGAGAGACGTTATAAGTCTTTATACAATCCCACATGATGCTGCAAAAACAGACAAGGCCAGCTGAAATACAACTAAAGACCAGCTTAAACTAGCTATTAACCAGGGTTAAACCACAGTGAGCTAGTCACAGGATCAACCATTCCACAAACAGATCAAATCCAGCAAAAAAAGAGCAACATAAATCTGCTCAAATTTAAACATGAGCACCTCGAGCCGCAAAACCTTACAAGCTACAAACTCTGCTCAAACCAGCTGAAATATACACACCTGCCCACAGTCTGAAATAGATCAGTGTAAACAGAGTTTACAGCACTAAACCAGCCTAAACCAGCTCAAACTATCAGCCATGCTTCGAAAGTTTCCGAAGCAGATTGTGACAAGAAATGTTGTTCTTATTCCCCACATATTCCCTTTTCCCATAAAGATAAATACTTACCAAATGCTGAACGAACGAATCTGATTAAAAACAGCCAAGAGCGACAGCACTCATAACCTTCCAAGGAATTCTGCTCAGGCCCTGATTTATTATTTTTCCCATATTGTGGAAATCTGAAACAGGCTTTGATTGACCCTCTACAGAACGGGCTAGGATTGGTTTTAACAGCGCTTCTACACACAGACATAGCACAATGAAGAATGTGCGTTTGAATTTATTTTTAGCACTTTGACTCCAAAAGTTCCAAAAGCTGACTGTACTTCTAAAAATAAAAGTGGTTCCATTCAGAAGTTAATGGAAGAATTAACCGTGAGTAAAAATCTGTGAGTAATTGGTAAAAATTAAAATATAACATCAACAGTGAAATGTGGAAAGGTGGATTTCAGAACATTTCAGAGTATTTAATAAAAATAAAGTACTTTAATTGGGTGATTTTATTAACTATTTGATATTTAAGAATGGCAAAACTTCTGTGTCCTGGAGCTTGGACTCAGTGAATAGTTTGTTTGAACATTTAATTTTTTTGACACGAAGCAATTTGTGCTATTTTTGACCACATGAAATAAATTATTGAATAAAACCGTACAACTGGACTAATATTATGTTTACTAAGTAAGTATTACTCTTTTCAAGGAATGGAGGGCTATAACATTTTATAAACGCTACATTTTGTTAAAAGTTTCCATAACAATCAATAGGATTGTTATAAGGAGCTTTTTTAAAAGGTAGGATCTAAAAATGTACTACTTACAGAAGGCAATATAAAGTTATGCATAAACACAATCATACAATATTTATGTAGTATGCAAAAGCAGCAGTTCCATCTACCAGCACTCACACCTTTTATTTGGGAAATGCTAATTTAAACATTTTTTTGTCATTTTGACCAAATCAATAAAAAAATCAGTTTTCACTGACATTACATAATAATAATAATAATAATAATAATTCGTAGATGCCCCAGAACGTTAATCTAGCAGCAGATTTGAGATTCCTTTCAAGAAATGCTAATCCTGCCTAGTTATTATTCAGCATATTACAAAGCTACACCTTCCATTTGATGTACTGATGTAGGAGTTATTTTATAAATATGACAGCAACTTGATTAATGTAGAACACAGAGAGCTATAAGTTTTTTATTTGAACCTATCTTTCAAACACTTGGCCAGGGTTTGTTGACCCCCATGTCTCATAGCATAAAACCAATTTAAATGATTGGTGCTTACAGAGAGATTTTCTTCCAGCATGAGGATGGGAGAACCCCTCATCCTTATTCTAAACTGTTTACAACATGCTCCTATCCTCAGACACAACCCTTCCTTATATGGGGACTGAAACTGATGCACATACCGAATGCTCAGGGAGCCCTATCTGACATTACAGTACAGAAATGCTAAATCCAGAGCGTGACACCTGGAATTATCCAG
Source organism: Danionella cerebrum (assembly GCA_007224835.1). Taxonomy (NCBI): domain Eukaryota; kingdom Metazoa; phylum Chordata; class Actinopteri; order Cypriniformes; family Danionidae; genus Danionella; species Danionella cerebrum. Next base: position 713,138 of record SRMA01025234.1, on the reverse strand, counting down.
CGTGACTTCTGGAAGAAAAAGGCACCGTTTGCAGATGCAGTCAGTGATCAAAAGCCAAATTGTTGACATAATTGGAAAACACGTGGCACAAGAGACCAAAACAATTTCACTCATGATGTACTTGGCTGAAAAATTGTACTACAACAATAAAAAACTAGTTATTGTCTACCAATGAGTACGGGTACTTTAGCAGAACCTTTAATTGGCATGGAGCTGTACCATACCAACTTGAAATTTATTGGGAGACATAATTATATCTTGTTTTTTTTGTATTAGGCTTTAGATGCACAAGCTCTTCCGCATTTGAGGTAAGCCAGCTCAGTCACTTTCTGCATTCACTTTGTCTATTCGCTCATCATATCTAACAAGAATTACAATCAACAAACTAAGCTCAAAAATACACATTCATATACATTACATGATTATGTATGCATATTATTAGGCATGTTTAAAAACAATATTGTATTTTTTTGTTCTTACATAAGGCTGGAGGTGCTATCGATTCACTTATTTTGAATAATTTTCTAGTACCCACAAGTGTATTATACTGGAAGTAACTGAGCTGGCGGAGAATGTAGCGGAAGTGCGTCATAGTTTGTACGTTCATACACCCCCTTCAGCTTTTGAGAGAATTTGTTTTCCATTAACTGTACCAACTAAGTTGTCATTAAATTACTCAAAAACTTTTTTTTAAGTTGCCTATTTCTTCATGAACATTATATAGGACAAAATGAATAAACATGCGTAAATGAATAAAGGTATGACTATTCAGTTGTTGTGTGTTGCGTAAATCAAGCAAATTGTGGCCATTTTTATTTAAATGCATATTTTAATGAAAGTTTAAAAACGATGCTTTTAAACACCTAATTAGTAAAAGAATATCACATTCCTTATATGTTGTGGAAATATTACCTATTCGCTTATTTAGCCAATAACGGAACTTTCCCAGCTGCTGGGTGTTGTCATGGAAACGATGGCTAAACCTAGCACAGTTAGCTCTTGTTTTATCTAACGCTAATTATAAATACCGCCAACGCCCATTAGAGTACAACACAAATGAAGTATATTAAGATACGAGTACGTTTTTAAAGTTGTAAAATAGTATTGTATTTTAATTGTACTTTATTTGTTGTCCGCTATTCTCTGACAGCTGTCAATCATGCTGACGCCTACCTTGCTCTTAACTTCCGCTGACAAGCCGAACGCGGGTCCGCTCCTGAACTGCGCCGACATCCTGCTTCTCAACAGACTCAGAGGAGGAATGGGGGTGTTATGTTAGATCTGGAACCTCCAGTCCAACTGTCAGCTCATGTGGGAAGCTTTGTGCGCCACATCTTCGTTTCCACAATCGTTTTAAACTCTTCCCACCTTTGCGTACGCGGAGCGAGCGCTGATTTGCTTGGGCCGACGTCCAACTGTGACGTCATGCCGCTCTGCAAAAATGATGTCAGTGGGATGGCATTGTACGCGTCTCATGTCACTTTTTCCACTTTTAAATAAACCGAGGACACCAGCGATTAGTTTCTTTTACTTAATATTTCACATCGACACCATATAAAGACCTAATTAATTATTGTCATTCACACTCAATACAACATTTTCATCAATTTCAATGTCTGTGTGTAAAACATCTGGTGATAGAATTAACATTTTACTACAGAGCTTATACTCTCTTATATATTAAAAATATACTGAATTCAAAGCGATGATTCAATAAACCCAACAAACTGTGAAGTAATGTTATTTTCTTTCTTAAATAATGTAATTTATAATATCACATTATTATAGATAAGTTACAAACTTTGTTTAAAACATTTAGTTTTCCTTTGTATTTCAAATAGTGCATTTATTCTCCATAAACTGCTCTCAATTTGGTCATTTGACCAGTATTTTTAGTCTTTGTTTTATAAAAGGCTGCTTTCCCAATTTCCCTGCTCTGTGTTATTCCAAAACAGATGGCAAGTCATTGGAATGTGTGTCCTCTGGTCAGAAAACATAAGCTGGTAAAAGCTCTGACCATTAAGCGTTGTGATGTCATAATGCACTGTGAGATTCCACATAGATATGAAACAAACACAACATGATGTCATTTTTAAAATAGCCGTGGATCATATTATTATTAGTACTTTGCTTATTTGCACATATTTTTGTATAAAGGTATTTTTAAAACTAGTTTCATTTACAAATATTCAACATAGTCTCAGCAAAAATATTACAGTTGTTTCGATTCTTCTAGATTCTTTTTAGGTTGTGTTGCTAGAGCTTTTATTTTAAAAATATTATTGCCCATTTGTTAAGCGTTATATTAGCTGTTTAAGTGTTAATTAAGTGTTAATTGCAGATCAAACTTTCATGAGGTTATAAACAAAAAACCTAGTTAAGGTTGAATCATTTACTCTTATTTAGTTTGGCAACTTGTATAAGGCACTAAGCGAATAGTTCCCACTGAATTCCTGTTTTATCAGTAGATGTATTTTGGTTATTAAGGTGTTGCTATGGTTTTGTACTTTGGTGCTGAAGAGGCTATACATATCCATCAGTGTCCATCATTCTATCAATGCATAGATGTATGGAACAGAACCATATAGATATTATTAATATGCAATCCCGAAGCATTTTAACACAGTTTAGGATGACGTCACAGCTCTATCTCTCTGTTCATCATCAGAATAAGTAAAACTGTGCTTGAGCTCAGAGATGATGGTCTCACACAGTAGCAGAGTCACACAGAGAGTCAGTTCCAGCCTTGTAAACATTCTAGGGTTGAAAAAGAGCAGGGGAAGAATTCAGACACTTTATTTGGTCATGAATGAGGCAGACGTTCCCGCTGCTATGAGGGTCAAGACGAAGAGATGTTCCTGCTGTACCACTCTGACATTCACAGCCTCATGAGATAATTCACATTAGGCTGATTTCACCAAAAGTTCACCAAGAAATGAAGCCAGAACTGTTCCATCTCTGCTTGTCAGACAATGTTATTGTCATTTAACCTCCGAGATGTGTTCTGTGCTATGGACCCCCTCCTCAAGGTCCCCAAACAAGAAAAATGTAATAATTTGATGCTTATGATTCAGTTGACCTTTTAGATTTAAGATGGTTGCTAGGGTGTTGCTATTAGTTGCTAAGGTCCTTTAGTGATCGAGGTGAAGTGGTTAATAGGTTGTATGTGATACCTTTGTTGTATAAAGGGTTGTGAAAAGATGAACCGCACTCAATTTTTTTGTCTTCATGTTTTTTCTTGTTGGGTTCAGCGAACCAAAAAAGTGCACTATTGCCAACTACTGTTCTGGAGGGTAAAATGCACATGGATACAAAGTTGTAACTACTGCTACACAATTTTTGGTCATCACTGTGGGCATGCTATGTAGTCTATATAGCGAAAATAATTACCGTAATACTCAACAATAATAAGACACTCACAATGTTATCTCGGCACCATCCATTTTATAAACAACGCTCTCTGTTTATTCAGGAAACCTCCAATAGCAAAATAAACGTGGGGAACCTTTAAGAAGATTGTGAATTTTTTTAGGTAAATTCTATTTGCAATTTGAAAAACTCCTAACCAAAATGGAACCTAAATTTACATTTATGCCAAAGTCAGATGCATTTTAAACTTTGTTCTTTTAAAGAAAATTGTGAAAACAAATCTCTAAAGATGCCTCGACAATACTGGCTTTCAAGAAGACGAACAGCTGCTGTTTTATGTGGACTGGATGTTTCATATACAAAGGAGGCTGTATATGTTAATGGACACAAATGAGACAGAGAAAAGTCAGGAATGATGGGGAGATGGTGAGAAAAACCCAAATGTTTCAGCAGCAAGTTCCAGAGATTTCCCATTCCTCCTGGTTTCCTTCTCTCCTTTCTAGGACAGGTCTGTCTGCCTATTTATGGTCGATGGCTCATTCAAGCAACAAAGCCAGAAGGAATTCAGATCTCACAGCCACGGGCCCAGTAGTCCTCCAAATCCAGTGAAACCAAATCTACAGGAGAGCACCCTGAACAAGTCCAACGCCAAGAACGAAGCATAAATCTCAAACCTGCTTGGAGCTCTTTATAATGCTGATTAGAAAGACAATAGAACTATTTAGCAAAGCTTTAGAGCCTCATAAATGTAATGGGTTATAGATCATAGTCTGGAACATCTTCAGGTTGCTTTTAGTCGTAGTGTGTGGCCATGGATTTAACTGCACACCAAGTGTGGTTTGAAGATTGGGATGATTTGCAATAGCAGCAACTGTACCGAGTGTCAGAAAAATGCTGTGCTGACCGAAAGGTAAACACTTGGCCACACTGTGAGAAATCACAAAGCATCAGATACAGCAGTGCTGCTGATTTATGAAATGTAGTGTTTTCCGTCTGTGAAGGAGAGAGAGTTTTGACGGAGCCTGAGATGCTCTGCGTGACCATGTTTGGTAAAAGCTAATCCGCCCCTGGATTCAATCACAGAGCTCAGGCTCAAAAACTTCTCCTTCGTTCGCTTTAATATTCCTTTTCATCCCCTTCAGCTTTTCTTTCATCTGCTTTCTTCTGTATGAGACTATTACATGAGCGCAGAGCGGAAAGAGCACAGATGGATGGATAGATAGAGTGAAGAAAGAAAACAAACTGACAGTAGAATAAACAAAAGATATACAGCAGAAATTTAAAGAGATATAATTGTAGACAAATTAAAAAAATTATATATATTTATTCTGTCTGATTATCTGCCAATCACAAACATTGTCACACAAGCAGCACTAATCAAAACAGAGATTTATAGTTAGAACACTTTATTAATACTCATTAAATTCATAGACTGTATAAAAACCATAGACATAGTGTCTGTGACATCACCCATAGGTTTCTGATTGAGTGATTGGGAGCTAAAAATTTGGTGTAACCAATCGTGGAAGGGGTATGAAATCAGTGAAAACACTGTAGTGAAACCATTCAAAGCAAGATTTGCCTTAAATTCACAAATATTGCTTTCATATGAATTCCTTTCTCATCTCTTAATTTAAAACCACTGAAGTGCAGACAATGATTTGCATTTTATTTAATTTATTATTTAATCTCTTAATGCTTGATTCTCACTTCTCAGCACCATCAGCCATTTCCTTATGTAAAGGAAACCCTGACTGAGGGAGAGCCATGTTCAAATCAAATCAGAAATAGAAAAGCCTTCCCAGAAGAGTTGAAGCAGTTATAGCTGCAAATGGATTGAGAATGGGATGAAATATAAAGGAATACAAATATAGATTTAAAAGACATCAGCAGGCAGAGGAAGGCAGCTAAAATGCACGCAGACCTTTAAATCAACAAAAGAGAGAAAGGAAGATAAATGAGTCAGAGAAACAGAAATATTTAATAAACAAATGAATCTTTAACCAGGCAGAAAACAAAATAGATTAAAATTTCTTAACTTAACTGTTAAAAGCACATGCAAACGAAATACATCTTTTCTCCAATTTACATATATTCCTTCATAAAAGTCACCTTTTCAGAGCAAAAAAAAAAATAATTCAAAGTATCGTTTTATAATCTCAGATTTTTATTATTGAACACATCTGCAATTATTTCTCAAGTTTCGACTGCTACATGCAAGATTATTAGTGGTCATCAAGGTCATCCAGCAAATGCATTCACTTTCACATTCAAATTCCAGAGATGATTGGTTCATAGTGAAGCATTACACGAAAACAATCATCGAACCAATCAAAAGAAAGGATTCAAGTTCTGTGCTCATCATGTGATCACCCCGGGAAAGTGCCTTGTCTTTGAAGAACGGGGGATGGGAGAATTAAGCAGAAATCTGACATTCCTCCCCCTCACCTACGAATTCAAGTGATTAGAACATTCTATGATTTAGTTCACAATACTCGGGTGGATTGATAGAAATTTCGAAACTTTGAAACCACCAGAACAGAGGAATTTACTGAGTGGTTGAAGTAGCTCAGACTGTAATTGAAATTGGCACCTTTTTAAGTAAATTAAGGTCAAACAATGACCTTAACTAAGGGTTAAATAAAATATGTGATGTATATTTAAACTTAATTCAAACCTGAAAGCTAGGTTTGCTAACACTCAGCCCAACTACGGTTTAAAACAAGGCAGCAATGTTAAAGAACGGTACAATACTGGCTTTAAACACGGTAGTAGAGGACATTTTCAACACCAGGTCGCATGCTGTGAACATAAACAACAGCATAGAGATGAAAAATATCTTGAAGGGGAAAACACTGATAATCAGACACCAGTAGAGTCCAATGCTTTAAATAAGCGTAGCTCAAATTAAATAATAAGATTAATGGATGCATTTCAGCTTGAAATACTGGCCAATAAACTTTGGTGTCTCAATACAAACGCTGTAAAACTAGTTTGTAAAAATTCCAACTTTTTGCTAAAATCATCTTTTGTTTGGATGACGACTCAAACTTCTATGTTTTTTGTGAAAAGACGTGCCAACGCCAGCTAATGTTAGAAACCTAAAGCTCTACATTCGGAACTAAAGAAAGGAACTTTGGACACATTTTTCCAAACATAGAACTCAGTCTATTGCCTTGAAATTTTAACAGTTTAAACAGACACTTTTGCTCTGCTTGAGGAAAAACAAAGAGCAGCATAGATTATTAGGGTTTCGTAAACATTTCTTTGCATCAAACTCCCTGCACAGTTTAGCTGCAACCTTAATGAAACCCCTTTAAAGGAACACTCAACTTTTTGACATCTCCACGCCGAGATAACATTGTCCAGATTGAATTATATTAGCTTAGCACTGAGCAATGGGACCAGTAGCATTCCAGTTTAATATAACATCAATTTTTTCCTATGTAAAACCTGGCTTTTTTTAGATTTACAGTTTCACACCACTGTGCTTTAAGGTTAAGAAAAAGTTGAGAAAAATATGATTTAATGCATTTGGAAGGCAGCTCGAGTTTCCTCAAATCACCCAATTTTACTGAGGAAATTTCACATAAAAATTTAAGTTCAGCGTTTTATGAATCTAAAATGTTACTTTTACAATGTCCAAAACGTTGCAAAATTTTATTGCTTCAGAATTTTTCTTTAAGTTCTTTAAGGAATAACTTAATTCTTTAAGTTACTGCAAGACTTGTAAATGTATCTTACTAGTGTTTGCAGAAAAAAAGTTTAGTCCTTAATTAAACCTAACTATTTATCCACAACAAATGGAGAAGTTGGTTTTTTTAAAGCTGAGCTTTGATATTTCTTAGAAGCAAACGCAAGTGTTGGTATAGTGTTTGTATTTACAGATAAACCCGATAAATATTCACAAGTTCAACTCTTTCCATATGAACTGCATTTTAAACAATGTAAGAAATCATCAAAAGAAACCTTCTTCAATATTGTCTCTTGGGTTTTTCATTAAAAAATAACTTTGAGTTGGAACTTGTGTGCTGAAATATCTTTCACTGTCGTTCATACAATCCCATTACCCTGATCTGAGGATGGGTGCAGTACTAGTTAGTATTCTGTGAGAACAGTCCTATACACGGTGTATACGTGTTTTTTCATGCTCGCAAAACTTGCAGCTACTACAACAGATAAATAAACAATCAATAACTGTACAGAGATGTCAGTTCAGTGAATTTTACCACTATAAATTAATACCGTTAAAACAATCATGTGTGTAGCTGAACCACCTATGATCTTATTTAGCCCTTAGTAATGGCTTTTTTTTTTAAACAGAAATGTCAGTTTAGTGACGATTAGCATGGTTTTGAGAATCTGCAATCAGAACACACCTGCAAAACCTAAGAGTTAAATCAGCCCTTTACGTAAACACTCTTTTAATAGGGAAAGACTCATTCTCCACGAGTTTTGGAATCTGTTTGTTTGACGTTAGTATTGGATTCAAAATGATCGATTTGTTGATTACATAATGACCAAGAAAACTGAGAAGCTGAGACTTTTTGTTATGTGGAAGTGAACTAAATTAAATTTCAGTGTTAGAAGCTTTGCGCAGCAGGCTCAATGATTTTATGCAGCGCCTGAAATTAGGCAAAATCAGGAATGTTACTTGAATCATGGAGACAATACTGGAAGACGATTCAGAGAGTCGTGCAGATGCTGAACCGGAATACACTGAAGATCAGGGCACACACCTTTAAGATGCACATAACTACAGATAACCATACACAGAAAAATCTAGCAGCTAACCGCTAACACCCAGCCTGCTGCAAATATGTAACTTCACAGACAAGGAACTGTGTGCTGGTCACATGGTTAGATATCTGGGAATATTTTCAGGCTCTGAGTGAAAATGTAATTTTAAATCTAAACGTTTCTGATGCTGAATAGGTCTATGCTAAGCGCTGCTGGCAGTGATATCACCAGATCTGGAGAAAAAAGGAGGAGATGGAGTCTTTCCCTAAACATGTCTAATCTATAATGTGCTCTGGCGATGTGTATTTCCTAACGTCAATCATAACCTCCTGTGTATTTGTTTACCTTTAGCTCAATTCAGGTATTAAAACAGGCTTATAACCATGACAAGATCATTAGATCTCACAATGGAACGCCATAGTTTAGCATATTTCAAGGCTTGGGTGATGATTGCCAATTTTAGATAATGGATGTGAAAAAACTACATTACCCACAATCCTTGTTTGAAAGCTTAAATGTATCGTGTTGTTTCCCTCCGCCTGCTGCAGCCATGTTTCCCCAGGAAAGTTCCTTGATTAATACACTACAATGGGGTAGAGTTCCTAACAATGTCAGCATTTTTAAATTTCCTTTTAATCTCATAAAGGAACAGCACAGTTTAGCATATATCAAGGCTTGAGTGATGATTGCCAATTCTGGATCGGGATGTAAAACAACTACAATATCCAACATCCCTGTTTAAAAGCTTAAATGCATTATTTTAAGAGATGCACCTGGATTCAGCCTGGGAAATGCCTGCTTAATACATATCTTAATAAAATACATAAAGGCTAGTCCCATTTTTATGACGGAGCGCAATGCAGCTTCACAAAAAAAAAAAAAAATCAGATGAGAATTTCTGAAATGTATTCTTTTGAACTTAGGAACCTAAAAAGGATCTGAAAGAGTGAGAAAATTATGCCAAATGCATTGTTTACTAAACCTGATGCATGCAGAGTTCTAAAGCATGGAAATGGATGAGAGTCCTTGAATCTAACGCAACACAGACTTGACAAAGAGAAACTAATGAAGCTCCTGAGGGCTTTACAAGTTACCTTCTGATTCCTTCTTGTGGTCTGAGGATGTTTGCTGAAATCAGAATAATGAAATCAATCGCTTTCCTCGCTGGGATGATCAAGAACTTCACTTGTGCTTGAATCGACGAGAGAGGTAGATTTTGCTTTTCATGGAGACAGCTCAGACCGACAATGTGACTGAATAAAGCTCCGGTTACACACAACAGTGAGACTTCTGGGATTTCAAGACCGCTCAGGCACATCCGTCTGAATGAGAGAGAAATCCTGGGGTTTGCGGCCAGCTGAGATGATTGTGAACAGACACTGACTGAATAAGGCATTTTTAAAAGACATGCGATGGACGTAATGTGGGATAGCGATGCTCCGATTGCTTCTTTTTGTGCTTGGAGGCACTTTGGTTGAGTTTGAGGCATAACGGGCTGGTTTTTCTGCATGATTTGAGTGTTTTTAGCTGGCGTAGAGTTTAAAAACACTGAGGCGATGCCCAAACCTTCGTTTTCCATCCGGATCTTGACGGAAATGTTCTTACAGTAAATGTTCCTCAGTCTGTGTGATTGTTGATGTGATTGCTCTTTCTGGAGTCTGCTTTACCCCCCTTTAGCTTGCCGGCGATGACTTTGTAGCACCCGCGGGCGATTTTGTACATCCAGATAGTGTTAAGAATATCTAAACAGATACAGGATACGATCCAGGCCACCTGAGCGCCCAGACCGAGCCGTTCGAACGCTGGTGTCCCAAACGTGCTGAACACCTTTGCCCAGTAGGGAGGCATCACTGCGATGCGGACAAGGAAGAAGACAAACGCCATGGCGATGCCATTGGCTACGACTAGCGGGTGCGTGCGGGGATATGACAAGGCTTCGAAAAACCACCTGAAAAGAGAGGGAGACGGAGGTCATAGTTTAAAGATTATGGAAGACCTAAGTATTTTCAGCACTGTGCAAATGTTTTAGGTTTTTTAAAATAAAAAAAAAAAATAAATAAATAAAAAAAACAGGGTTCTTTGGGGAAACTGCCATTATTAGGTCATAATTAGTGCTTTGGCTGTGTGTTTGGAGTCATTGTGCTGCTGCAGAACAAATCCTAAGCTATTTTTATACGGTTGAGTTGAAATGTAGAAGTTGATTAATTTATTCACAAATATATTTATTAATTAATTTATTTATTTATAGTTAAACCTGGCCGTCCATAAACAGCATGTAGACTGTTTACAGCACTTTTCTTCAGCAACCCCACAAGGCTCACTCTTGATTGATGGCTCTAAAGAGATACGGATCGAGTGAATGGATTTCACCTTTGGTTGACGAATGGCGTAGACAGCTCTGAGATCAGACGGAAGTTTGCAAAGTAAGGAAGCACTCCACGAGACTGAAACAACAAAAGAGAAAACTGGTATCGATCTGTGTCTGTCCAACTATTGATGCCATTTTATTTCAATTTTTATTTTCTAGTTTTGTTATCTGGGGTAATCCATTAATAAGTCATTGACTTTTATTTTGAAATCTGGATGCAAATATAAAATTTCAAAATCCCATCTCAATATATACTAAATCTACCCAAACATACTTCCCACCTCTGCATTTGTGCATCTTTTTTTTTAAGATAGTGATCAGAAAAAGTCACATTTGTCCATTCAACTACAAAATTATAATGGACATTAAACATAAAGTAAAAGCCCTCTGTGTTCCTACACATATTTACCAGCACATATCCATAAGCATACAGTGCCGCCAAGTGGTGACAGACGAAAAACACATCTCCCATTGTGCTCCAGTTAGACGCCAGAAGCACCAGGTCTAAGAGAGAGGAGAGAATGCAGGTGAAAGATCCAAAAGGTGATGCGTAACTTTATTGATTAAACCCTGACCCGTACCATAGAAGAGATAACCGCAGGTGATGCCCACATTCAGCTTCACTATGTTCGGATCACCCCTGAGGAGGGAAATGAAGATCATCATATTACCAGAGGTAAAAATAACCCAGAAATGAGTCACGATGATGTTGAACTTAATGCATTTAACATGAGCAGCTGATAAAGCAAGAAAAGTTAAAAGCAGCGGTGAAAGGCCAGATCTTACTGAGTGTATTTAACTCATTACTGTATTTATACACCAAACCAAATCCAATAGGCACTTCTGTATGTTTCTAAGGGTTGCTTTGATTTAATATTACAACATACCATACAAACAATGATGCGTTCACATTCACAAAAAGAAATCATTCGTCATAATCATCCGTAACCTGATGAATGATAAAATTATCAAGAAGTCTTGATTAAAATTAACTAAAATGACTAACCACTCAATCGCATTTTTTCAAAACAAAGAATTCTAAATGCTTAGCGCCCCCTATACCTATATTAAAACGTCTCTGCCAAAAACATTGTGTTTATACCCTTTTTACCTTGCGTGTAAAAAGCGTAGTTTTTCTATGGTAATTCTTTTTACAATGTCCAGCCCAACACGGAATGTTCTGTTTTTGTTATTCTACAAACAATTTCAATGGCTGAACATTCAGTACAACCCAAATATTGCTTCTCTATAAACCCCAGCATCCCTCTCATGTCCAGCACTGGGTGGATCACACATGAGATCACAGAGATGAGATAAATATACTTCATTTGATCATTTAAAGGTACAATTTCAACGCAAAAGGGACTTTACATGTGTTTAGGTGAGCAGTGATGTGGGGCCAGTGACTGGGGTTCTAGATGCTACGTAAGTACTTCAGGATTGTAACCAGGAAGTAGAGAGGTTCTAGTCGGAATGTGAACAATTTAATACAGAACATTCTCTGATACACCGCTCCTTTATCTCAAGTTCATTTCTAATTTCATGAATTCTGCTCAAATGAATGAATGTGCTCCGTTATCTAATTGATTTCTTTGAAGGGCTTTTATTGTTTGAACGTGCAGCGTGTCATTCTGACATTCCCCTTTAAAGCCCTCAGTTATCAGGCCACCGAGTGTTTGTCTGAGCACAGATAGTGCAGCTACTTTAGCCTGAAAACAGGATAAAGTTCAGATGCAGTATTAGCTTCAGAAGGACACTTTTAGAAGCTGATCACAAAGCTATGAATTTATATTTTAATTAAACAGTGGATATAAAGCGGTCACTCTGCTAAAAACATGCTTGCTTTTAATTTTGCCATTTTAAAAATCAAAAATTCCCTTTTGTGTTTCTTGGTAAATCTAAAAATAATACTCAGCCATCAACACATTCTTTTAGTTTATTTTTGTGTTATCTGACCTTTAGAACCGAACCACAACAACAAAGTGTGAATAAAAATCACTGAACAGTTCCAATTTCTACTAATGTAATGTAAATCTCACCATTTTAATAACAGAAACAAATAAGAACAATAGAATGCTTTTGTAAAAGTTTGCACAAACCTCTAACTTAAAAAGCTTCTTCATCATCAAAACTGAGGGGACAAAATCTCTATGTTGACTTTTTAAATCACAAATTTAGCCGGAAATGAAGTATTTGGTCAACAACTATTTCCTTTCAATACTTTGTTGGCAACGTCTTTTGAATCAGTCCTCCTACATAATACCTGCCCCAAAGCATGATGTTTCCACTCCCATGTTCATAGTTAGTATTGAGTACTTTTGATGCAACCCAGGATTCTTTCTCTTCCAAGCTCACAAGTTCAGTTTTTAGCAAAATATTCTGTTTTGGTTTCATCTGACCACAGGACATTCTCCCGATCCTCTTCTGGATCATGGATTGTGTGCTGGTTTCAGCAGGGGACACGACTAGTCTTGCAGGAGTTTGAGCGTATTATAGATGGAAGCCTTTGTTATTTTGCTCCCAGCTCTCTGCAGGTCTTTCCCTAGGTCCCCGTGTGGTTCTGGGGTTTTTGCTCAAGGTTCTTGGGGATCATTTTGACCCTACAAGGGAGATCCTGCATGGGGAGCAAGTGAGATTTTCAGGGGTCTTGCATGTCCTCCATTTTCTAATAATTGCTTGCACAATATCTTCTTCATATCAAACAAGCCTTGCATGAACGGACCATTTCTTTTTTTCATGGGAAAATGTTTAGAATCATCAGGGTCATATAAAAATACTAACAAAATTATGTAGTCAGTGACAAAAATGCTTTTTTTTATAAGAATGTTTCTTTCAATAGTTTATTTTTCCACTCATAAAATAAAATACATTTCTTGCTTAGAAATGTACCAAGTAATTTCCTGAGTCCCACATTTATTGTGCCCTGAGGTTACTACAGTGTATACATATACATATATATTACTCAATCCAAAAGGTGAGCACTAATGTTTAATGTGTAATTGTTAAAGAAAAAGAGCACTGCAAAAATGCAGCAAACAATAGCACTACAATATATTCTAAAAGTTAAATACAGAAATAAAAAAGAGGTAGTTCCAGTTAGAACAAGGATGTGACTGAGGCGAATGGATCCTCCAGAGTCTCCCTCTCCTCTCTCTTAATTCTCTTTGTGCTGGGTCTGCTTTGTTCTGCTGGGCATTAGTTGCTGAGACGGGACAGTGACACTGTAGAAAGGAGGCCTGGAGGAGGGTCACATGACCCCTGAAAAGGAGCTGGACAGCCAATCAATGTTGTCCAGTTCAAAAGATGCCTTGTTGGAGATTAAAACCAGAGGAGAGAGAAAGGGATTTCCATCTCTAAAAGAGTCAAACTACACATGTTTTGCATGAAAACTGCAGGACAAAAAACAGCAGCAGCAGCCGGCAGGGGATGAGAACAGGGACGGAGAAATAAAGTTAGAGCCGACTCCACACGGAAACAACAATAAAAATGGTGTTAATGTAAATTTTGAACTCATTTGAACGGAGCTTAAGTATTTAAGGTTTTAAAACCTGTAATTCAACACATTGATTCAAAACAAAAATGTTATATTTACATTTTTTTCCAGAAAAATATTAGATCTTTGTATAAATATTACAACTAGTTTTTAAAGGTTGTAGGCAAACTTTGATATTGGCTTGAGAGCAAAACTTGAAGCACATTTAGAAAGAGTCTACAATTCACCAGATGTGAATCAGCATAGATAAATAAGCATCTCATTTACATAATGGTCGACAGAACTAGAAACTTGACACACAGCTCTTATCAACAACCTTGCTAGCGCAACACTAGTTTGAATCAACACATCTTTACCATGTTACAAAAAACTTCCACAGCACTAGCATAAGAAGATGTCATTAGCACATTGTTAGCATGAGCTAGCATACTAAATATATATTCAAACCTGTAACATGGTTCAAACATAAAATTTTGCTACTCAATGCACATTTTGCTAGGCTTCTCTAGGTAGCATGTTGTTAGCATGATTTAAAAATGTACTGTTTCGAGAAAAAATATTTTCAAATTATTCCATGAGACATGAATTTAGCATGCTTTTAGCTAGTATTAGCATGCTGACAGCTGAACTTGGCATCCTGTTGGGATGTACAAAAGGGCATTACAATGTTATGAACATATGTTTACACATCATTAGCATGTTTTTAAATCATTACTCAGCGTGTTGTTGGGATAATACATTCTATTAACATGCCACTAGCAAAATTTAACAAGTAATAATTATGTTGCTAATGTTAATTATATCAGTTATCACAACCATGATGATCATATATTAATACATTTCTTACATTTATTATTGTGTAATTAGCATGTTGTTATTGGCCCAAAATAACACTTAGCAGGACTTGTAATATTAGCATCAATGTCGTGTTACCCACATGTGATGCTAGCATGAATTGGATTGACGTTGCTATCTTGACATGGAATGTAATTAGCATAAAAAATAAAGACCTTTTACGGGGTATGCTTTCATTAACAATCATGTGTAATTCCTATTAGCACAATGCTATCATGAATTAACAAATATAATCCATGTTGATAGCTTAATTTGCATTGGTTAAAAACATGAAGTTGCATGTTAATATGTTGCTAGCAATTATTTGTTAACCTTTGACGTGATGCTTATCTAAGATAAGATGTTGCTGTCTTGACATAGAATGGAATTAGCGTGTTAATTGCATAATTTGTCATGTCATTGGCATGTTGTTGCTAGCTAAAGTAGAAAAAGCAGAAGCAGTTTGCAGTACAGTACAAACAATGCTAAAATATGTATGTAAATGGGAAAAGACAACTGAAATACTACTTCTAAATCACAACAAAACAATAAAAGAACACTGTTTTTTTTCAGGAGGGGGCACAATTCTTTTTCCCTATAAAAACAGCATGGAGTAAGGACAAGTGCCGAATAAAAGTGATTTGAAAATGGTACTAAATTAAGAATTAGCAGGGGTAAATTAATTGGGGATAAAAACAAAAGGGTAACGAGTGCTCTGTTTCGAAACATAGTGAGCAGAGGAGAACCAACTCACATTTAGCATGTGCTAGTATCAATGTATATAATACATATCAAAAGGATTCTGTTGAATCAGAATTTAACTTGGTCTTAAACACACTTCTCTAACAACACATCTTCCATACTTTATTTTGGATTTTTGGCCAAGAAAATTAGGACTTTTGGTGCTAAGATATTAGCATGGGTTGCTCCATTCAGCTCACTAGGTTTAGAGACAGAGTGATTGAGGAAAGAGGGGAACGACCACTAAAGACAAATTACCATTCTTCCCCTTCAGGATGCAAAGATGCAGATCAAACAGGCAGCAGGCAGAAAAGGACAGAATCAAGAGAGGGAAAGAAGAAAAGAAAAGTAAAGACAAGAGACCAATGAGACGGCAGTTCTGTGCACGGATGACTACAGAGGAGACAACATTTCTGATGAATGGAAACTGTGATTTTTGTCTCGTTTGCATTAAAAGATCCGTGATTTGCTCATATTTATGCAGGGTAAAAAAAACCCATTGAATAGTGTATGTTGGATTTGTAATCTGTCTTTTTGCTGGTCTTCGGATTCGATTGAACCAGGGGAAAAAAGCTGATGCTTTAGCAGTCAAGGCCCTAAGTGATTCACTGAATCATTCAAACTGATTCTTTACAGCTTTGTCATTCTTTACAAAACAAAAGTCTCCATTAAAACATTGGACGAGAGTTTGGGAATCTGACGCTCTGTGACGCTATTAACATTATTGGTTAAAACTAAAAACTAATCTTATTTCAGTGTTGGTTTCGATTGGTACTACGGTTTAGGGGTGATTCATAACAAGCTGCTGTACCTCTGACGTCTGTTTAAAACAGTGATCGCACCGTGCTCATGCTGTAGTAGTGAAAAGCTTGTGTTGTGTGATCAGGATCTTACCAGACGGGATCTTCATTGACGGCATCATCGAACCAGAGGATGTAGAGACAAAACAGCCCCACGATTAATGCATGAATGGTGGACACCAACCTGAGGATTTAAATATTTATGTTATTTCCAGACATTACAGAAGCTATAAAAATGTGAAATATTTTATCCTAATTTGGGGGTAAATGTTAAATCTGTGCATTCCACTTAATTCAAATTGAATGTACAGCTACAAGAAAATAAAACTTGTAGCTTTTGGGTGATTAAACTCAAAAGCCAAGAAGAAACACTCACACAAATTAAATGATCAAACTAATATTTTTCAATATATCAGTTAACACACATTGTTACGTTAACCTCTTCAGAACAGACGTGTTAAAAAATATCAAAATATATTTTTATGTTTCAGCATAAACCGAATAAAAATGTAAAAATATTAGATCTATTTTTGTGAACGTCTGGTCAAAACTCCTATTCCACCAATATGATATTAAACATGAACCAGCCAGAACTGAAAAATGACATTTCAGAGGTGGAAAGAAGAGAATTACATTTACTCAAACTACTGCAATTTTTGTGACGTCTACTTTTGTAGTAGTTTTTTTCCAATCTGTACATTTACTTCTTTATGTCTAGAATGCGATTGTGACTAGCATGTAGTTGTGTCTAGTAATAATTCCAGTTACAAAGTTGTAGAACTGTTATTTCACTAGTAATAAATGAGTGAGAGATATGTTTTTACATAATCTGCACTAGTCACAGGACACACATCTTTCGTGGGTGTGTCACCATTTGTTTTCCCTTTAAGCCTGCAGGCAAATTTCGGAAAAAATCTTTGTAAACTTGTAAACTCAAACACAAAACTTGTTATAATCTTTTGTAATCTTGCACTTGACAAATAACCCAAAAAACTATAATTCAAAAAAATTAAAACAGAGCCAAACAGAGCCTGAAGCTGAACTATAATGAAAAATCCAAAACCACAATTTTCTTGCTCCACAACATTTGATCAGTTCAGATCGTGTTTGTAACATTTTTTGTGCAGCTGTTTTATCCTCTTAATATAATTGCTATGGCAGAACCAACTGAACCAATCAGAACTTGCTGTTACTGCTAGAGATCTTGGGTTGTTTGCAGCAGGAAGTGAGGTAACAAAGCAAATCCAATCGTGAAACACAAGGTCACAAGAGTTGGTGGATTAAATTTCACATCTGACTTTCAATCTTATTTTAGTTTGTACAACTCCAAGATTGATGGAATCAATCAAGAGATCACTCTTAAGACCTTGGAAAGCCATTGTAGAACTTGCCCAGTGCAGAGAGTCGCCTCTAGAGTATCAGATACTGATAACACTGCGCTGACGCTGCAGGAAATGATATCTAAGGCAGATAGAGGACAGTGAATGAACTATGATTTCATCTGATCCTCTGATGCAGCGCGCTCGCTCCTGATCACTCTGAATGTGTTTGCGCAGACCTTTGTATATCTTATCAGTGTTGATGCGTTGAAAAAGCTTCCAGGAAACCTTCCTCCCCTCGACGGCACACTTTAATTTGAAATGTCCATCCCATTATATGGTGAATCTCACAAAGTAGTATTTAAGTTGTCAAGGGTCACATATCTCATATACTAAACATAAATAAATGTAAGTTATAACATTTATGTGAAGAAAATAATAAGACCTGCATAGATGAATGGGTTTATTTTCTCATATATTTCCAAAAATGACAATAAAAATTCCAGTAAAAAATCATTACCATAATGTGTCTGCTCTTTCTTTTTTTTCATGTTTTGATAAGAGCCAAAAAGAACCCTCATCACAAAAAATATTAAACTTAATATTTACATTTTTGATATTTAATTAATTAAAATATAGGTTTTATTGAAAACACTTTTGTTCGGACTAAACTATTCTTTCTACTGTTATACAATTTAATCTGTCTATAAAAAGCACACAATCCTCTTATACTGACCAGCAATCCCATCATGCATCACGTGACAAAATTAGTTTCTATTTTCTGTTTTTTAATTGAGTCTGCCCATTGTTTCCCCATCAATTCTCATTTCTGTAATAAGACATTACTCTATACTTTTAAAACTTTATATATATAATAGTTATTATTTAAAATAATGATTATAAACACATTTTAAGGCATTAACAAGTTAAAAGAATTTATTAAAAGTGTGATATTAGTCAAGAGTGTCTCATTACAGTAACTCCATTATCATACATTTCAAAGAAATATAACAGTTAAGAAAACCATGGATGAGAATATGGTAAGAGACTCGTATTTTTCTACTTTTGAAAAGCTTTGTTAATTTATTTTAAATGCAAAGTATTTATCCATGCCAATGGTATCAGGAGTGACTATTTTGCAAAGTGTAAAATTTTAACGATTGAATTCCTCGTCATAAAGTTCTCTTCTCTGTTATGGCCTTTCACTACCGTTATGGGGGAAAATGAAGATTTTTTTCTTTAAAGAAATTAAAAGTTAGGGGCAGCAATTTGTTAATTGTATTCAAATACGTCTTTGTTATGTATAGTTTGTTAAAAATCTATTGTAAAGAAAACATTTGAAAAAAAAGAGTTTTCATTTTAATTTTAATTAAAAATAAATCAATCCTTCACAGTCATTTCATGTTTATATGTGCTTGTCATCATTTATCATAACGGTAATGACTAAAGTTCTGGGTTAGAATTAGAAATTCGATTAAATAAATTACTGAACATTTAAAACTAACAAATTTGATTGATTCTATTTTAGCCACTTAAGACATTCTGATGAGGACAATATTTTGGTCTTTACAGTCACCCTATAAGATTCTGCCTGAAACTTTGCTCTTGCATTTAACCCATAATTCTAATTAAACCACCAGTGAGCTGTTATTGAAGTTAACGAGTCTGATGCTCGGTACCTGGAGTTCCAGTCGTTGAGTTTATGAGGTGGAAGTCTCCCATAACCCTGTGAGAAGTTTGAAGACAAAATGGGGCTGATGCACGAGAAGAAGAGCTGAAACCCTGCGAAGCTGCCAGCCACCACATACACCTCTCTCATATCCATCCTTCACCTGCACAGAAACAGCATGTCACACGAAGGGAAATAGTGATATAATACACTGCATCGATCACACCCTTACCAGTCAAACCCTCAGCAGCAATGCAGCAGAGCGACCGATGCAAGACTTTAATCGGTTTGTGAAAGCAGAAAGGAAAGTTACTAAAACATGTAACTCCATGAAAGACCTTCATTGTGTTTAACAGAAAGTAGATTATGATGTGAGAAAGTGAGTTGAGGAGAACATGGGAGCAGGAAGGTGGGATATGTTTTTATCACTTGTAAATAATAATAAATAACTAATAAATAATAATATAAAACAGGATGTGAAGGGTGTGGATGTGAAGTTTGAGTGATAGAAAGGTTATCTTGAGAAATCTTATCCATTTATTCAAGAATCTGTGTATCCAGCTCAAATACACACAGTGCCTCAATGTCCTGATAAAAATATAATAAAATAAAAAACCTTGTGAACATAAAAACCACAATGATAGAAATCTCTAGGCATCTGCTCTGAAATCTCTCATGATCAGGTCTAACACAAAAACAATGGCCTCAATCCCATTAATCCCAACAAAAATGCGAGTAAACATGTAGCCTTGCACTTTGTAAAGAAACACTTCACCCAAAGACTTTAATTAATAGAATGCCTGCACTGTAAAAAGTTCAATTACCTCAAAACATTTCAATTAGGAAACCCTACTATTCAAGGAAACTGTGCTAAAAAGTATTACTCATAAGAATAAAGTACTGCGACAGGACCTCAAACAGGTTTAGACAACTCTGCTTTTAGGGTGAACGATGTCTTTAAGAATGCAAGGGTCACTCCTAAAGGTTTAACATTTCCACCCAAGGCTCATATTTTTAGTTTTCACATGAGTTTGGTTTTAACAAAAGGATGCCGCCCTATACCTTTAAGGGCTTTGTCAAATATTAATTATAAGTATTGTGATAAAATGAAGTTGTGTTTCATGGCAAATGATGGAAAATGATGTGTTTCATGGCAAAAATACCAGACCATATCAAGCAGAAACCAAACAGAAAGGAAGAGGAACACATTTGTGTAATCCTGCTGCACATCACATGATCAGGTTCTCCATGAGAGCCATTGCGGAGATCCAAAATGAACATAGAAGACTTGCAATTCCTGATTCGCCAAATGGGAAGCACAACTTCAGTGAAAAAAATTTGCAGACAATGCTCTAAAAACAGCTTTCGTTTTGTTTGTATTTGGCTAATGTTAGCAAGAGACCATTGACTTGTCTTTCCTTGTGCTTTTGTAATTCATTGGGACCATTCAGAATGGTTAAAAATGTTAGTTTTTATAGAGGTTTTAGGTTTCAGTCTTAAAATATTTTCTGATTGGAGGCTCCACAAGGACTCATCAAATCCAACCCCAGTGAGATATGGAGTGCCACAAGGATCAGTTTAAGGCCCTATAACTTTTTTCTACACTGTCCCCAAGTTGTTTTTCTGCACTTTGCTGATGATACACAGCTCTTTATCTTACCAAAACCAGATGAACTGCTTTGAGCTATTGATCAACCACCGATCTCACACTATTTACAAGGATACTTAAATAATCATATTGAGCTGTTTAAAAGACAGCTTTGTTTCAATAGCAAATTGACAGAATATTCACTGCTCTGATTGGCCAAGAGTATTGAATATTCATAGACAGCTTAAATTTAATCTGCAAAGAATATGACCAAACATTGGCAAAATTCTCGGTAGTTTCACAGCTTTTATTCGCTATTCTAAGGTTGACCGATATCTGGTTTTCTGTGGCCAGCGGGCGATGATATCTATTTATTTAAGCTATTAGGATGTAATAAATAATGATAATTAAATAGTCAGAATTTGTTATCAGCACAATATTTATATATGTACTGCCACAATTAGAGATGAGGGCAGAATCGAACCGCTGCGTCTCAAGTGACTGTAGTGTGTTCCAGGGTTTTGGTAATGAACAGCATGTGAAGCAGCTTTCTGTCTTCTTTGGTTCATAAAGAATATAAACACTGCACAGAAGTGTCACTTTCAAACGGAACAACAATGAATGAGTTGCATGTATATGAGAAAATAGTATAAGATTCAATCTTAAGAAAGCTCTGGTACAATATACTCGATTATGTGCAAGTTTGGGACTTGCCACACATAAAAATCTTCTGTATTGTTGTATTTTATTCAACTTCACAAAAATACTTTATATTGACGGAATGAATTGTGCCATTTTGAGGGAAAAATGTTTTAAAGACATTGTATTTTGTAGAAAAAAAGTACTGTATAATAAATGATTTAATCAAAATGGGCATTTTATTCAGTACCATTACATTGATTAACATTCCATTCATATCTATTCTGTTTAAACAGCTTATTACAAGTCAACATATGTGTACTTTTTGCAAATTCTATTTATTGCCAATAGCCCAGTTGTGCACTTCCTTTTAGATGCTAACTTTCATTAAATTTAAATCTAATCTAATCTTTCATAGCATTGCTGGATGCAGAGCATCAGAGGGGAGGAGCCACACAGAACATAAACAGGGGATGGTTAGAGTAACGTTTAAAGCCAATTTATACTTCTGTGTAATAAGTTTATGTGCGTAGCCTTTATACGATATACTTTCATAAACGCCAGTGAGCGTGCTTGGATGAGTGGACTCCAGCTTTGTTTATTTCTTTGCTTGTATTTTAATTTCCAGTTGTAGATTTTATTAATTAGCTCGGTTTGATAATCTTTGTATTCTGTTGATGACACAGTCATACAGACAGGTATGCACTTCCTTAATCAAATGCTCTGTGATTTGATATGAGTTTGTTTTGCTCATGGCAGAGACACTCGTATATGTATGACATCACTCCAGAAGAGCCGTGACCAATCACAGAGCAAATGGTCCACATCTTCATAAAATTTTTTGGGATTGATTTATACGTATAAATCTAGACGATGCAGACGTATAAATTTGGTTTTGTAGCTCCTCCCCACTTCTCAACCTTTTTGACAGTTGTATAGATTAGTGTGCCCCCTCCTCCACTGAAAAATGCACCAGCAGCCCCTGAATGATACCAAAGAGTATCCTTGAGTATTTGTACTTCATTACTTCATATCTGCTGGTAACTAGGTTGGCCACAGGAGTGATAACTCCCCTGCAGTACATTGGAAACCAACAGAAGCAATGCTCCTTTAAGATTCAAACGTGTGACAGCTACATTTACTCTTAACCCCCAAATGTCTCAGATAATGGCTGCTGATTCATTTGTTAGCATTTTAACAGCATGCTATTTTTAAAAAGGCATGTATTCTTCAATGAGTTCTTCTGAAAGCGTTACTGCCAACAAAGACTTTGGTGCAATGCCAGCAGCTATTATAAGAAAGATATGGGGAAAGGGATGAGCAAGTTTAGCTTCAGTCTTAGAGAAATCATTAAAAAGATTATTGATTCTGGAGAATGAAAGAAAAGCGCGCGCCCACATAATACACAAGCACGTCATCATAATTCCTGCATAATAATGAGCTGCGTAACCGTCCTCGATTTTCAAACTCATTAACAGTCAAAAGCAAAGAGCATTTTTGTCGTTTAGTGGTGTTAACGCAGTCATGTGTTACATTTAAGACATTTAATCACATTTATCGACCCGACTAAGAGTAAACAGCGACTACATCGAGCTAAACTTTCACTTAATGTAACAATAGCCACGTAAATAATTCATGACAGGTGCAGACAGCGATGCCTCCGCACATAAACGCTTTTATTAATGACATTTCCAGTGTACACTACCTGACAGGAGTCTCATATGTGGTGTAAACGTGTCCAGACCCTGTCGCCTTCTTCTTTCTTGTCCTCAAACCCAGCTTTAATCTCGATGGCGACGGTTAGCGAGCGCTTTGCCAACTCGGCGTCTTTACAAGCGCTGGTCTTCTGTTGCTCACAGACGAACAAACATATATTTCTGAAGGGAGGCCATTTCCTAGCTTGAAAAACACACGCGAGGGGATCACAAAGCTACAGAATACTGCACCAAACACTGCATTTCTTCACCGTATCCGTAATATTGACAGGCAGGCTCTGCTGCACGTCATCATAGGTTACGCCCACTCTCCGCCCAGCACACGCCCCCGAATAGTCACGCCCACTGCACTCAACAGATCAAAGTTGAAGTATGGAGTTATACAAGCAGCAAAACAGTGCGTAACCTCACCATTCCATAAACGTGTTTTTTAATTCGTAAACATCTAAAACTCAATTAAAATAAGCAAAAATAAGAAGAAACAGCAGTCAACTTTTTATGAAGAACTTTATAAAATTTCTAAGTGCTCTCCCACTTAGTATACTCCTCTACTTTGAAACGGCCTCCTCAAAGTGCACAGCCTTTATCGCTACCCCCTAGTGACTGTATGATATGAAATACATAGCAAACTAGACCCCGGTGATGTTAGCTTTACGATCTTAAACTTTTAAAATAGATTTTTTTATGACATTTTAAATGTTGAACTAATTTTACATTTTGTAATTTTTAGTTTCATTTTTAAAATATATTTTATTTATTTATACTTTATTATTTTGTAGACATAATATTGTGACGTCTATTGTATTGTATCATAACACCGCTCCTAAAAACTGTGATTTGTTTTCAGTTTGTGATGATAGCTCTGTCCATATCCTGCCATTTTGTCCAACAAAATGCCCAAACTATGCTACCTACTTAAAAATGAAAAAAAAAAACAGTTTTAATATTGCTTCTCTCAAAATAGTAGATAAAAGCACTAAAAGCAAATACTACATGTTTAACTCAAAAAGCAGTCTCTTAATGCAAGGAAGTGATTATAAATAAGTATGAAAATAATACTTAAATAATAAACTGTAAGCTTGACTAATTAATTAACTAACTAAATTCAGTTAAGGTGTACATTTGAAAACAATTTTAATTCAGTATTAAAATCTTAACTTTATTGTAAAATTTGACTAGAGTCCCCATTACATTGTATGCAGAGACGGCTGGTTTGCTGACGCCATCCGTGTGTCGTAGCTTGAGCAATATTGACCCTGCACAGACAAGGGGCACACAGATCTGGCTTTGAGCTGCTGGTGTTTTGTTGGCTTAAATGAAAAAGGCTTAAACTAAACTGGATTCAAAAGTTTAAATGTAAATATGTTACATCTGCAATTAATACATTGGTGTTTGTTCATTGAAAACTGCTCAAAGTGACAACTAAACCCAAACTTAAAACATATGTCACAATATCCTGATCCACCTGCTCCTAAACCTGTTTCAGTATCTTTAGTTGAAACTCAAACAGGTTTCAAATGGAGGATGAGGAAATGATGGCAAGTTAGACAAAAGATAGTCAGAGTTAGACTTAATTGTGATTAAAAGGATGTGAGTGATGTTCCTGGCGTTCTCAGGGGTTTAGTTTCTATTAACCCTTTTCACATAAAAATGTAAAAAGTTGGAAAAAAAACTCAAAAGTTTGAACAATTAAAAGAGCATACTTGGAGAAATTGGTTCAGGTACATCATCTTATAAGTTCCCATACTTTTACAACAACTTTCAAGTATTTCTTCTGGCAGGGATAAATTCCCAGGTAGATAAACTCAACAAAACTGGATGAAAATATCTGCATTATTAAAAATATTTCAAATATTAAGACTTACTTTGTATTATAAGGTTGAATCATACAACAAGCAACCAGAAGCAAAACTCTTTTTTAAATGGCAAAACCATGAAAAGTTTAATTTGTTAGCTACACTGGAGTTTTTTGATGGGATGACACCCTCTAGATGGATTTCCAGAATTTAGATTATACTCATAAAGTTCTCCCCCACGGATATCTTTGGTAAAATCATGCATGTTCATTTTTGGAAGCTATGCCTTTTTCCGTTTAACCTCTGCATCGCAATACACATTTTATCTCATAGTGTTAAGAAGCATGGTCAAAATTAAAGTTTTTTTCAGAAGAACCAATCAATCTAAAATGTAAAGCAGATTAATGAACCCTAAGGACTAATGAGAGTTCACAACATGAGGTAAAACGTGTTTTTATTGAGGCCAAAACAGGTTTGAGCACATAACTGCAGCTACAGTTATGGTGCTCATGCAGAAAAACACGAGTCAGAGGCATGTGGCAAGTACACTATTCATTTTCCTTCAGGTGGAGTTAAAGATCACCAAAGTAATGTGACAGATTGGTTTGGTGCACAGGAATGTGTCAAATGCAAAGCATAGAAATTCTTCATATAAAAACTTGTTAATTGTGAAACTATTAAACATAATTACAATATTTCAGACAAGCTGCACACAGAATAAAAATGTTGTAAAGGTGAAGCAGGTTTTGAGTTGAATATTCCCAGTGACACCTCAAAATAAATCATAGTAAAAGTCATTGAAAAAATTCAAATGATAAAATCTGAAGATCCTATAAAATGTTTGTAACTCAGTTACCGTTTAAAGAGTCTGAAACTCCTTGTTCCTGTGGTCAAAACCTGTCCACCTCTACAATCATTGGCTAAGTTTGGCACATTCAACAACTAAACTGAAAGATTTCTCCTGAATATGTTCAGATTGAGGAGGGTGAGTATCTGAGAGGGCATTCAGAATGATCCTGGAGTGAGGGAGGAGCAGTGGCACAACTACAGAAGAGCTGAAATTGAAAGTGAAGCTATTTTTACACAAGACACCATCAACAAGATCGTTCTTAGAGACATCTGAAAACAGGACCCAGAGTTCATTGACAATCCACAGGTAAGTGACCGACACAAGAAAGATCATTCTTTATTCTTATGATGAGAGTTAAAGAGTGATTTGATCGTTTCCCGAGAAAAAGAACTGATTCTGAGGCCTGCATGAGATTCTTTGACAAGCAACAAATCCTCAGCAGGAAACAAATATATTTTTTTGCTTTATTAGCTTCAAATTAGAAATTTAGACAGTTTCACTGTTGCATTTGAATTAATGTAAAAAGTTATTTCTGGAAAAAACATTTAAAACAGCAGATGAGTGATATATATATATATATATATATATATATATATATATAAATAATCACAATATATTTTGTGATTCTTGGCCTTTTTCAGAAATAATAATGAATAGTGATGTTAAAGCATTTTCCCCACTCTTATCGTGGTTGGGTGAAGCCATTTATTATTATCTGTGTTGACTCTTTAATTTAATCTTAAAAAATTTTGACTACAACTATAAACACTACATTTGGAGAGGCGTCAATATGAATGGACCCGCATGGAGGCGGGTCACTGATGTTTTGGGGTGTGAACTCTAAAGGCAGAAGAAACTTGGTAAAAATTGAGAATATAGCTTGTTCTCAGCGGATCCTGGAGGAAAATGTGCATCATCAGCCGGAAGCTGTTCATTGGATGTTGAACATTCTAACACGACAACAATCCAAAACACAAGGCCACGTTCACTCGTCATTGGTTCCATCAGAACAAAGCGAAGATTCTGGAGAGGATCTCAGTTTACTCACCTCAATATCAGTGAAGCACTCTGGGGAGAACTCTAATGTGCCGTTCCTCAAACGTGCTGCTTTACCAAAAGAGAAGATAAAAAACCTCATCGACAACTACCTCAAGAGACTTCAGGCTGGAATACAACACATGAAAAGTTTTCATTATGATTTAAAAAGTAAACATAGTTCTTTGACGGTAAATGGCTTTACCAAACCATTAACTATGAGTGGGAAAGAGGTTCATATTTTCTGAAAAATAAATCTCAATAAAAAAAAGTCAATAAACCTTACTACATTAGACTTTAACAGTACATTAGATATCATTACCTTAAAAGTCATAACCTTGTGTGGCTAAACGTCAGGTGAATTTGGGGAAAATCTAATAATGTTAATGAACTGAAATATCTGTTGAAGTTTGCCATCAGTTTTAGAGGTTTTACCATCATGTAATTTTATTTATTTTTGCTATTCAGTCCTTGATGAGAAAATCAACTTATTTTATTACGAGCTAATTAATTTATTCAGAAATGTCCTGAGTGTTTGCCACTTCATCGACAAGGAAAAGCTGCAATTAAAAAATGTGATTTAGAGATGAGGAAGTTACTTTTGTTCTACTGCCTTCTTGACTCAAAGATCTAAAAAGCGGAGCAATCATCAGTCCTGAGACAAACTGCAACCAGACTAACCAGTATAGGGTTACCCCCGGGTTGGTCCCTCTGAATAATGAGCTCAATCTGTTGGATGTTGTTTCTGTTTATTGTTTAAACACATCGTTCTCTTTCTAGAAATGTCTTCTTCCAGAGATCCCCTGAGTGAGGAGCTCCGGTGCTCAGTGTGTCTGGATGTGTTCATGGATCCGGTCACCATCCCTTGTGGACACAGCTTCTGTCAGAGCTGTCTGAAGCAGTTCTGGGATACGGGCGATAACTGCTTCTGTCCGTTCTGTAAAGAAACCTTCAAACAGAGACCTGAGCTCAAGATCAACACGGCTCTCAGAGAAGTCGCGCAGCTCTTCATGAAAAAGCCTGGTCTGAACAATCCTGAAGTTCTCTGTGACTTCTGTGATGAGAGAAAGCAGGAAGCTCTGAAATCCTGTCTGGTGTGTCAGAGCTCGTTCTGTGGGACTCATCTGGAGCCTCATCTCAGAATTCCACGATTGAAAAAACACAAACTGATCAAAGCTGTGGAGAGAATAGAGGACTATATCTGCCAGGAGCATGACAGAGCTCTGGAGCTCTACTGCAGAGATGATCAGATGTTTCTCTGCCAAATGTGTGCTTTTTCAGACCACAAGAACCACAACGCTGTTTCTCTGGCGGAGGAGAACCAGCAGAAGAAGGTTCAAAACACTTTTCCTAAAGTTTCAGGACATTAAAGTCTGTGAAAGATCTCATGATGTTTCTGTTCACAGACTCAAGTGATAACATTACAAACAGAAGTTCAGAAGATGATCCAGGACAGAATGAAGGCGGTTCAGGATATTAAAAGAGCAGCAGAACAAAGAAAAGTATGTTTTAATCTAAATATTGTTCATAAGTTTATTATTCGACTCTTAATGGATATTATTTGGTGTTTGTAGCAAAACATTGAAGAGGAGAAAGCAGAGAGCTTGGAGATCTTCAGTGCTCTGATTCGCTCCATTGAGAGCTGTCAGACGGAGCTTCTGGAGATGATGGAGCAGAAGCAGAGAGCAGAAGAGAAACAGAATGAAGAGCTGATTGAAGATCTGGAGAGAGACATCTCTGAGCTCAGGAGGAGAAACGCTGAGCTGGAGAAGCTCTCACAAACTGAAGATCAGCTTCAGCTCATACGAGTCAGTTTCATCTTTCTGCATCACACTGTTTACCGTCAAATTCCATAAAAATGAGAAGATCATCATCTGAAAAGTCTTTCTCTGCAGGTTTCTCCATTGCTGCACAAACCTTTCAGCTTCAAGACCTCGTCCGAGATCAGGATCGATCCTCGTCTGACCGTGGGGACCCTCAGGAGAGCTCTGACCCCTCTGCTGGAGACTCTAGAGGAGAAACTCGTAGAAACGGGTAACTCACATTTTCCAGAGAAAACTGTAAATTCTGTCGTAAACTATTGAGATAATCAAGAGTTATCAGAAAACAGTGATTGAAATCATGAAACCTCTTCTGAATGTGTTCCTCAGAGCTTCAGAAGATGAAAACATTTGCAGGTAAAATATGTGATGAACAGTATTCAGTTCTTCTCTGAAACAGAATCATGAAAATCCTGATCTCTGTTGCAGTGGATGTGACTCTGGATCCTGAAACAGCTCATCCTGTGCTTTTTCTCTCTGATGATGGAAAACAAGTGAGTTATAGAGGCGTCGAGCTCCATCTTCCAGAAAACCCAAAGAGATTTGATGAATGTGCTTGTGTGCTGGGGAAGGAGGGCTTCTGCTCAGGGAGATTTTATTTTGAGGTTCAGGTGAAGGATAAAATGAACTGGAGTTTAGGAGTGGTCAGAGAATCTGTCGAGAGGAAAGGAGACGTCAATCTGTCTCCTGAGGAGGATATCTGGGGCATATTGAGGGATGACAATGCAGCTCCCATAGTTGTTCTTGGAGTGTTTGTGGATTATGAGGAAGGTGTGGTTTCCTTTTATGACGTCGAGTCAAAGTCTCACATCCACTCTTTCACAGGACAAACCTTCACTGAGAAACTCTATCCATACTTCTCCCCAGACATTAATGAAGATGGTGAAAACTCCGCCCCTCTGATAATTACAGCAGTAAATAAAGAGAAATGATTACCTGTGATACTCTGAGTAAAACTAGATTCTGGAACTAAACTTCACGTGAATCTGGAGAAAATCTAATAATGTTTAATAAGTTCTCTACCAACATTCTTATCACTTACAGTAAAATAGTAACATCCCGACATTATTAAATATAATTTTTGTTGTTTATAAAGTCACATGTTCTGTAAGAAATGCTGATGTATTACATATACTCTGAATATTTCCCTCCACTTTTGCTGCACTGCTTTATAAGGATTTACCGGTAATCAATAAACTACAGATAAAAATACAGATGATGGTGATTCGTTTGTGCAACTATCCAAAAACAAAGACTAGAAAACCATAAAGTTTGCTGAATCTATTGATCACACTGAAGATCTTTAAATGTTATATTCAGGAGATTTTTTTTATAAGTTTATCTTCCATAACGTAATAAAACACGAGTCACAATGTCACAATAACACTTTATTCATTTTCCCAAAAACACAGATCGAAGACTTCAGGTGGAGTTCGAGATCACCACAGTCAAGGGGCGAATTGGTTTGGTGCACAGGAGCGTGTCGTGTGCAAAACTTGTTTTCTTCATATATAAAAAGATTTATTAGAAAAACTGTACAAATATTTTAACGGAGCTACACACAGAGTAAAAACATTGTAAAGGTGAAGAGTGTGTTGATATTTCTCTGCAGATATGAGATGAATATTCAGACCATAAATGAATCTGAAACTACAACCAGCCCAAATCCAGAAGTGACACCACAATTTAAATTATATTAAAAGTGAGTGAAAGTTTTCAAATAATGAAACCCGGTGGAAGCAAGCAATAAAATCTGAAAATCTTAATCAACGATTGCTTGATCTTTTTGAACTAATGGAACAATACAAAACCTGAAAAGGTTTTTTTCGAGCTCCACCTTTGCAATGACTGGCTAAGTTTGGCACATTTGAGTAAAAGCTAACACAGAAATCTAGTCTTGAGAAAATTTAACAGATGCTCAGAGCTGCTGCAGCATCTGCTGCCTCCTATAGAACCCTGATTTGTAGAAAGGGATGGAGTTATTCAAGTCATCGTCATTATGTCTGCGGATTCTTTTACAATCAAGGCACAACAGAGGCGTCTGTAACCGTGTCGGTTACTCTCAATACGTTATTGATTACCATCAACTGTGATGCCAAGTGTTCATTTTACATCTAAACCAAATGCTTCTAGAACGCCTGAGGCTCTCCTGCAGTTATCACTGGTCCGCACATTACAGGTGTTAGGTGAAAAACACTGACTATTTAGTTTTTTGAAGCAATGCTAATAGTCTTATGAGTGAATAACATAATGTTTCTAGAGCGTGTCAGCAACGTTTTTAAATAAAAAGTGGCTTTGCACTGAATCAAGCTACCAGACGTTAGATATGAATAAAAAAATAAATGATTGTGGTCGAGTTTGAGAACTTGAGAATCTTTCGATGCATTCAGACACTGTGTCGTGATTCAAAAACGTCTCTTTGTTGAGGAGTGCATAGAGAAACCCACTCAAGACGACAGATCAATAGATGGTCCACATACATCACGTCCTTAAAGGGACGGTGCACCAAAAACATACAATCTACCCCTCGTTCCTCTTCCTTCACTTGCTGCGACCCTTCAAGAGTTTCTTTGTTCAGTTCAATAACAAAAAATACACTTGAACTTCCAGATAAAAACATTCAGAATTTTTATAATAAACACAAAACTCTTTCAAGCCTCAAACAACTGCAGGAAGAGAGAACGATGAACGTTTACGAACTGTGTGCCGACTGAAAAGAGATCACCCTCAAAAGAATCAAAAGACATGCTTCCAACGGCTACATCAGACAAACAAAGTAAAAAACAGTTTTTGTGAATCAGCCCAAAGCTGATCGAGAGTTCTTCATCGGTTCCCCAGGAGGAGGCTTGGGTTGGTTTCTGGAGAGGTGGGAATCCTCCATTCACAGTCCTAACTCTGCACAGGCCCCTACACTCTTAGATCTGAAGGGTGTTTACAGTGGTGACGCGGATGGAACTGTCATGAAGGATCGATTTTTGTTGATGTGTTAAATTATAAAAAAACAGGAGCAGAAAACGTCTCAGTGTTTTCCTTAGTGCTGTTGAACGTAAAGGTGGTCTACTGGAGGTATGAGGTGCACATATTTAAAGATTAGGTCGTACTTGACTATGATTAGCTAAAATATCTGTTGAATGAATGATTTCTTGTGACATGAGAGAAAGTGACCCATGGTGATGTGTGGCAAAATTGTTTTCTTTATCATTTTATATGGGAGGCCTTTCTGAAATTGTTTACTGCTATGAGATCACTGCTTTGTTGTCCTCACCCAAAAGTGAACAGGGTTTAGATTTTAGCTTTCTTTTTGTCAGCGACAGACCCCTGGCATGGATTATTTCATCAGCCATGTTAATATCTCTTAATTATTCCTTGCTGTTCCCATGTATTCAACCGAGTGCTTGTTAGCTGATTAGGCGCTAAACTCCTGAACCTGTGCAGTGCTCATCAGCTCTGATTTATGTTTTTACCTGTGTAATGCATTGAGAGTCAATCTGCTTCCTGTACGTGTTCTGAAAGTGTTATTGATGGAGGGAGAGGTTTTCTAGATCAGAAGTATGTTTTTGTTGTAACATTTTGTAATAAAACATTATTTCTTGGATTTCTGACTGCTGTGTGTTTGGAATCTGCCACCATTTTATCCCAAGAGTGAGAAGAGCGAGGCTCGTGCTGTTCCAGACCAATGAGCAGCCCTCGCTCTGCCTTACATCTTGACAGATAAATTGTGTTGTAGGTATTTTCCAGAGATAACCAGTGAAAATATCTATGTGTTTACAATGGCTTTGCAAAATATTTTCTTTTACGTTCAACAGCAACTAGAATAAAGTGATTCATAGATGATATGTTTTCCAACCTTCATTTTTTATCTGGACACCAAAGATATTATTTGGAACAATATTATTTTACATATCCTTCTATACAAGCCTTTAGCAAATAGAAAACACTGTTTAAAATCTTATTGGGTGTTGTATTTAAAACAAGAGAATAAATTAGGAAGGGATTTCAATCTTTTCCTGTAAGAGTGTACCTGCCGCTTTAACTGGTTAGTCCCTACGAGCAGCATGGAGAGATGTGAATGGAGGATGAGTTTTGGGGGAATGGAAATCTAGACCTGTGTTGAATAGGAGCGATGCAGGTTGGAAGGTCGTCCCGGCGAGTGAGTGGCACAAGGCTGGCACGCCGGGTCTAGACTTCGCTGGAAATGGAGCGAGACGGTATGAGGACATCGGGTGGGGCGGGGAACCGATGAGGCTGATGGTCATGTGATCTCAGTGAATGGAGATCCCCTTGAAGTCTGTAATGGGGGGAGAAAGAGTGTGAGAGGAGAGAGAAAGAGAGAGAGGATGAGAAATCAAGGCTGAAAGTGGAGACCGTGCTTAGAAAAAAATGAGTGATGCACCAAAATGAACTTGTCGTATAGACATTATTTCTAGATCTGAGTCAGCAAACGTGTAAGTACTGTTATGTGTCACTTCATTTCTTGTCGTTAGTCTCTCATGGGTTCTGTGCCACTCTTTACTTTCTCTTTCTATCCAGTCAAAGCCAATTGTTCCTTTCACGTGAGCAGAGGACTCGTGTGATCTGTGGTGTCAGTTCTTGACCATTACTTGTGCTTTGTATTCCTCTTGTGTCTCAAACTTTCTTTTCAGTTTCTAGTTCTGCTCTTTTTGATGCTTTCTTTTCTTGATGCCCCTATATTTATTTTTCTGTGTTCAAATCATTGTAAATCTCTTGCTTTGGTAAATGCTTACGTTCAACATTTTGTGTTTGGAACCCCTTAAATCTGTTTCACGAGTTCAATATTTGGACCTGCCTTGAAGTAGAATGCCATGGCACATGCAAGGCCAGCTGTCTTTTCCACGGTGAGGTGATAGGGTGGAAGCAAGGGGAAGCTCAGACGATGTCGAGGAGTGAATGGTTGAATTGGCGTAAATACACGGGAGGTGAGTGACTTAATTGATTGCCAGAAATAGATTCTGATTCGGATCCTCCAGAAATTCATTAAACAAACATGGCTAAGTGATGCAGTCTGTTTCAAAATCTCCAGAAAGAATTTCTCGTACTGTTTAGTGTTGTCGGAGATGTTTTCCCCGTGGTAGGCATTTCATATTGTTGCTGTTAGGTTTATTAAAGGCCCATCATTCTCCACCATAACTTACCACAGTAGGACTGGAGATCTTTTCCTGAATCCTACAGGTACCGTAGGGTCAGGTTTGAGTAAATTATTTATATAATTGTACATGGGCTCAGGCTCAGCAGTGATGTGCTTAGATAGATAAAAATGGCAGCTGAGGAGATAAAACAGAGGCGTGTACCTTTATCTAATTAAAAAAGATATGTATAAATAGCTAATTCTGAAAAGTGTTTGCGAGCATTCATTTAAATAATCTTGGAATCGGGTTTGGCTGAGGCTAAATTCTCTTTGGCTCATGCCGGGTCAAACTTTTTTAGGCCCGATTACAGCTCTAATTACACGTTCTTAAGGAACTCTAAATATAGAAAAGTACATTTTTTAAATTAAAATTATGTTTAAAATGTTAAATTGCGTTTAAAGTCCTTACATTTGCGCTTTGGGCCGCTCAGGGTAAGGCAACATTACACTTCGGTAGCCATTTACTGGTGTACTCTACGGCCGGGTTCTGAAGGGGTTCTGCACCAAAGATCTGGAAGTCATTTCTGCTGAAGTCCATGACTAATCAATTAATCAATCTGGATTTGGGCTCTACTGGCTGCTTGTTATCGTATTATATCTGACTTATTTCACTGGTTTCAGCACAGTCATTGCACTGGTAGTAGTTTAGGCTCCCACTTCCATCTCAAGTTGGAGTCACACCAAAACCACCTTTTTGCTGCTGGTGTCCAATAGTTGGTGACAAGTTGCTATTTGGTGTTTCCAAATTCAGTTTGCTTGTGAATGACAACCTCTGAAACTTGTAGGAATCAGTGAGCTGAGAAGTAAACAGAGAAGAAAGAGCTATTGGGAATCTATTTGTTTAAAGTTCAACCTTTTCAACTTTTATTACTTGTCTTCGGCACGGCCATAACCAACTCTCGTTTTCATCCATTGTATCAGACGTCGTTGTTCCTATTTAAAAATGGATCAGCAATGCGATACGGTTCAAATGGCATCAGAATAATTAAAATGCATGGATTTACATCAAATACAGATGTCTGAGCCACCTCAGCTGGCTTCTCTCCATGTGGAGGAGCAGCGGCTCTCTAGATCATTTCTGCCTCCTGTATCCAGGATCTCATTCTTTCTGTCATGAGCCAGAGCTCCTGAACGTAGGTAAAGTTAGGGATGTAGAATGAGCGGTAAATGTTGTATATAATAAGCATTTCAATAGAAACCAAGCTTTAATCTTAAAAAGTGGTGCTGTCTAGTGTAGTGTCTCAGGGGGAGTAGATCTAACCACACAAGGTACAAACGTTTGTTGGAACAATGGTTTCAGAAAGCACCAGATCCCTGAACTACGTTGGCATCTACATAACTTGAGAAAACTGCAGGTCAAGGATTCTGTTAGAAATTGCACCCATCACCCGTAAAAAAGCATGCAGTGTACAACACAAAAAAGGAGGTTTTAAATCAGTGACTGAAATAACATGGACATTTACCCAACAAAACACTTCACAAAACATCAGCCCTCCAAAACGATTTAACCTAAAGTAAAAGACATTTCAGTGCATCACTAAAATAAATAAAAGACTGAAAGAGGGATGGCAGTGGGGCCGAGGTGACAAAAGGAACAGAAATCTCAAACAAGTTTCAAAAGTGATCGATGAGAGTGACCTGTGAAGGGAAACTCAATGTATTACTGAAGCCACTGATGCCTTCCAACCTCCATCTGTCCTCCAGGCTCTACTCATGCTCAGTTTCTACATCGACTCAAGGGGAGAGGAGTCGTCCAGTTCTGCTGTGGCTGGGGTTTGGAAAGCATGCTACTGAACGCAAGAGGGTCTATGGAGTCACATTAGGGTCAGCAGGGACAAACACAGAGGGTGGGAGGGGTCCCCTTTATGAGCGCAGACCCGCCACTCTCCCACTCCCTCCCCTTACCTGAGTGCCACTTAACTTTTCGAGTGGACTCTCTACACAGGGCAGCTGCACCATGGGCATGCCCAGGACGGACTCAGGACGCTGGGGGCGAGGTGGAGGGGCAGGGGGCGTGGTCTGCTGGAAGTTATTGATCACGCACGTCACCTAGAGATGGAGGAAATGGAGAAAATGTTTGGCCCCAATTCACAAGGATTCCATGTTAAATAGAGAAGAAATAAATATTAAGGGAATAGAAAAGATTCATTTTGTCTTTGTGCGAGGTACGGTTAAACACACAATAAAGATGATTTTACAAACATTGTATCTTTACAGCCTTTAGTCGTTTTTTTGTAGTTCTCAACAAACCTCAAGCATTTCTCCTGAGGAATAATTGCCCATTCTTCCTGAAGATTTCTCGAATTTCTCCAGATTTGGCAAAAACTCTGGACTTTTGTGTGCTCCACCAGAGGTTCTATTGATTCAAGTCCAGGCTTTGATTCATTCATCAATTATTTCTTCATCAGAAGTGAGGTACGCTTTGGGTTGTTATCATGCTGGAACACTCTGAAACACTCCCACAGCATCACACTCCCACCCCCATGTTTCACTTTCCAAAGTTTTGAAACTAGACTACTGTGCCCATGTTTTTGATTTGCTTTTTAACTTGTGTTCTTATTTGACTGATGAAGTTATTTTTTGAATAATGGGGTAACAAGGTTTTTTTTATCAGGTTTAATAAATGTTAAAGAAAAAGACAAAAAATGCCCACTGAAGAAGTGGCCAGCAACTATTAGAGATCAGGAGGCGACAGGAACTTATCCCCAAACATTCCCTAAATAGTGCATAGAGGTGCATAAGTGGCCTGTTTACAATAAATTCTGGCCAATACGGAGTTAAATCAACACTACTAGTGTCGACATGTGGATTAATATAAACACTATTTGTTGAATTAGAATTTAGGACAGTGTTTAAAATAAAACCATGAATAGATTTCACTCACAAAGGTGATTTTAAACACAGGGGGAGTGTTTATATAGATCCACACCATCGACACCAGTCGTGTTGATTTAACTGTGTCGGTTCATAATTACAGAGTTATGAGTAAATAATGAACAGAAGGTTCAGTCTCCCTCTCTCTCCCTCACCAGGAAGACAGCGATGGCACTTCCGGTGAAGTATCCGGCTAGCACATCTGCCCAGTGGTTTCTGTACTCAGCCACTCGAACCACCCCGACCAGCACGGCCAGACACAGCAGCGTCAAACTGAGAGTGGGTTTGGTCAGACGCGTGCCCTTCGTCCTGAACACCAGCGTCACGTACATCTGGAACCACAAGCACACCTTAGTGCGGCGTAAGCACGACTACATACGAACTATGCACCGCATGAAAGTGTCAAATATTACTTAAACTATTCAGAGGCAAAGAAAATGGGTGAATTTGGCACTTTTTTAGTGTCACTATTGAGCGAGGCACAGGAAAGCTTTGTTCCACTGTCAGTGCCGCCTCCTTTGGCAGATTAGTCGCAGTCGTATAATCAGACTCACTACTGTGTAGACCGCCGAGTACACACTGAGCGCCGCATCTTTTGAGGGAAAGGACTTGCGGGCAGATGCCACGATCAGCGGGTTTCCGGTGCAGGCCTTGCGCTCGCTGATGTACTGCAGGTTCGAATGGCAGCCCAGCGCAGTGTAGTTAGGTCTGCAAGCCGACAGGAAGTGAGGCGTCTGGTTTCCTGTCACCACCTGCCCAGCGTTGGCAAAAATGGTGGTGGTGAAGACGCCAAAGGTGTAGACGCCTGGGAGACAGAGACAGAGAGAGAAAGAGCTAATGTTACTTCTACCAAAATTCTAGAATAAATTCAAAATCACATCCACTGAATAAAAATCTTGACAATGTTTGGCTAATAACCTTTCGTTTCAATTTAATGTAGCACATTAAGAACTATGCAATTTAATTTCATAAGTGGTTAAAAAACAGTAAAAATGAATATTTTTTTATTAATTAATGAAAAAGAAATAGTAAAATAAAAAAGGTAAAACATGAAAAAAATAAATAAATACAGTACTATAACCTATATTTGTGCTAGCCCTGTATTATTAACATGTTATTTATGTTAATGTTAGGAGAGTGCACCTAGGAAGCGGACGACACGTCTGAGCAGTGGGTTGAAATAACAGCAGTCTGCAGTAACGATGGTCTTCTCCTGGGTTCCCTCGGACCTCATGAAGAACGCCATCACCTCACCGGCGAGGATCTGAGGAGGGAAAACAACATCAGACACATGTAGTTTCAGAACCATGGAAGTCCAGCAAGCTGAGTCTGGCATCCCTGATCTGTGTCATCTTTTGTCGATCAGAAAGAGAAACATCAACGGAAATGCGCTAAGGGAACATTAACTCACAAAATTTGGTCCTGCCTTTTAAAAAATATAGATCTATAATACCTCCAGACCCCACAGTGGGAATACTTGGAGACACCACAGCAATGCTGGAAACACACACCTCAAGGGCAACAGTCACGTGCATAATTTGAGCCAGGGAAATCTAAAAAAGCATCTGCGTTTGATACCTGGCTATTGAGCTTGGGTCACATCACACAGCTGGAAAAAAAGAGATACGAGTTGACTACAGGCAGAATATTTTTAATAAAGTATGTAGCCCAAATGTTTTCACATTTGGATTGCACATGACCTTGTGTTAGTGACCCAAAAGACAATGACATGGTACAGCAAGAGTGCAACACACAGTGCTGGTTGTCTGGAAAGTCGTGGGAATCAGAGTCAAGTGTCATCATCAGAAAACATCTGATGTTCTGCAGTTTTCAATATTAAGACACTTTAACCCCAGTTTCGCCACTCTATCTTTGTGAAGGGGCGTGGCCTATTGGGAAAAGTTATGTCAATGCACAAGCCTCTATATACAGGAATATTGATTTATTGTAAACAGAAGTTTCTATTCCGTCAGATGATCAACCACTCAAGCCTTAATAAGCAACGCGGTCTAGAAGAGAAATGTTTTAGTTATAACCTTTTTTCATCATAATCTGCTAACTTGAGGCAGCAAGCATTTGGAAAAACTGATTCCAGCATGTTTAGATTAGCCATGTTTTTCATCTAGAACCAGAATGAATAAGAAGGGGCACTTGTTACATAAATGTAAAAAAAAAGCATTGATTTATAAAAAACAAAAGTTTATCCACAGATTTCTAACGAGATATGAAGAATAAAATAAGGCAAGACGCCCTGGAGCTTTCCTCATATCCCATATCTGATGTGAAAGAGATCCTGAGCGGGAGTTTGTGCCAGTCCCGAGAGAGGCATGTTTGACATATGCTAAAAAGCCAGCGCCCTACGCCCTCCAGCAGCCTGTGCCATCTGTGGCAGGCTCTCTGCTGGCATCACTGTGACCCATCGCACGCTCCAAACATCAGAGGAGAGACTTAGCCAAATTTAGAATTGTATTTACTCCCTGAAACAGCATGAAGAAAGTAACTTAGCTTAGAAACAAATATTTTACGCTCACGTAATTCATTTCCCATGGGTTTTATAGGTTTGGGGCTGTGGGGAAAATTATCATGTCGTCAACCTTTTGAGAAAAAGCAAGTGTGATCTTTTTCAATGAGAAAAAACTATTATTTCACATGTTTCGTGTCATAATGAAATAAGCAGAAAGTATTAAAAAAACAACAAACTCAGTGCAAACAAAAACACATAAAATAATAATAAATAATGCTTTTTGTTGCCTTGTACTTGTGTAATCTAATCTAATCTAATCTAATCTAATCTAATCTAATCTAATCTAATCTAATCCTCTAATGAGAATGCAATGAGGTAAATAAAGGTAAAAAGGTAACTTCAATATAAAATCTGTGATTTCAAGCCAGATTCATCTGTTGATCATTTTTGTTTCTGGATTGTGAAGTTAAGAGAAAGAAATGAACATGAAAATATATCTTACAATGTCCAGTATTCCTTGTTTTCATAGACAAAATACACAATCTTGAATCTTCTCTACCTCTTGGGAATAGAGCAGAAGATCACATCTGCAGGTCTACATCCTCTACCCTTTTCTATCCAGAATCTACTCACATTTCTACAATAACCCATAAGTATTTTGCAGAGGTCTGTTTATAAAAGGGGAAAACTCAAATTAAACATTTTCTCTAGTTATTTTTGTTATAACAGACTTTAAAACATCTTGAATCCCCACTGCTCAGAAGCTAAAGGGCTCACTGGAGATTCAACAGGTGAGTTGTCTAGATTTCAGAGGTGAGGAAGAGTATGACAGTAAGATTAAATAATTAATTTTTAAAAGTGAGGTTTAAATACATACGGGACGTGAGTGGGGATGAGGAGGGTGAATAAAATGAGGTGCAAACCCTTTGAAATAAGTTTCAAGCACCTTGTTTTGTACCTTTTCTTTTGTTTCTGTGTTTTTTAGACCTTTGTAAAGGATTCATGGTTGTCTAGAAAGGTGGCAACAAATAAAATAAGTTATTATTGTTATTATTATTAAATATGTATTGCTCTAATTTAAAAATGCTTAAATAATGACAACAAATTCTATACAGCTTTAATATTATCTGGTAAATTAGACCACAAAAACTCATTTCTGGCATTACCAGAGCATTGAGCTCTGGGAAGGTCACATGTGATGCAAGAAACATCCCACTGTTCACACGGGGAACGTGCAAAGTCTAAATGTCAAGCAGACCTTTCACTGGAGAACTCTCTAAAACACTGGGAATTATCTTACAGGGGAAGAGATGATTTACTTCTGCTTATAAGACTATTCCCTGAAAGGGTTATAAAAGGAAAGAGTTAACGGATTCTGGAATTTAAAGGAATCTGTAGTTTTTCGACATTTTCAACATCTCTCAAGAGCAAGACGACTGAAGCTTTACTCACGGTTATCGTAGGAATGGCTGCAATAAGCGAGTAGACGAGCACCGGCGGGACGTTACTGCTCTCCTCCGGCCCCGGGTATGGTTTGGAGAAGGACCTGTCGAAGCAGAAGAAGCCCTGGATGTGCACAGGGAAGGTGTCCGTGTACTCGAAGTAGTATGCCAGGAGAACGGTGCCTGCCATGATCACCAGCTGAAAATAAAACATGATCCACGGTTATTCAGAGGAGAAGAGAGAAGGTGCTCGTGTGTGAGGTTACATTCTGAACCTCACATGGGGAGACAAAGGGAAACAGGGAAGAAATGAGAGGAAAAACAGCGGGAAGCGGAGAGCGAGCAGACGGACACAAACTGGCTCAGGGAGAGAGAGAAAGAGAGGGAGAGCTCATGATGTGATGTGATGATGACATTCTGGATGCGTGTGAAACACAAGGAAGGTGTGAACACTCGTTAGCGACTTTAAATATGAGCTCGGCTTCCTTCAGGCTCATTACGCTCCTCATTCCAGCTAAAAGAAATGAGGTTGTGCTGTTTATGAAGCAAACACCAAAAAGCCACTGAATTGATTTCAAGAATCGAAACACATTAAAGTTGCAATATGTAACTTTCCACCACTAGGTGGAGTCTGCATTCTTTAACAAAAGAGAAAGTGGAGTTGACATCGAGCCCGAAGCAGAAATCCTCCACTGCTGCTCTATATTTATAGGTTTATGCATCATGGGTTTACAGTTTTTCTTTCTGCACTCTCCATGTTTGAGCATCTCTCAGTTTTATTGTTTTTTTTTTTTAGAGATGCACCGAAATAAAAATTCTGGCCCGAAACCGAAAATTTTAAATGCACATGGCCCGAAAACCAATACCGAAAATGGCGTTAGTAAAAAACAAGTTTAAAATATTTTCTTTTTGTTTATATAAAAAAACTACATATTAATTAAGCAATCAAACTTTTATTGATAATAAATAACAGAAATAAAGCCTGTTTAACAATAACAAAACTAAATAAAATTTCTTTCTGTACCAAGAAAAAAAATTCTAGCTGCTGTTTTACTTCAATTTTAAATTACTGTACAAAACAACAGAGCACAAAACAGAAGAAAAAATACTACACCTTTGCTGTCCTCATCTGAAACTTTGAAGTGCTAACAAAACGCCAACATACTTTGTATTTCAGCTTTTATTTTCGGCGCTTTTATTTTGATGCATCCCTAGTTTTATTCTCTATTAGCATGTGTATTTTTTCCTCTCATCTCTTAATCTTATTATTTTTTTCATTTGAATCATAATAGAGATTGCTTTTGTTCTGGAAGGGTTCATTTGAGCAGGTGAGGATGCAGCAAAAGAGAAGCTGAGCACAAGGGATGGAGAAAGAGGATTGGTTAATGTAAGAAATAAACTTGAGTGTTCCGTTAAGGAAACAAGTGTCTAGCATGTTGAGTGTAATGCTAGCGTTAGCCCAGCAGAGAGCAGACTGGGGTTTACAGATGACCATCTTTATTGCAGATTACACACAACTCTGTTTATGGAGAACCGTGCAGCAAATCTAGAGTTTGAATGAATCAGATTTGAAAAAATACTGTGAACAAAGAATCTTCACAAAAATGTCAGTTTCTTCATGTAATCCCACACTTGATGATGTTGAGATCAGGGCACTGTGGAGACCATGCGTCACTTCAGGCATTTCTTGTTTTTCTTTACACTAAATATGGTTCTTAATTACGTTGGCTGTGGCCAGCAACA
Source organism: Danionella cerebrum (assembly GCA_007224835.1). NCBI lineage: Eukaryota > Metazoa > Chordata > Actinopteri > Cypriniformes > Danionidae > Danionella > Danionella cerebrum. The sequence goes on along the minus strand of SRMA01025234.1, from coordinate 670,693 downwards.
TGCCTCGCTTATGGTAATGTCTCAGCGATGTTCTCCCAAATATTCAAGGAACCTGCAAACTGCTTCACTGTTGCCTGCAGACAATCATCATTGTACTGTAACTCAACTCTCTTGGCAGAAACAAAATAGGAAATGATTGTGTGTAATTAATGAGGGTTGTCCATCTTTAAAACGACAAACGAACCAAAAAGCATTTCCTTGACCGCTTTCAGAAATGGAACAGATCCTCTCACTGAGGCCAGACCCAAGATTTCCACTCAGCTGTAAAACACAGTGTGTATGAGGTTTGTGTTGCCATATCCTCTGTACCTCTTTCACATGAGTCACAGCGCAACCTCAATGTGTTACCGAGAAAAACACCAGAGTGTCTCATCAAATAATCCTGCAAAACCCTCTACGAGTCTGAGCGCATGTGAGGAGGGAATGGAGAGGGAAATTCACACACGTGTGGGAGAGAAAATACAAACAGGATCAGATCCAGTGGATTGGTTTCCATGGTAACCGCAGGCGAGGCATCGTGATGTGCTTGTGATGCACAGTCAAGACTCAGGCAGAAACAAACCCATGCTTCTCATCCTTAAAATCCTCCAGTTACACTTGATTTGTTCTGTCAGAATCTGAATCCACTACATTAAAGAAAGATATTTGTAAATCTGGAATCCACAACACAAGGAAATGATCACGCGCCGGTTTAGCCTTTTATGGCGGCTACATGTTGAGTCTTTGTGGTGTTTGTTCCAGCGTTTCTCTATTGGGTTCCTTCGCTGGTTTATCCTCATGCTCTCAAGATGAAGCTTCAGCTGTTCTTCAACTGCTTGGAGTGGATTCATGGTTTTGAGCTCTTTTGAAAGAAGATACTCTGAGTTTTGTTCACCAGTGTTTCATTATATCATTATATAACTGTATCATTGTATCTCAACACACTACAAAAGAGAGAAAGAAACCGGAAAACATGATCAAAGATAAAGCTTTACCAAAGCAATAATTTTTTTAAAAGATACTTTTTTCGACTCAATGACCACAATTGCAAGGATTTGAAAACAATTTCTTTAAAAATGGGGGTTCTGTTGAGCCCTGATGGTGTAGTGGTTAGGGCGAACCCTCTGATTATATAAAGTCTCTTGAGGACTTTGCAGGCACCGTATGATTTTAGTGCTTCACACCGTAGTGTGTCACCAATTGTTTTCTTGGTGAACTGGGCCCAGCTGTCTTGAGATCATTGATGAGATCTGGATAAATTCCCATTGCATGTTGACATGAGGAGGAGCCAGAAGTGAGATCTCATCGGCTGTTCTTTCTCACCAAGCTACTTGTCAGGGACTTGAAGCAAATTCCTGACTCGCGTCATTCTACAATCGTCTACAAGCTCTAGGTCATGATGGAGGTGTTGCAATCCGATTGATCTTTTACCAGATGCCCCTTTGAGGCCAGGCCAGGAATCTTGTTGATTTATAAGGAGCTTATAAAAAAGTTATTTCACTCATACAAGAGCAAATAAGATTTAAATGTTTTAAAAAAATACACTTTTATTTGAACATCATATTTAATTGTTCTTTGTCAGTCAGACATTCAAAATCAAAGACGTCTTTTCCTCACTGTAAAGACTACCCACAGTACACTGCACTTTCTTGGACACACAATTGCCCTAATGATATAAAATAAGTATTTTGTGTAACTCTTAAACGGTTGAATGACTCGTTAATTAGAGAGATGCTCTAATAACACACAACAACTTTAAAGGAAATGCAGTAAAGCTCACCTCCACAAACAGGAAGCAGGGAACGATGGAGCTGCTGCTCTTGATCACAGGCTTCTCTTCTGCTGCCATTGTCAATCAAACTTCAACCTGCTCTGCCTCCTCGCACAATCCCTCTGGTTTCTACACATACAAACAACAGGCAGAACAAGTCAGGAGCTTATAAATGACAAAACATACTCGGTTAGTGTAAAAAATATAAAAAATATGTACAACATCTTATATTGATTTGGAATTTCAGTTTTGTGTATGAAAAAATTGATCATCATGAAAAATTTCGTGCAAAAAAAAAATACATTTATCTATGAATATTCATTTGCTCTTGAATAAATTCCTGCTATTGTTGTCATGAGCATCAAGGTGTAGGACGCTGCTGTGCACACTGCTCTTCTAGTTGTTCACTCCTTCATAGAAAAAATGTGAATGAAAAGCCCAATGGACTGCGAAAGACGGCACTCAAGCACACAACACTTTATATTGAAATACAGCAGTGAAAGAATCTGACCCGTGGCCTGTGAGGTCGACCCCATGTCAAGGTAAGACATATTTTCCAGTTGTGAGCTGTAGATAAATTCTTTGTTTATGTTTGTTTTATGTTTTGTAGGTTGAATTACTAACTGAGACGAAGACAACATAATGCTTGTTTATAGAGCTCAGAGGAACAGCACACCGTGAGACAACAGTTCTGTCATCGAATTAGAAAAAAACGGACATCGATTGTATTTTCCTGCTCTTTATATTAGCTTTCTCAAAGTACAACAAGCACTAGCTCTTATTCAAAGCAAAATGCCATCAATTAATTCAGACCACTTCGTACACTGACTCCTGTCTCACACTGGTGTTCTGAAATGGTGAAGCTGGAGCAAGATATGTCTCTGTGATTCGCCTTTAGTTTATTATGGCACAGAAATATGAACTGCTCATCACTGAATGATTGCAATCTTGAAAATACTGCAAAAACAATGTAGGTGGATTTTTAAGGAAGTTGTGTTTCAATGGAGTTGATGATGTGCGGGTTTGGAGCTCAAATAATTTTATTGATGGAATAATGCATTGCGTTTTAAGGGAAACTGCCAATGGATTTATAGCATTGTTTTGCTCAAAATTAAGCAAAAATGTTACCCTGTGGTATAGTGGGCAGTGCACTGGACATATGTCCGTGGGTTCGAATCCCAAAACCGTCGTTTCCCAACCTTCTCCCTCTCTCCACCGATTCTCTTGCTGACACAACACTGTCCTGTCTGTTCGGGGTAAAGCCAAATGCCTAAAAAATTCTATTAAAAAAAGTAAATTAAACTCATTACGTTACATTGCAGAAATACATTTTAATGTTTTTTTTTGTGCAATTCTATGGATTTATGGTGTTGTGAAACCAAACTCGTCCTTTTTTTTGGCTCAGCTAGCATCAATGTTTGTTTCTCTCTGAGATTTCGCTTTGGAGCATTGAAGACCATAACTTTAGATAATACCAGTGATTCATATCAGCTGAAACCACACACATTTTACTTGTATAATTCGTAACATCCCTATATTTTACAAAAGAACACACAGTTTGTGCTCAAACAAACCTTCATCACCACCAAAATCAAACACTCCTCTAAAATATCCACCAGCTTTCACTCATCTGTGCAGTGTTTTCTCTGTTCAGCATCAGAGAACAGGAAATGAATTTCACATGAAGCAGCGCTAAAGCTCAACATTCAGAAAGCTTTGAGTACAAGCCTCTGCTTTTAGCACTTTATGCTGTCGCCGTCTTACAGCTGTCACCTTACAGTCCTGGTAAAAAAAAGGAAAGCAGCAGAGCATTTTGTGTGAGGTGTCCTTGAGTCTCGTCTTGTTTACAGCGGATGAGCGTTTCATTGGCTCTGCACTTGTACTCTGCATAACAACAGTTAAAGGATCTAATCACTCCAACCTCATTGTGCCTGTCTTCACCCATCCCAGTAATCAGACAGCACATGCTCAAGCCTCTAATCCCCCCTAAGCACCTGGATTACACCGCGTTGTGTCTCTCATCTCTGATATGTGAAGTCTATGGGCTTCCAAGGCCAAAACACACACAGATACACCCCCCTCAAGCATCTCACTGCCCAGCGCTTGAATGTGGGGGTGAGAGCAATAAGAGCCTAAAGGGATTGAGCCATTGAGGGTAATTAGAGCTAGTGTTTGGGGAATACAGCACCACACCCCCACCCTCCATCTCAATCCGTTTATATGGGGCAGAAACATCCTTCATCCATTGCAATCAGTCTAAGATGAAAGCCACTCACTTCACACCCTTCAGCCGTGGCGATGGATTCCTACGCGGTGGTCATGGTCCTCTTGGAGTCTCTGGACACACTTCTTCTCCTACGCTCCCGCTAGAGCTGGATTATTGTTCTTGTTTGCTCACATCAGTGCATGCAGATGCTGCCGTGGTGTGTGCATGCGCGCGAGGATCATCAGTGATGAGGCGTGAGAGGAGAGAAGGCGTCGCGCGCTCCCGATCTCCTCCGGTGCAGCGGCGGATGAATGCACGCATGAGAGGGAGTCTGATCTGCATTCAAGCCTGTGCCTCCTCTCCCTCCCTCTCTCTCTCTCTCTCTCTCTCCCTCTGAGGAACTGTGGGAGAATGTAGGTTAATGTTATATATCTACAGTGAGGCATCAAACACTGCTAATAAAGGCTATAAAAAGATCAGTGGATCAACAGAAAATGTTTTTTTTTTTGTGTGTTTTTTTTTTTAATTCTGGTCCTCAGTTGGTTATACGGAGTAAGATTTGTAAATACCGTAAGGAAACGTTACAAGGAAAATGTTATTAAACCGATTAAAATCATTCCTTGAATATTTATAGCTCAACACGGGGTCGTTCTAACTGCTGTGGGTCAATGCAAATGAAACGAGAAGCTAAGCGAGTCTCAGGGGTGAATCACAGCGCTCCAGTGAGAGCAAAAGTTACTTAACCTTTTAATTGTGGAGTGTGTAACTGGACGGCTCTGCTTAACTGCTGTCGGGCTTCAGTCCCAAGAGCCCTGGGTTCATCCAGGCAGCACCGCTCACACAGCATCCTCACGGCAGAGGACCGCTGGAGGAGGAGAACAATCAATAATCTCAGAGAATCCCTGAATGATGAAGAGCAAAGATATATGATAAGCAGCGGAAGAATCTGTTGTGATTGAAATGAATATGAAAGAAATGCCCGTGGTTAGATAAACTTTAAATTATAGAAACTTTTATTTGGACAAAGAGTCATTTTCTAACACCCCTCCCCCTACACAATGTTAATAAGCACAATGGAGCAAATCATCCATTTTGTTTACCCGGTTCATCTGTAAGGGTCATGGGGTTCTCTCAAGCGCGCACAGTGCTGAGTTGCATCCAAAGAGCACCATACCTCCTGTGAAGCATGGGGGTGGAAACATCATGCTTTGAGGCTTTTTTTTTTTCAGCAAAAGAACCAGGATGAATTATCTGTGCGAATGAAAAAGAACGAGGCTATGTATCTTTAGATTTTGAGTGAAAACCTTGTGAAGTTTAACAAAACGTTTGACCTCAAAGTGTAACAACGGGATATTGACCAAATACTTATTTTTCAATATGATTTGCTGAATTTGTTTTTCATTTTGTCTCTCATAGCTGGGATATAGCTACGATTAAGTGGACCCACTGTATATCACAATCTAGTGTGTGCCCCCCATGGTGCTGGCTGCAGAATAATTCCCACCAATTACAAGTCTATGGGAAAAAGCTGAACTTTTCAGCTGAGTTCTTTTGAACATCGAGAAGTGGAGAAAGCTGTAACTGGACACTTATCATCATTAATGCAGATTGGTTTTAGAAGAGGATGCTGTGTATATGATCATCCAGAAAACTGTTTATAATCCAATCGTAATTTAATTTCATTTAAAATGCGTGATGTTTATTATCATATGTTAACTATGCACTGGTTCGTTAATTATTGAGCATGCTTTAATTTTTAAAACTGTAAGACCTGTTAAAAGTGAGAGTTGAAGGCTTGGAAACTGACAGATGACATTTCCCTCACTTTCTCCCCTATCCTTTCCTGGCCCCGCCCCTCCACTCCACCCGCTTCTCTGGGCAGCTGTCCACACCCATTTCACTTTTCATGACTAACAGGAGTCTGACTGACCCAGAGATCAAACACAAACACCGCTAGCACACAGATCTGTTCAAACATTGTTGAAGGTTTATTATATCTGGCGACGCATCTGGAGGCTGGAAGTGTTCGGCTAATTTGACTCAAAGCCTCATGAGATGGAGTCCTCCTCCGTCCGCTCGTTGCTTCTATACGCCTGGCTGACTCAACACATCCCATCATGCCTCTCTATGAATATTTCAGGGATGATTGTGTGTGCGTGTGTGTGTGTGAGCGTATGCTCTGCCTCTAATGTATTTCTCTGCAGGCCTCAGAGCCGTGCCTGTTCTACTGACCTCTCTTTTCTTCAAATCCTCTCAAGCACATTAGTTTCAGGAAGAGCATTGAAACTATTAGTCACTAAAGAATATTACTCGCCTTCTCCAGAGAAAATCTTTTGCTAAATCACAAACCTTGAAATGCTGAAGCCTTTCCTTCAAAGTGATTCAATCTGAGATACGGCTCCCCATCTGTGAGAAGAGAAAATGTTTTAATCACACTGCGAAACCGAGGCATTAATATTCCCTACTGTAACATGAGGAAAAAGCTAAATGTTAGACCAAAAATAAAATACTTTAACCATCCTTTAAATAATCGTGAGTCTGAAGGGTTTGTCTCGACTTATTACAGAACTGACATTTTTTATTCATAAACCTGGCATTTTAGAATGTAAAATGAGATTCTTGCTTCCGTTTCTTCCTTTAATCGCAGACACACATGATGTTGTTGAGATCAGGGCTCTGTGGGGGCCATTCTTGCTCGTCTTTAGTTCTGAATGACTGGCTGTATGTTTGATGTCATTGTCCTGCTGCAGAATTTGGGCCAATCATATGTCTCCTTTGTGGTATTGCACTGATAAGTATAAGTGTTTCTGTCCTGGCCCGTGGTGTGGTGGATGGTGCGCAGGACATACCGGTATGTGCGAGGTTGTGCAGTGCGACGCAGATTCGAGTCCCGAGCCTGTCGTCTTTCCCACCCCATTCTTTCTCCAACTTTCTTCCTGTCTCCCTCTACTGTCCTGTCTCTTCAAAAAAATTAAAAACCAATAAACATTTTTTTTTAAGTATCTGTGTTTCTCAGCATTGAGAAAGCCATTAATCCTGACAAAATCTCAGTTTGCAGAAATGTAGCCCCAAATGTTCAAGAAACCTCCACTATTCTTCACTGTTGCTGCAGACACTCATTACATACAACCTTTCATGCATTCCTGCTTTCTTTGGTCTTGTTTCCACACTGAAGATATGGATGCAACTCTTCCATGAAAATCACTTCATGGCCAGACATCTCCAGACAGTAAATGGGGTTCCTTACTTATTTGTGAGTTCTGAGCTGTTGCCATTGCTGGACATCTTACATGATGTCATGCATGTGTACATGATGTGCGTACATGAACCTTAACTTTGAATGCAGTGATATCATGTCTGGGAGAGACCTTGTTGATGCAGTATTACCATCTTGAATCTTGTTGCTGTACTCAATCTTGCTATGACAAGAAATCTCTCAACCTCACCTTGGTAGCAGAGTTTGGCTGTTCCTAGCCTAGTTTTAAGGCTCCTACATTGCTTTTTCAGCTTCAGTTGATGACTGAGTTTCAAACTACCCATGACATTGATGACATGATGGTGGGTTATGCATGTGACCATAGTTTACAAAATTCCTGACCTTGTGTGGCTATAGCTGTGTAGCTATAAGAATTCAAGCTGGTTTGAAGATAAAAAATTGTAATAAATGTAGATTTTTCGTTTGTTCTCTCACTTTTGAGATTACTATTTATATTGAACATTGATATGCAATTGATATTTCTGAAAGCATTCTATTTTTATAGCATTTTCCCACATGCTTAAACTAAACAAAATGAGTCTATAATCTTATTTTACTTTTCAGAGTTTCAGAGTTAATTCAAAGTTGTTACACTCATCACACTATTCCTCACTATATTCAGCCAGATGTATATGACCATCAAGATGTCTCTCTTAAAGTTTAATTAACAACTATTTTGATGTGTTCATTCAACAAAGGTCCATCTTTGAGGGAGTTGAATCAACACTCTAATTTCAGAACCGTTCGGGATGCTAATTCAGCTGTTTGAACACTGGGAGAGTGTATATCGAGCCATTGACACCCGTAGTGTTTATTTAACACTGAGTTTAGCTGCATACAGTGAAGCAGTATTTTATTCAAATAAAAAGTTTCAAATTTTTTCATATAAAAAAACATTTTTATATTTCATTACATACTTTTACTTTGGCTCACATTTTTTCAGGCATAAATTTTATCACAGGTACATTTTTTTAAGCACATTGGTAACTTTAAATGATTCTAAGAAGCAAGTTTTCATCTACAGACTACTTGATTAATTCCAGTAATGGAGTCTTTCTGACTGTGTTTGAGAATTAAACATAATTTTAGCTGTTTGTGGTGAAATCTAAGCAAGACGTGATTTGTTCAGTTCACACAGCTCTCTCTTTATTGTAGTTTCAATGTCTCGACCTAGATTCTCTAATCAGGTGATGCTTCATCCTGAGGTGAGTACTTTATAATCTGAATTCCACTCACATGAGAGCGAAGAAAAGCAGCTAAAGCAGCATCTGCAGACTCAGCATCTCTCCCATCATCTGCAGCAGTCCTGACAAACAGAGAGGACACTAAAAGGGAATAATGAATAATGAAGGGGGAATAATGAACTTCACTTCACCCTAAATCTCATATACGTAAACTCTAATGCTAGTAAAGACAATCAGACACAAGAATTGTCACTCACTGATATATGGTTCTGTAACTGGTGTAAGATCTCTAATCCGTCCACATTGCTTTCTTTTACTCAAGTGTTGCGCATGAACACAACAAACATTTACCTGTAGCCTTTCAGACACTGTGAAAACAGAATTGTACAGATTTGGAATCAAATCATTGCTCTCATTTCAGCCTTGACTCGTGTACTCAAGTAAAAAAAAAAACTAGTAAAACATTAAATGGAACCTTTTGGAGTGAAAATATTGGTCCGTTTACAATATTTTATTCAATTTATTAATTGTGTAAAACTTCGATATTTGAATTGAGACTGACTCAAATCCTTTTTTAAACGGGGCTTTATCTCAGAAAGAGCTGTTTATGTGACATTTATGATGAGAAAATGGCCTTTAGTACTTTTTTTTCTACTATGTAATAGGTGGAAAAGGAAGCGAAGAGTATGAAAAAAAAAAACAAATTATAATTGCTTACAATAGAAATAGCCTCAACATTTTAAAAGACACGATAAATTCCAGGGTTGTTTTGGCATAAGTGATCCGTCTGCTGAGAAATGGCATCCTATGGCAGCTAAATGTGAGCATCTCCATCACCAAACATCACTGACAAGTATTTGATCTTATTTTAAAAAATATTTAAAAAATCCTAAAATGGTGTCAGACTAAAAAGAGAATTGGAAATGAAATTCGATGAGAAAATTCTGCAAATATGAGTATGTTTTGGTTTAATTCTCTTGAAGTAATAATAGAGATATACATCTATCATTGTTCCATGTAAAAGGAAAAGACAACGATCATACATTTAATTTTTAGGTTTGTATACATAAAAAGTAGGGATTTCTTTTCTGTATTGAGATGTACTGAACGGTGACAGTATGTTGTGTATCTGACCGATGTAATGGAAGAATTCTGCTCTCCTCTCTCGAGAGACAAAGTACTGAGATCTCAGGGTGACAAGGAAAGAGACACGACACAGAGTTCCTGCACCAACCAAATCTGTTTATTGGCAGTTTCTTAAGGGTTTTTACACAATGTAGAGGTCTGGGGGTGTGAACAAAGTTCTACTTTTACTGGGGGGAACATCATGTACTTATCCTTAAAATGGATAAGTCTCTAACGAGTCTCTTACATTCTTTGCTCGTTCAGCCTGACCTTGGGTCTGTACACTCTTAAATGCAATGGAAAAGACTGAAATGAAGAGACTATGGGTTTTCTGTATCTGAATGTTTGTCATAATTCTGGGATTTCTATCACACCTAACCGTTAAGACCCTTACTTTCCGAGCTTTGCTGTTTCTTATTGTGTTTAATAAATAACTGCTGCTCTCTAGTGGACATAGACTGTAATTGTTCTTTTCCTTAAAGTGATAAAGGTCATTTCTAAATGTTCTAAACTAAATTATAATTCAAACCACCCCTAAAAATAAACAACAAGGAATAATTGAAAGTGAAGAAACCAGAAATGATCAAAAATGAAGGACACTGAAATTCCAGGACTCGGGCGATGTTCATCCTCCTAAAAACTCTTCACTTTCCTGCTGATTGATTTCAGAATCAGTTCAGATCACCAGATCTCAAATCGTGGGTCATTAAAGAACTTTCCAGATTCAATTTTGTTTTTGAAGAGCCTGTAGGAAATGGAAAAAAGGTCTAATAAATGAACGTAGATAAACAAACTGAAAAATGGAACAAATCCCGTTCAAAATAATTATTATAAAAATAAAGAACAACTGAACAACAATCTGCTCAATGACAGAAAAACTTCAATTGAAAACTCTTTTTAACAAAACCAATCAAATCTGAATAATTGTGACATTGGTTAAAAGCAGGCCTCTCAGAAACAAAAATACAATCATTTAAATTACAATAATGGCCATTTAAAGATGACCATTAATCAGTCAATATTTTTCACCATTGTCTTCAGTTTGTGGAATGAAAAGTGAAGTTCAAGTAAAAACAGACATTTTCATCTTGTGAAAGAAAGCATGTTGCAGTTATATCACAATTATAAATTCTGTCTGGAAACGAGCCTTTCACAGTTCATTAAAGGCAGGAGAGCAGGAATAACTTAAAGACCTTGTGCCGATAACTTCTTCTCACATGTTCATCTACAGCATCATAACGGCTAATCACACGCCACATACTGTGGATCGACTCTACCTAATAATACATCAATATACAGTGGTACCCCGAGATACGAATGCTTCGAGTTACAAAATGTTCGAGATACGAACAATAACAAACATTTCTGCTCTATTTTCCACTTGTTTGTTTTGTGTGTGCTTAATTATCATTTATTAAATTAACAATGTGTAGATTTAAGGATTGAAGAAACATTACCGGTACTTGATTTTTCTCTGGTTTTCCATTTTTTATCTACTTATGCTGTTGTTTCTGAGAGCCGTTGCACGGATTAGGCGTTTTATATGTAAAACTTGCTTCGAGATATGAAATGTTCGAGATACGAACATCACCCTGGAACGGATTAGTTTCGTATCTCGGGGTAGCACTGTATAATGAAAAAAAATTAAAGCAAAGTCTATTAGATACACAGAACTTTACTACCCTTTAGGGATAATCAGGTTACTCCCTTCAACATGTCAGTAGTTTTCAGCTGGTTACGATAAGAAATTAGTAACTGCTTTGAGTTTCAAATTAGCCAATTTCTTCATAGTTCAACATTCGGTGTAGAATTAACTCATATGCACTTTTTATTTTCCGAGCTCTGTCAGAAATCAGGAACGCTCAGACACAAACCTTACTGTCTTTATGTTCTCACAGCTACAAACGAGGTTGTAGATCTTCTCAGCTCCAACATCAGTGATGCCATTCCCACTAAAACTGCACACAAAAAACCTCACAATGACTTTATATAAATAAAATAGGTATTTATATTTGAAATGGTCACTTACTCAATGTTCTGAGCTTTGTGGAAGCTCGGGAGCAGCAGATCCAGGATATCATCGGTGAGATTACACCGACTCAGATCCAGTTCACTGAATCCTTCGGAATATTCCAGAACCATCAGCAGACCTCTGCAGACCTGGGGGCTCAGTTGAGTCTCGCTGAGGTCTATTTCATCCCCCAAAGCTTGAGAAAGAGCTTCAGCTTCCTCCTGGCTCACATGAGCCAGAAACTGAAGCAGCAGAGCTTTACTGCAGCTGAAAGAAAGAAAAAAAATACTCTCAATCTGGGATCAATCAGGACTCCCTCTCTTTCATTAGCTCATATATACACGTGTTATAGGACTTGGTGTTTTATCAAACAAGGATATCCTGTCCTTTAATCTATTTATCTCCTATTTATTTGCATCAAGCAGTGCCTACCATGGAAGTGCTGCATATATTCCCAATATATAGTAACAATCCTACACTGCATACAAATACCATAATACAGGAATGGTAATGATGGAACAAATGCATGCCATTAAAGAAGCTACTGAAAAAGTTAACCTGAACCCATCAATGCCATTCACAGGGAAAGCGTGGTCAAACTAAAACTTACAAACCAAACTAACGCACAAAAATTTAAGCTAAGATGAAACTACAAAGAAAAGTATAACTGGTTCAAGTTCAGAGAACTGACAAAAAGTGACTGGTATGAACACATTACTACCCAGAGAGCAAAACAAGTCAATGCTTCAGGAAAGCACTTGACCAGTGGAAACAAAAAGGCACACAGCAAAGGATGCAGACAGAAAATAAATGAACCATCAGCCAAATGCAATATAGCAGAGCACATGGCTGGGAAAAAACAAACAAGCCCTAATGAAAAATACATCTCTCAAAGCTGGTTTGAGCTGGTGGTCTAGTAGTTGAAACCAGTTCTTACCAGTAATCATGTTCCAAAATAAAGACTGAGTTGATCGGACAGAATTTTCCACAATGGAGAAGACAAAAGCTTCCCTAGTTCTGTCTAGTGAAAGTACTAGTGAAAATGGCCAGTGAACAACAAAAACAAAGAAAGAACAATGACCAAAACAGGCAGCAGAAACCCTGATGTCAGATCTCTGCCATAATAAAGGAATAACCCCCAGACCACAACAGTACTGGCAGAAAACCGTCTTTTAGGTGTTTTATTCACATTTTATTTTTAAATATGAATAACAAAAAAACATTTTCCACTCACTGTTCCGTGAAGCAAATGACCCTGATAAAAAAAGTTTACATACCCTGGTAATTTTGGCTTAAAACAAAAAGGTTTGAGTGCCTGGTGAAGGAAATTTTTGACTGTAAACAATGTTTGTGCATAAAGACGTCTGAGTCTTCTGATTTTTAAATTGCTTATTGAAAGGAACAAAAACTTCTTTTAATCTGGCTGATGTTGATTTACATAAAGGAAAATCAATGGAACTGTGCGCGTTCATGTTTCTCACCAAAGTTGAACTAAACTCAACACGGAGAAGATCTGGTCCATCCCAGCAGAGTGTATCTCACAGTCTTGCAGAATCAGTTGTGTTTTTCTGTGGGAATTTGCTCTCTGAAGGACTGTAGAAGCTGCGAAACAGTCATCGTTGGAGAGATGTAGAGTCTGAGATTGTGTGTTTGTTGTCAGATCCATAGCTGAGCAGCAGGAGAAGTCCAGCTTGTACTGAAGAGCAGAGAGGAGTAATGCCGACTCTTCTAGCTCAGGGTCAGAGCTGCTGCAGCAGTGAAGCATCTTCAACAACAGCTGCCGGTCGACACTGAACCGACAAGATAGATAGATAGATAGATAAAATCATGCAGACTGACATTTATTTCAACCTTAGACATAAAGCTGCTATCTAGGGTTGGGCGACTTGTTCTAAAATCAAAATCTGGATTGATTATTGTAGAATATTGTTATTTTATTATAATTATTATGTCTGCACTCATTGTTCGCTGAGAGATTTTAGAACGAAGGGTACATGACTTCAATACTAGAATAATTGAAGGAAATGCCTGCTATCTACTATCTATTCAATAATCTTTCAGGATCGCGGTGGTCTGCTAGTCTACAGTGTACATTGGGAGAGAAGCGGGGGTACACCCTGGACAGATCGCCAGTCCATCACAGGGCAACACACACACAATCACTCACAGACTCACACCTAAGAGGAATTTAGATTATTCAATTAACCTGTTGTGGGAAACTGGAATATCTGGGATAAACTCCTTCCAGAAAGGTTGCTGGCAAGCCTCAAACTGGCAACCTTCTAATTGAAACTCCACAGTTCTACCCACTACGCCACCATGCTGCCCCTACTATCTGTCAGTGAACATCAATAAACGAAAGCATTATGTAAAAACTATAGCCTATTTATCAATAAAATATGTGGTCCATATTAAAGGCAGATATAAAAGGGCAGACATTAAATGATAAAGGAATGTATCACAGTCTCCAATTCTGCTAAGGAAATACAATGCTTCAAAAACACTTTGCCTTATTTGGAAACAGCTATTTCTAATAATGTTTGTTTAAAGAGAGTTCAGAATCAACAATCTCGCCTGATTTCTGGCATGTGGAGATACCTTGTGACTGGTTTCTCGCTGTTCTGGTCTGATTTTCAGATGAATAACTCCTTCTCTTAAAATTAATGGCACCCTTATTGTCCAAGGCAGACACAAGTTAAAAAGCAAAGGTCCATGTATTCTCTCTTGCAGAACCCCAGGGCAGCAGAGCAGGAGCTGATGAACAAGTCTCCAACTAAAGAGCGACCTCCAAGGTAAAAGGGGGGCCAAAATAGCACAGTACCCTTTATGTTAAAATTATTCTCTAAGGAGAAAACACCACACCAGGTGTTTTACTCCTCTGGAGAAAGCAAAACTGTCCAACTCAGCAAGGCATGTACTCCCCCATGTGATGGCTTTTGAGCAGGACAGGACAAGGGAAAAGAAAAACAAAAACAAAAAAAAAAATAAAATAAAAAAATAAATAAATAAATAAAATTATTCTCTAGGCCAAGACCAGAACCTTTTGTGACTTCACAAAGCTCAAGATAAAATCAATTCCAGGTAAAGCACTAGCATCACACAGAGAGATTCAATGGCTCTGTCCACTGCAAATCAAAACCGTTCAACCAGGACCTTCCTATGTTTTTTACAGGAGAGATACACCCAAGTTTCTATAACACAGAGGTTGCTAGAGACCTTAGATGCAAGACATGCTTGAGGAGCGGCATAAAGCTCTTGAGCTCTTCATCCGGTGCAGAGGACCACATGAGTTTGAGTGAAGCGCCCTTGCAGCTCTGAAGTATAAAGCGGAGAGCCACACAGTCAGCAGAGTCCAGCTGTGTATTTTCCAGGTTTATGTGGTTCTCCACCGATCTCAGCAGACTGGCCACCAGTTCAGACGAGCCACTCTCACAGACCCCTCTGATCAGAGACCGCAGGAAGCTAGCCCTCATCCTTTGGGGAGATGCATTTCTTTAGTTACGATAGTAAAATTCAGCAATTTCTAAGCATTTAATTAAAGATTTGATAGAATGGACAAACATTAATTTTGTAAATATATTTTGATGTACAGTGTTTGAGAAAGTACAGATGTTTTCATGAGAGTCAATTTAAATAGAATAGTGATCATATCTTACGAAAGAATATTATAGAGGCCTTGACTTGGACAGAACAGTGAGGACCTAGAACCAACAATTTCTGTCTGTGTGTAAAAGGTTCACATACAGAGTATTTTTTGAAGAAAAGCAATTATTTATTTATTACCGTTTAAACTGTATCCATTTCAGAAATGGAATTATTTCTCTGACACGGCACTGAATATTGCTCTTCCTCATGTCTACAGTGATCTGCTCAGTTGTGTGCAGCAGGAAATAGTGAAGCTCTTCCCAGGTGAAGGGAAAACAAGTCAGGTCTCCTTTCACTTTCTGCAGGAAGCGTCGAGTCAGTTCCTCCTCTTGAACTTCATAAACATATTTTATCATCTGCAGGGAAATCTCTTTGGATTTTCTGCATTAATAAAAAACAAACATAATTGTTTTTTTCAGCAAGAAAAACAACAAGTCTCCATTATGACAACCCAACTGCAAATAAAAAAATTATTTTATTTATAATAAATAAATAAACATACATTTTCAACATTCTCTCACCTGAGCTCTGAGATGTGGAGCAGACACTGCAGGAAACTCCTGACCTCACTCTGGTCCTCAGTAAACCTCCTCAGCTCCACCGGTTTCTTCTCTGTTTGGAGTTCCATCACTTCCAGGAGGAGGGAGGACTTTCTCTCAGAGAGATCTATGATCCAAACCTCAGGAGACTGGAAAACTGACAGTAACGCTGGGAGCAATCTTCTTCCTGTTTGACTCTCATAGCTCTTCATGTGAGAGTAAAGATCCAGCAGGAAATCACTCTGACTGATGTGGTGATCATCATTATCATACCACTCATGACGAAGAGGGAAGGTTCTGTAAGTGCAGATTGATGACAGCAGAGACGAGTGGCTTCTTCCTGAAGCAGTTTCATTTTCAGCAGCAGCTACACTGAGATTCAACAGGAATCTTACTGCAGACATTCTTGATTCATCATCATCATAGAGCACACCACCAGCAAACCTGATCAAAACAGAAACAAAGAACATGTTACTTTTCCAGATCTATGAGTGTGACTTTAAAATGTTTATCTTTTTTTACTCGACCCTTGCTGCAGTGACACCAGATTAAAGAATATAAAGAAGAATCTGGAATTTCACTGCATCTCTATTTATTAGTTCAATGTTTTCTATTTACTTTGGAAATGTCAGATTGAATTCTCATGTGAACAGAAAGGAAATGCTTGATTGCAGATATTTCACAGCGGTTGTTTCATTCATACATCGGAGATGTGGCAGGAAGCTTGTGTTTCTGAGATTCTCTCACCTGAGCTCTGAGATGTGGAGCAAACACTGCAGGAAACTCCTGACCTCACTCTGATCCTCAGTAAACCTCCTCAGCTCCACCGGTTTCTTCTCTGTTTGGAGTTCCATCACTTCCAGGAGGAGGGAGGACTTTCTCTCAGAGAGATCTATGATCCACACCTCAGGAGACTGGAAAACTGACTGTAACGCTGGGAGCAATCGTCTTCCTGTTTGACTCTCATAGCTCTTCATGTGAGAGTAAAGATCCAGCAGGAAATCACTCTGATAGACGTATTGATTAAACCACTCTTGATGAAAAGGGAAGGTTCTGTAAGTGCAGACGGATGACAGCAGAGACAAGTAGCTTCGTCCGGCAGCAGTTTCATTTTCAGCAGCAGCTACACTGAGATTCAACAGGAATCTTACTGCAGACATTCTTGATTTATCGTCTTTGAGCACACCAGCAGTAAACCTGATCAAAACAGAAACAAAGAACTAGTTACTTTTCCAGATCTATGAGTATGACTTTAAAATGTTTATCTTTATTACTCGATCCTTTTGCTGCAGTGACACCAGATTAAAGAATATAAAGAAGAATCTGGAATTTCACTGCATCTCTATTTATTAGTTCAATGTTTTCTATTTACTTTTGGAAATGTCAGATTGAATTCTCATGTGAACAGAAAGGAAATGCTTGATTGCAGATATTTCACAGCGGTTGTTTCATTCATACATCGGAGACGTGGCAGGAAGCTTGTGTTTCTGAGATTCTCTCACCTGAGCTCTGAGATGTGGAGCAGACACTGCAGGAAACTCCTGACTTCACTCTGGTCCTCAGTAAACCTCCTCAGCTCCACCGGTTTCTTCTCTGTTTGGAGTTCCAGCACTTCCAGGAGGAGGGAGGACTTTCTCTCAGAGAGATCTATGATCCACACCTCAGGAGACTGGAAAACTGACTGTAACGCTGGGAGCAATCGTCTTCCTGTTTGACTCTCATAGCTCTTCATGTGAGAGTAAAGATCCAGCAGGAAATCACTCTGATAGACGTATTGATTATACCACTCTTGATGAAAAGGGAAGGTTCTGTAAGTGCAGACGGATGACAGCAGAGACAAGTAGCTTCTTCCGGCAGCAGTTTCATTTTCAGCAGCAGCTACACTGAGATTCAACAGGAATCTTACTGCAGACATTCTTGATTCACCACCATCATAGAGCATACCACCAGCAAACCTGATCAAAACAGAAACAAAGAACATGTTACTTTTCCAGATCTATGAGTGTGACTTTAAAATGTTTATCTTTTTTTACTCGACCCTTGCTGCAGTGACACCAGATTAAAGAATATAAAGAAGAATCTGGAATTTCACTGCAACTCTATTTATTAGTTAAATGTTTTCCATTTACTTTTGGAAATGTCAGATTGAATTCTCATGTGAACAGAAAGGAAATGCTTGATTGCAGATATTTCACAGCGGTTGTTTCATTCATACATCGGAGATGTGGCAGGAAGCTTGTGTTTCTGAGATTCTCTCACCTGAGCTCTGAGATGTGGAGCAAACACTGCAGGAAACTCCTGACCTCACTCTGGTCCTCAGTAAACCTCCTCAGCTCCACCGGTTTCTTCTCTGTTTGGAGTTCCAGCACTTCCACGAGGAGGGAGGACTTTCTCTCAGAGAGATCTATGCTCCAAACCTCAGGAGACTGGAAAACTGACTGTAACGCTGGGAGCAATCTTCTTCCTGTTTGACTCTCATAGTTTTTCACGTGAGCGCAAAGATCCAGCAGGAAATCACTCTGACTGATGTGGTGATCATCATCATCATCAAACCACTCTTGATGAAAAGGGAAGGTTCTGTAAGTGCAGACTGATGACAGCAGAGACGAGTGGCTTCTTCCTGCAGCAGTTTCATTTTCAGCAGCAGCTACACTGAGATTCAACAGGAATCTTACTGCAGACATTCTTGATTCATCATCATAGAGCACATCATCAGTAAACCTGATCAAAACAGAAACAAAGAACATGTTACTTTTCCAGATCTATGAGTGTGACTTTAAAATGTTTATCTTTATTACTCGACACTTGCTGCAGTGACACCAGATTAAAGAATGAGAAGAATCTGGAATTTCACTGCATCTCTATTTATTAGTTCAATGTTTTCTATTTACTTTTGGAAATGTCAGATTGAATTCTCATGTGAACAGAAAGGAAATGCTTGATTGCAGATATTTCACAGCGGTTGTTTCATTCATACATCGGAGATGTGGCAGGAAGCTTGTGTTTCTGAGATTCTCTCACCTGAGCTCTGAGATGTGGAGCAGACACTGCAGGAAACTCCTGACCTCACTCTGATCCTCAGTAAACCTCCTCAGCTCCACCGGTTTCTTCTCTGTTTGGAGTTCCAGCACTTCCACGAGGAGGGAGGACTTTCTCTCAGAGAGATCTATGATCCACACCTCAGGAGACTGGAAAACTGACTGTAACGCTGGGAGCAATCGTCTTCCTGTTTGACTCTCATAGCTCTTCATGTGAGAGTAAAGATCCAGCAGGAAATCACTCTGATAGACGTATTGATTAAACCACTTTTGATGAAAAGGGAAGGTTCTGTAAGTGCAGACGGATGACAGCAGAGACAAGTAGCTTCGTCCGGCAGCAGTTTCATTTTCAGCAGCAGCTACACTGAGATTCAACAGGAATCTTACTGCAGACATTCTTGATTCATCATCATCATAGAGCACACCACCAGCAAACCTGATCAAAACAGAAACAAAGAACATGTTACTTTTCCAGATCTATGAGTATGACTTTAACAATGTTTATCTTTATTACTCGACCCTTGCTGCAGTGACACCAGATTAAAGAATATAAAGAAGAATCTGGAATTTCACTGCATCTCTATTTATTAGTTCAATGTTTTCTATTTACTTTTGGAAATGTCAGATTGAATTCTCATGTGAACAGAAAGGAAATGCTTGATTGCAGATATTTCACAGCGGTTGTTTCATTCATACATCGGAGATGTGGCAGGAAGCTTGTGTTTCTGAGATTCTCTCACCTGAGCTCTGAGATGTGGAGCAAACACTGCAGGAAACTCCTGACCTCACTCTGGTCCTCAGTAAACCTCCTCAGCTTCACCGGTTTCTTCTCTGTTTGGAGTTCCATCACTTCCAGGAGGAAGGAGGACTTTCTCTCAGAGAGATCTATGATCCAAACCTCAGGAGACTGGAAAACTGACTGTAACGCTGGGAGCAATCGTCTTCCTGTTTGACTCTCATAGCTCTTCATGTGAGAGTAAAGATCCAGCAGGAAATCACTCTGATAGACGTATTGATTAAACCACTCTTGATGAAAAGGGAAGGTTCTGTAAGTGCAGACGGATGACAGCAGAGACAAGTAGCTTCTTCCGGCAGCAGTTTCATTTTCAGCAGCAGCTACACTGAGATTCAACAGGAATCTTACTGCAGACATGTTTGCAAACACCAACAGCACTAGCATTAATTTAACAGTACACACTTATTGTGGTGGAAAATAATCAATGTTCTGCCTCGATGTGAAGGAAAAAAAGAGCCGAGTTAAGTGCATCATTGTTGAAAACTGCTATAGTCACTTTTATTAATAACATCAATAGCATTGTTTCAGCCCAAGTTACCATGACTCAAAAGTGGCATAATCATAAACATTTTTATTGTTGTATATTGATATCATTTTGTTATTAAGAATACATCTAGTTATGATTCACTCTTCATTGAGCATTACCTTAAGTTTGTGGAGCATCTGTGAATCAAGTCCATTCCTGAGTCACTAATGTCGTAGTCCTCCAGATTTAGCCAAACCTTTGTATCTCTGGATTGAGCGATCACGAAAGCCAAAGCACAACACTGATTAGGATCAATATCTGGCTCTAGCTCAAGCTGATAGTTCAGCTTCTCCAGAAACATTACACATGCTCCGGGAGACTGGAGCTCATACAAGCACTGACACACATAGAGGAGCTCTTCACTTCCACAGTGAGGCTGGAGGAAAGCACCCAGAAACTTCTCAACAAACCAAAGAGCACTTTTCTGAAACTCCACCTCTGAGAAGAGAGACTTAATTAGGGTGGTGCTGTGTTCACTCAGAAGACCACATAAGAAAGGAAGCACATGCCTCATGTGCTCCACAGTGTCAGAGATTTGAAGGACACTCTCAATTTCTTCTGGACGTTTAAGGAGCCACAAAGCTGAGAAAAACTCCTGCATCGTGTTATGGAGAAATGCAGAGTAAGTCTTTGTAGATGTTGGTGTATCTTTTATTGTGATACTTTTCAGAAAAGCCTGACATATGTGAGACTCCTCGCAGGGAAGATCTTTGTGAATTAGGTATTTCTGTTTGGTTGCATCGAATGCATGCTTCATTAAGAGATGAAGCTCATCTTTTTTCTCCATCAGATACTTGTCTAACAGCTTAATGTCTTTCTTTGAATGCTTCTCCATAGTGACACGGAAAATGTGGATGTACATCTCTGTGACCGTGTGAGAATGGTGTGAAGGCGAGTTTGTTTTGAACTGAATCAAGGCAACAATCATGAATGCGTACATTGGAACATGGCTAAGGCTGAAGAGCTCTTGATTTTTCAAAACAATTTCTAGAAGAGCTGGATCATGCCCCAACATTCTCTGGTAGTACTTTCTGATAGACTCTTCAGAGAATCCCTGGATGTAAACCTCCCGTGACGGCCATTTAAATAAAAGTGAATCATTTTCCGTCACTGATCTGCGCGTTATGATGATCTTTGCATCAGGCAGAAGCTCATGTTTCACGATCTTCCACAAGATTGAGTTTTTCTTTAACTCCATCAAGCCATCAAACACAATGACAACATTCTCAGAGTTGTCCTCAATGTCTTGAAACACCTCTTTTCTGTCCTTTTCTTTTGGTTTTGAGTACACGTCAAACAAAAAAGACTCCAAACTATCCATCCTTTCACTGTGGGCCTGAGCACTTTCATCAAAGTAAAACATATAGTCCTGATCTCCATCTTTCTTTTGTGCCCAAAGCTGCAGAAACTCCAGAACAAAAATGGTTTTTCCAATTCCAGGTTTGCCTAAAAGGAGGATGTTCTTCTCCTGCCATCTCAGAAGATCTCTGGGTGAAAGACCTTCCTCTTCATCTGGAATGTAAGCTTTAAGCTTCTTGGGACGGAGTTTTTTGCATTTCTTATTTTTACATTTAATAAAGCACTGAGGACCTTTCTTTGCAGACTCTGTCTCTAAAACTAGATGTGTGAATGCAAAACTGTCTTGTTCTCCTTTCAAATATTTTTGTTGATGTTCCCAATGGTCCTTCAAGAGATTTCTTGCTTTTATCTTGAGTTGATTCTGGTAGTCTTGACATGGTTTAGTTCCTGAAACAAAACAAAAAAGGTGTTTTGTTTTTAAATGTAATTTTCAAGTAAAGAAAAAAGCTATACGTTAAAATCCTCACCAAACATGTAACTGGCATCTTCTTCTTCTTCTGGAAAACCAAACCAGGAGATCCAGCAATGAAGATCAGGACTCAATGTCTTTTTCTTGGTGACATCCATAATCCGGAGTAATTCATAACTTGCAGCATCCCCTTTATCAGTTACCCGGTCTAATATAAATCTAGCTTTATTGCACTCTGTGATCACTGCCTTAAATTCATCAACCTCATGGATGGTGAAAACCTTCTTCTGGTAAAGATTGTCAATGATCAAAGGCGAGTTTTTCAAACCCGTCACCAAATCTTTTCTTTTATTTATGAGGTACTGCTTTGCGGAATACTTTGTACTCGCCATGAAGATCACATTTCAGATCTGAAATATAGATATAATTTTTTTACAACATACATTATAGCATCATAGTTTTTATCAAAATATCGTCTGAATGCTTGCGAATTTGATCAATTAAGTGGGAGGAGTGACATCAGGTTTTCACATCAGTCATATTTTCAGGTTGACAGTATGGGTGGCCAAGGTTACTATAGTTAAACAGAGTGACTCCTACCGAGAGAAACAGAAACTTTAACCAATTTACTTCATTTTGTTAGATGAGCTGATAAATATGCATTCATTCACAAATATGCAATCTTTAACATCACTGGTGAAAAGAGCTGCGAACACTTATACATCCGGTTCATCGAGCTGCCAATCAAAACCATACTAGCAAATGCCCAGACCAATATGGGTCTTATATAAGTTGCCCATTTGGGTCCCACATTAGCATCAGTCAGGCCCCATATGAGATTCATATGGGCTAATTAATACAGCCCATATGAGGCCCACATGGGCCCCATGGTAGAATGTTGGCTGGGTGAGGGTGAACCACTGTTATCCCCACCCCCATAGAAGGTTTGTGCCAGACTGACAAATTCAACTTTCAGGATCGCAAATGCAAAATTAGAAAGCAAAAGCAAAGATGCTGAAATCGTAATCAAAACTCTGAGAAGCAAAACCAAAGCTTAAAACAGAACAAAATAAAAAAGGAAGTGTATTTATCGACTGGCATTAGGTCGCTTTTTATGGTAATTACTTGATTATTTTTGTTTTCATGTTTTATTTCCTTTGTAATAAATTTATTTGCGTTCGTTTTAGCTGAAATTACGTGCGTATTATTTTGGCACAAAATGAATTCCATATTTAAATAGGTACGTATGCCTATTTATGATCGTACCTAAATACACATCTATGATCCCGATCGATAAACATGATATATGTATTTTAGGAGAAACTTGGTTTACTAGGTCACAGAATGAAGTTTCAGTACGAAGGAGCGATCGAAAACATGAAACTGGGACAGAATTAGAAATTGTGATAGTCGTTGCAAAATTTCACCAAAAATGTTCAAAAGAACCAAATACAATAAGAAAAAGTAATCAAAATGGCTTGTATTTTAGATAGTTGTACAGATTCTGAACTAACCTTCCACTCTCGTCGATGGTTAAAAACTCAGCTTTTACTTTCGGTTTCTGATTTGTAACGACTAGCGTCTGTTTGCGGTATGTCTATTATTATTTTAATACATATTGGTAATAAATGTGTTCGAGGTCAGAAACGGTCACCAGAAAGACGACAAATGCGTCCAAATCCAAAGATTCGAGCGTTTCAAATTCACGAAACTAAACCAAGAGCAAGAGACTTTAAAGAAAGTGTTAAAATATAATCCATGTGCGCTCTTACCTCATGTATTACGGTAGTAACACTACCCAATTACGTTGCACGTTATTACGAATATTATCCAGTGTATATATGTGTGTGTGTGTGACATATATGTGAGACGGTTTAAATTAAGTTAAAAAAATTAAGAAGAGTTTCCGAGTCATTGAGAGCGTTTTGTTTTCCTCACACGAGCATGGAGAGATGCAACTGCGCCCCTGACATCAACATAAAAGCCGTTTAATTGAAATTTGATTTAAAATTAAATTATATTGAATTTCAGATTTAAATTACAAATACATATTTGAAACTAAATTGGGGTAGAAATAATAAAAGTTTTTTTTATTCGTTAAAATGGCGAATGCATAAATACAACAGATTTTCAATAAAAAGGTACCATTTTAAACTAGCTACTTAGTGTAGCCAGACAGCATCGGATGGTGATGTGTAGGATGTTTCTGGTGGTCAGGAAGAAGAGAAGAGGAAAGATTGAAAAGAAGACTAAGTGGTGGAAGTTGAAAAAGGAAGAAGATTGTGAGGAATTTAGACAGAAGCTGAGACAGGCTTTGGGTGGTCAGGAAGAGCTTCCAGATGACTGGGAAACTACAGCAGAAGTGATCAGGGAGACAGGTAGGAAGGTGCTAGGTGTGTCAGCTGGAAGGAGGAAAGAAGATAAGGAAACATGGTGGTGGAATGAGGAAGTACAGGACATCATCCAGA
>SRMA01025234.1:341641-646371 GCA_007224835.1 Danionella cerebrum | reverse complement strand
AAAGTAATCCGTTCCAGGGTGACGTTTGTATGTCGAACATTTCGTATCTCGAATCAAGTTTTACATGTAAAATGCCTAATCCGTGCAACGGCTCTCAGAAACAACAGTATAAGTAGATGAAAAAAATGGAAAACCAGAGAAAAATCAAGTAACGTTTCTTCAATCCTTAAATCTACACATTGTTAATGTAATAAATGATAATAAAACAGAATAAAACACAAGCAAAATATGTAATATGTTCACAAATGTGAAACCTTACCTTGAGAGTGAAGCGATGTGTCGGAGGAGGAGGAACGGATGCAGAAAACATTACGACACTACGTATGAAAGTTAACTTTCTCGAGATATTTCACGAATTACTGACACCAACACGGTTTCAAGCACAAGCACAGACGGATGGAGAGATGCTTCTGAGAACGCGTCACTGGGTTTCTCTAAGTTGCGCTACAGAACAGCACTTTCCACGTTATAAACGTTATTTCTTTTACGACACTTTGACTCTAACATTTGTTATAGCACATTATTAGTAATCTATACATAATGTTTTGCTGTGTTGTTGAAGTGTTTTGAAGCGCATCAGACCCTTTTTGCACTGGGAGATAGGAGCGCCAGGATCCTGAAGCACAGCGCGACGTCAGACAAACAAGTGGAAAATACAGCCGAAATGTTTGTTATTGTTCGTATCTCAAATTTTTCTTCACATCTCAAAGCAAAAACTTTCCTGTGAGACCTTTCATATCTCGAACATTTAAATTATCAGTCTCGAAACATTATCTCGGGGTACCACTATGTGCATATAAAATCAACAGTAAAGTGCACTACAATGGCCTTTTAAAACAGAGACTTTTAATTAGACAATGCAGTAATATCTTTCACATTTTTCATGTTGCAGCCTAAAATGTACAAAATTAACTTTTCTTCAATATTTAAGATATAATACCCCATATTTAGCGTGCATGAAAAGTAGCAAATGTGTAATAAGAAAGAAATAAAACCAAATTTACATAAGAACTATATTTATAGCTTTTGTCCAATACTTTGTGGTAATAATTATTACCTTTTAAATGTGTTTCCACTAGGGGTGTAACGGTACGCTAAAATCTTATTCGGTTTGGTACAGTGTCTTGGAGAGCTCGGTTCGGTTAACATTAAGAACTTACAAAATCTTTATTTTGAAAAGCTGCCAATACACAATAGAATTCTTGCATAAAATAAATAAAAGTGACACATTTGGGTGATATTTTAAATAAATTGCACTCTTTATAAAGAAATACACATTTTTTTAAATGAAACATTAAATACTGCAACTAGTTAGGACCTAAAAACTTTTAATACAAGCAACAGCTTCAGCTTATATATCAACAAAACTAACTATTCAAGTTTTAAGTTTTTGGCTAAAAAGATTAACCTATCCACGTTTTCTGAAGAAAGCACAGATCTGGTTGCAGTGACAATACCTCCAGCAGTAGAAAATGTTAGATGTGTTGCCTGCCACATACCCGATCTCCGTGGGAAAATGTCGGCATACAACTTTAAATTTATCCACTCGTCTATCCCCGTTATGTATTTTAACAGAGAAGCCAACGTGTTCCCAAACAGGAGACCGTAGTGAGGTGGGAGGGTCTTCAAGCTCTGGCTTCTCTTTCGCTGTTGCCATGATGCTATTTCTCACAGCTACTCGTTCAGCTCTACTGTGCGTCAGTCAATAGCGTCCGTGCGGAAACTCGCCTAGGAACATTGTTCCGCTGTGCTTAATATCGCGCTAATAATAAATGTATATAATTTAATAAAAAAAATATACCGAAACGGTACGCAAGTGTACCGAACCGAACAGGCCGCACCGAAACAGTTCAATACATCCCCGTAAGCCGTTACACCCCTAGTTTCCACAAACAAAGCTGGAAATGCAAAGCTGAAAATGATCTTACACAGATTTGTAGGCGTTTTAATCAGCACATACAGAGGTACAGAGATTCTCTCTCTATGTCCTGCTAAATGCAAAAATGAGCAAACATACAAAATCAAAACACTCTGCCAGCCTCATTGACATATTTAAATATTTAAAAGGATTAAAAAACTTACGTGAAATTATGCAGCTGGCATGACATAGAAGTGTTTGCAGTCACAAGAGTTAATAGTCAGGGGAATATGACAAATTAAAAGTCACACTAACAAATGTTACAAGGTAAGGTGGAAAAGTAGAGCTTTTGTTTATGTTTCAATCTCCACAAGTAAGGTTGAAAAATAAATAAAACTTGACAGTGTATCATTACCATTTTTATAGTCATGATCACATGCTTGGATCAGAATGGCTTTTAGGTTTTTAACAGTGTGTTCACAGGTCCTGGGTCAGTGTTAGAGGGCTAAACTTAACTGACCATAAACTTCCTGCTTCATTGGATATCACAACATTGCATTTTGTCACTAAAGGACAAAAACGTTTTTTGAACATATGTCAGAAATATCTGAACATAAGCAAGAAAACTGGTGTACGGCAGCCTTTGTGTGAGTACGCAATGTTGAGATATTTCACCTCCTTGACATAGCTCCTGAATGAGAACCTAAGCAGAACAATGTCTGTACACTTCCCCAGGTTTCGCTACAATCAAGCTACCTCTTAAAGTATTGTGGAACCTAAATGTTCTTTGTTTTGATTAACCCAAGCCATCTTTGGGGCATCCTTTTGTAGCTGGTCATGCACATTGAAGCTACATTTGGTTCTTGACACTTGCACTCTTTCTATTCCTCTCTATCCATTCCTGGTTCTTCTCTTTCTAAAGCAGATCAAGTTATTTCAATAGCATCAACTATGACAAAACATATTGAAAAACGCATTAGGGTTAACTGAAGAGGCATTCGCAGAACATGGTAAGATCTGTTTCTTCTGAGTAATAGCTCATTCCCAAAGGCTGGTAGCGACTGATAATCCATTCAATTTCCCATAAAACCCTGTCCCAAATTCAATATGCGAACATGAATAAAGATAGAGGCTTAGAGAGCAGTCCTCAGATGACCTGCTCTACCCACTGTCCTCAACACACCTCCACTCCCTCTGTTGTACATGTTGCACAATAGTCCTAAACTGTTTGGTTGGTTTTTGTGATCAACACTAGCATTTAACCCCTTCCGCTGAATTACTTCCAGAGATAAACACGGCTGTAGATGTTGCTTTCTGGCCTCAAGCAACCCTGTATGAGAGATTACATAATCCCCATCATCTCTCTGCTTTCTCCTCGCAGTAATCTACAGCCAACATGACAACATGGATGTAATCCCAGCGCACAGGCATAAAAAGACTTAAAAACAAGACTCCCAATAGGCATCTGTACTTTTGGGTCAAAATCTGATCTATGACCTTTTCCTCATGCATGAAAGTATTTAACACCAGAGAGACTTCTTTCTAATGCCTTGTTGGTTCAGAAGCCATTTGAATATATGTTGGACATCTTTGGCTTAGTTGATGTTTGCTGGCAAAACATCACGCAATACAAGAAGATGGCATATAGACACACATGAAATATCGTCTACATGAAAATAAGTATGTGACGCATCTTAAAATAATCAGGGGAGATCTCTAAGAACAAAGAAGCACTCAGCAGAGCTTCACCTTACATCAGCAGATGCTGTTTCAGAGAAAACTATTAGCAATGTACTGAACTGGCATGGCATACATGCACCACGCAACACTACACTGCTGAACAAAAAGCATGTTGAGGCTGAAGTTTGCAAAACAGCATTTAGAGAAGACTAATAGGAGACACCAGTCTATGGTGATTTACAATCCCGGAGAGCCTCGCACTAGTAACAATTCTATTTGGACTAATGAAACAAAAACCTACAAACCACCACAAATCAAGCAACATCAAAAAAGAATTCAAGTGAGCTTTACATTGACATCAGAAAAATCAGCTGTAAAAAATTACTTACGACCTAGAACAGCAAATTCTTTAAACACAACACTACCATTTTTTTTATACTGAAGGGTAGGTTCCCAGCAATGTTTTGTTAGTTTTGGATCCAGACTTTTAAACACCAAGTTGCAGAGATCATTATAATTCCTGATCATTCACATTATTTATACAAACACATACATACAGTGCTCTTATCAGTTTGGACCATCAACAGAGGGTTTTAATTGATGTTCTTCAGAGACAAAATAACCAGTGGAGTATGAAATTTGATGCTATTGCTGGAAGATTCAGTGCTTTCCTCTGGCACGGTTCAACAAAGGCTGAAAGAGTGAAACAAAAGGAGCGTTGTGGTGCATATTGGGTAATGTGAAGTAAGGTCAGCCAGCTCTGAGCAGGGAGCATTTAGGGACACTGAGCACTGCTGACCAATCAGAATGTGAATGGAGAATTAGCTAAAGGCTCTGGTTGTGGATTGGTTGAGGGTTAGGGCTAAGTGCCCCTCTCAGCTGAACTCTTCTAGGAAACAGTTGTTCTAAGATGCTTTACTAGGGATTGAACGGAGCTCTAGGAACATGAGACATGTGTTTTTAAATTATTATTCATTTCACGTTGAAATAATTTCTGACAGTTATGTAACGGGTGCAGATGAATTTAATACTTTAAAACCCCGTTTTCTCAGCCCAGATGTTAAGGACAGAGGCAAAGCTTCTATAATCAAACCTTATTTTCTGTGAAGCATGGGTTTGGTTTGATTCTTTCATAGATTGACAGATTTGAGGTGCTTCTATATAAAATTGTGATGTCAAAATGAATGTGTCAACAATGTAATTATGTTGCTAAATAATGCATTTTTAAAATTACTGCAACACATTTTTTCTGGTTTGCACTTCCTGTGGGACTTAAATCATGGTGCTTTCATGCTTATTTTCAATGGTAGAGAGGTGGAATGAGAAGTGTGCACACGCCCAAACCTCACGGCGTTCTAGTCAGTCCCCGAGAAGCCTATGAGAAAACTGGAAGGATTCTGGACCGGCTGTTTTGCTCTGAGCTGCCAGGTTTGTCAAAAGTTAACGCATGCTGAAAAATGTCTATCACAGTTTGATTGCAAACTATTAAACTTTTATTGAATTTTTACATGAAATATTTAAACAGTTACAATTTTTAAGTGGCTTTAAAAGTCTGTTCGGGTGAATGGGTGGTGTAATATTCAGATAAATACTATAGTATTCATAATCACTATTGTTAACTGATTGGTCTCACGTTTGTTCTGTTTACACGATGCATTCTTTTTTTATTTATAAAGATTAATGGATAAAACTTGCAGTAAAAGTTCAACATTGCCATATTTATTTTGAAAACACAATATAAGGATATAAATATAGAAATAAATTATAATACATTACATATTACTATATTGTAATTAAAAGTTATCGTATTAAGTTTAAACCAATAAACAGAAAAAATGACCTTAAATAAGGTAATTAGAAGTTGTTTATTTTATCCTTGCAAGACCTGCTTGTTTAACTGTTGGACACAATATAATATGCAAAATGATACAATGCCTTGCTGTAAACATTTCTTTGCGGTCAGTTGCCCTAAAATGTTAAGTTGACTCAACTTTTCATGTGATTTTATGTTCAAGTGTTTTCATGAATGTGTTAAAACTGCACGACACTACAGCTTTCATTCACTTAGGTGGATGTGCTCAGAGGTTTAAACAAGGTTTGTCTCTAAGGATCCCTTGTAGAAGAGTGATGAGGACAATAAAAGCTCTGATATCTCCCTAATAAACTGCTGAGAGTCTAAAACCTGAGAGAGCTGGTCTCTGTGTCTTTTTTCCTTGCAACCCAGAAACTTGAAAAAAAAAACATGGGTGTCAAGGTTGAGTGAAGTCTCAGTCAGCGAAGTACAGGTGAGAGAAAAAGAGCAGTGGTGTTATTTATACATCCGTCTTTTTATGCAAACCCTGCTCTCCTGCATTCACAGATGACCACACCCCTTTCCCTAGGTTTTTCAAAACAGGTATAAAACACCTGCTGAGTCTCAGGGATGCTATGACACTTCTGCGTCTTTCTCTAAGTATTATCTACCATCTACTATTTTAAGGGCATATTACATACCACTTTTTAAATGTTTGTTTCTTGACTATAATTACCTCAGATAAGATAACTAAGATCCTTCCCAAACAAATTGGAGAGTTAATTTTATATTTTAAGTGAATTTACTTTCCAAAAACAAAATAGCTCACTCCTACTTCCATATTGTCTATTTCATACAATAACTCATAACTAAAAGTTATTTAATGATCTAATACTTTCCTATATCTGCAAAATGTTTTAAAACCCCTCAAATTAGGTATTTTTAATGAGCATGTCCATCCAAACACTCTCTTCAGCTCTTAAAATAGCAGACTCTCAGTGAACAGAGCAAAATTGAACTGAAATGGTCTCTGTTTCACAGAACACTTTAATGGCCACAGAAATGAAGTGACTGTTGCATCCTTCCGGACCGTGAATCCTCAAAGATGAGGAAAACTAGGTCATCTATATCCGTCCTACCCCTCTGATTATGAATGTATTATGCAAGTTACACAGTGTGCGTTACGTAACGCTAGACAAGCTCTTCTCTTTCTGCTCCCGCTCCCATTTCAACTGCAAGGGGTTATCTGAGACTACATGCAGAACACGAATGACTCTAATACCCTTCATAACCCCATTCAGCTAAACAGAAAGATTAGTATTTCGTAGAAGAACAACAGCATACAAGGACAAACAAGAGTCTTAAACATAAGTTCACATTCTATGTCTGATAATAATCAGTAGAAAATGCTTCACATTCTGTAATCGAGCTTAATTCACAACAGATTATCCAGGTAATTCCAAGGAAACTTCTGCACACATCATAAAGTTACAGCTCAATCTAAGGGAGGATTTTCTCTTAAAGGAATAATCTGGAACAAAATCCCTTATTATAAGCCTAATTTTTTAGCTTTAAGCAAGGCTCTTAATCATTCCCAGAACTGAACAGAAACTATTTTATCAGCATATTCAATATCATGATCTGGGATGTTTCTAGAAACCTCACGAAATACAGTTAATGTCATGAAACCCGTGCATGTGATGCTAGAGGGGAAAAAATCATTCTTGAGAAGTAAATATACCGTAATGCAAAAGTTAAGTCATTAATACAATATTTTGATGGTTGCCTATAATTACAATAAGTTTTCCAGCTAATTAGAACATTGAATTCAGGTTAGCCACCTGATTGTGTTCAATAAGCTTTGTATAAAGTCGTGTAAATACCTTCGTGAGATTTGTTCGCGTTTTTCTTTTGTAAAATAAGGAACAACATTTTCTGTTATTTTATGTCAGCAAACCTAGCACTATTAAATTTCCCTTTAGTGCATTGCTCTAAAGGTATTTGCTATTGCTTCAGAGTTTAATTCAAGTTTGATGAAATCTCTGATGAAAAGAAAATATTGAATTAAGTTAATAATGAACAAAAGATTGCATTCGTTTTTGGACTTTATTTGTGAGCTTGCAGTATGTGGCCCACTGAGGTGGTCTGGTATTTACTCTGTACCATCCTTA
The DNA here is from genome assembly GCA_007224835.1 of Danionella cerebrum. Taxonomy (NCBI): domain Eukaryota; kingdom Metazoa; phylum Chordata; class Actinopteri; order Cypriniformes; family Danionidae; genus Danionella; species Danionella cerebrum. The sequence goes on along the minus strand of SRMA01025234.1, from coordinate 638,870 downwards.
TTTACGTCAGCACTTTTGTACATGATTGCACTAAAGAGATTATCTTGATAAGAGGTTTGCAAGTATGGCTTTCAAAAGAACCAAATAAGAGAGCCAAGAGTTTGTGCAGTTGCTGGTATGAATAGCAGGAGGTTATTTGAGGATGCTCCACTGTTTTTCTCAGTGAATGTGTAACTTAAAGAAAATGAAAGTTCATAGTGGAATCTCAGATACCACACAACTGAACAAACAAGATCAAATTAAATCTACAGGAGCGTGGTTATTAATGTAACACAAGGATCTCATTTGTCATGTTTGCTAAACCCTGGTACAAGGACATCTAAACTCTTTCACGGTTTAATTGAATAACATACATTTATTTTATAGATATATACCAATACAAATTAGTTGTAACCCTGGGCTGGCAGAATTCACTCAACAGGTTTCAATGAAGTTTGACTGCTCAAACACACTAGGGAACAGAAGCACGCAGGATATCAAACATGTCGTAAAAACAGAAGATGTGTAGGTAGAGCTGAGGGATATGAAGATACGGTGCCAAAGGAGATGCAAGAGAGGTGCTGTTTGTAAGAAATGAAACACAAGTAATCGTCACATCCGACCACAACACTTGTATTTGAAGATTTGAGAGAGAAAAAAAATGTTTATGTTTATATTTTGAGCTCGATCGGATACATTCCACTCTCCTTCCCTCATCGTTCAGGTCATGATCAGAATAGTGCTAAACATACAGCAATTGCCAAAACTGTTGGCCATGAAATTTTTCCAGGAAATCCAGCATTTCTCACAGAAAAGTATTGCATTAATGTTCTGCTCAGAAACTCAGAAAAAAACCTGGACAGAAGTATTGGCACCCACTTAAAAATGCGGATGAATAAGATTGTTTCAAGCATGTGCTGCTTCTTTAAACTCACCTGGACCAAGTAACAACTGCAGGCATTGACAATATAAAACTGCTAAAACCAGACAGAAAGCAGAGAAGATGTTAAGTCTCTGCATTGTGTCTGAGTCACTTAGTCACTTTCTGCATCTGCGAACTTGAAAACTTAAGCAGTAGAAAAATCTCTGAGTTACAAGTCAACATTATCATGAAGCTTATGACACTGTAGCTAAACTCCTTGGGTGTGGATAGAAGAGAAAAATCGATGAAAGTTGCAACAAAGGAGAGTCTGGTTGTTCCAGAGATATTCCAAACAAGTTCCAGATATATTCCAGTTGTCCTGCACACTCAGGGAGCATCAGTGCGTCAATATTTAAATGAAATGAAACACTCCGGCAGGAGACCCCACTTCTGACACAGGGACAGAGCAAGACTGCAGCTTGCCAAAATACACTTGAGTAATCCACAATCCGTCTGCAAAATGTCTTGTGGACAAATGATACGCAGAGCTTTTTGGCATAAAACATCATTCTACTGTTTACCGCAAACAGAATGAATCCTACAAACAAAAGAACACAGTTTACCTACAATCAAATATGGTGGAGGTTCAGTGAAGTTTTGGCTCTGCTTTTCCCCTCCTTTTTCATTTTGTTCAAATACAAGTGAACAAATGTGTGTATATCAAAATACCTGTTAATGCAATAATTTTCTGTGGCAATATTTAAGGGGTGCCAACAATTTTGGCAATGACTATAAGAGGAAATTTCTGTACATTTCAAAATGTGAAGATTTCAATAAACAAATTGGTGAGTGATTTTAAATTAAAATATACTTTTTTATAAGAAAACTATGTTTATCTAGCAACAGAATACAAATGTATCATTTAAGCAAACTTGTAATAGGACATTTCTCTTAGTTTTAATAAAAACATTTTATTGGTAGAATTGCAAGTATGTAGATTTTATGATATGATTAAACGCTAAAGTTTTAGTTTGATGGGAACTGCATCAGAGATTACAATGACTATTCGTTTACTCTGTAATTATAATGGCTGCAGTGGCCTCAACCAGAACTTGCATTGGTTTTACAGAAAAAGTAAGTGTTTCTAAAAGGCTCTAAAGGGAACTAAAGAAGTGTTGTTTGAAAAATTGTGTTTTTTTTTGTAAAATGTGATGGCGTTTTGTGTCGGTTTTAGGGAAACTAAAAGGGTTTATTGGATAATTACAGCGAAGCATGATTGGAATCCAAATTTAATTGGTTTTAATGGAGATTTTCTTCCCGTTTGTACACCAAATCTGCTATAAGCAGATCCTCTTTGTTATATTCTACGTGTGAGGTGATTTCATGCTCACGGACATGTGAGAAGCCAACAGAATGCAGCTGAAGAGCTTCAATTGACCTGGATCGATGAGAATGTGTGTTTGCCATGCCTCGAGTGTTTGGCGCTCCTCTTTCACCACAGCGATAACCCCACCGCTCTGGTGTGTTCACCCAATTTTTTGGAACGTAGCCTGAGGTTAAGCAGCTAAGTGTGTCAATGTGTTAAAGCCTGAGCCTGTCTGGATTAAACTCTACTCACCTGCTACAGCCCCAACACAAAACAGAGAGCAAGAAATGGAGGAATAGAAAATACAGCTTTTTCTTGGAATTAATAGGAATTAAGATATTAATGAAGAGAAAGTGAAAAGGCTCTTTTGTGGAGCATTTGTATAACGTGCAGATTTTAAAACAAAGGGGTCCTTCAGGAATAAAAGTTTGTAAGATTTTGTAGTAAAATTGTTTATAGTTTTTGAAATATTATGTAAATGATTTACCATAGCTACACGTGAGTTGAGACCTTTTACCCAGCTGCCCTTTGGCCAATGAGAGACAAGCAAGTGCTCAAGTTTCAATGAATACAAAATGTGCAAAAGAGATCGTTAATCGTGAACACAGTGTGCATTTACTCTCAACCATAGGTTTTATTGTAGACATTCCTAAGGTTTTAAATATGAACTCTGCTTTTAAGCTCATGGAAAAATGTTTTTCAAATGTATGTTTCCCTGAAAAACTTTTGATAACATTTTAATAAAAGCAAATATTTACAACATTTGAAAGAAACATTTGTTGGATTTTTCACATTTTTCACATTTGATGATCTGAGAACTAATCACTTCTATTTCAACAAAGCACTTATAATCCATACAAACCTTTATACAGAATTAATAGATTTCAATTACATGTAAAGATTTTATTCATGATGTTAGTTGCCCTGCTGAAGGCACTCTTTCTCAAACGAGCCCCACTTTTTAGAGCTCCAATAAACTTTGTTGAGAAAACAATATCAAACAATAACAATATGTTGGCTTTGCAAGCAAGCCAACATAAAAAAGCACCCCACCTCGACCCCTTCTGGGCTCAGGCCCTTTCTGACTCTAAGGCAAATCTTGGATAAGCTTGCCTTGTATGCATTCCATGCACACCAAATTTGCGATACAAAAATCAGGTTTAACACTGTGAGAACAGAAATGTAGAAAAGCCAACACTCCTTGGTGTTACATATCAACTACAAGAGATTAAAAAGAACATCAAGATTTGAACAGTCAGATCTCAAAAGTGGTAAATCAATACTTTGTGACATGGAATACAAAAAATATGAGAATGTTCACTTTGGTGTTCAGATAATTCTTTAAAGACATTACTTTAGGTAATGCACTCTCTTGATTGCCTAATATTTTGAAAGTTGTCTTAGAGTAGCTTTTTTTCTTTTAATTTTAAATTGTAAATTTAGCTTCGCTTTGGATTTATTTCATTTTAAAATATCATTTTAAATCCAAAGCTATACAGTTTTTAAACCCATGTTTAAATATATTTATTTCTATATGTATTTATTTCTTCCGTGTTTTTGGTTCTCTGAATCTTTCCAAGCTGCAGTGTTGTATGCATCGGTATCAGTTTTTATCTAGAAGAGGGAACAAGAGGCCACCGCGGACCCAAATATAGCCCGTGGGCTTTTGAGGACAACAGTCAGTTTTCAGGACACGCGAGGACACTGTGTAACCGCGGGAGGGGGTTGAGCAATATTACTTAATGCTTTCGAAAAGATTATTGGGCCGAAAAGAGATTAGAGAGAGTTGCGGAGAGGAGGGAGCGCGGGGCGCGCAGCGCAAGGCGCATGGAGAGGGTGGTGCTCTGACGCGCGCTCTCTCTGTACCACGTGGTTCAGCGGAGGTGGTGAAGCACGTCCTCGACTGAACCCGGGCGAGCGAACACACAAATAGGAGCTGCGCGCGATACGGAGCGATTGAACGCCGTTACCGGGCTGCGTTTATCAAACAGAGCATCGTCCGCCTCTGGTTTAACTACAAGACAACCATTAGAGTTCAACCGGATTCACCGGAAACACTTCTCTGAACTGAGCGCAGCATTTACTATGGTAATATTCTCTTTTTACGTTTACATTATGTGTTTGTTTAAACCGATGTAAGCTATTTTGTACTTAGGATAGAAGAGCTGCATTGCTTGGACAAAAAGTTTCATTAAATCCCCATTAAAGCCTTTCACCAACGTTATTATACTTCAGTAAAATAAAATAACTTGTGAGGTCACATAAATTGAAAAAAATGTTACTTGCTAAATGTTTTTAGCTCATGTCTTTCAATTTAGTTTGTTTCCAGATATTTAACTAACAATCAATAAAAATCAGTGGCGGCTTGGGAGGGAGGGGTGTCTATAAATGTATCAACTAAGTTATACAACTGTCAAAAAGGGAAAAAGATATGTACTATCACCACCACCTATATTTGTTTATTTTAATCTTAAAATAATTGTATACATTTATTATTATTTTTTATATATAAAAAATAAATTCTTGAGAGCACAATGCCGCTTTGGTCTTTTCTAAAAGTTCTAAAACGCTGCTTTGAGTCCATCTTAAATCGTAACTTGGTGTTTTTTACAGGAAACAAAGAAAGCAGTTACATCCAGTTAGCAAAGTCTTTTCATACCAAAAGCTGGAAACATCTCTGGATGATCCTGTCCAAGCTCCTTTAAATCAAGTGTCACCCATTATCTCTTTCTCTCAATGTTATTTACGCAACTTAACAGAATTATTTGGTGCCCCATTTTTCAAAATTTCCCCACACAAATATACCTATAGCTGCCACAGCAGCAGTGGATTCCAGACAGCTACTCATGAGCGCTACACATCAACAACCCTTTTTTTCCTAATGTCGTGTATTGAAATGCTGTTACTGCTCATGAGCTAATTTGGACAATACTTTGGTTTTGCGTGAACAATGTCATATTCTTTCTTTGACCAGCTGTCAACACGAACGAAAGTAAAGGCACTACTTTCCAACCACCAATACATATGAATTTTAAACATATTTTTGGGTTATTTTCTAATTTCTATGTAAAGTCTTCACATTTAGCTAATTGAGTGGTGGGGCGGCACTGTAGTGCCCTCTATTGATCGGCCACTACTGATAATAAAAAATAGTTTACAATGATATAGTTACTATTCATTTCTATCATAATCGTTTAAGAACAAAAAAACTACGAAAGTAACATCAAATGTAAAAATGTGTTTCTTCAACCTAAAATCCAGCTTTAAAGCATACATGTGAAATATTTTCAATTTAGATGGAATGTCATACAAAGCTCTAGGTGAGATTTGGAAAACACAGTAGCTTTGACATAAAATAGTTGATCAATTTGTCGTTATCTATATTTGCACTAAAACTATTATTGTGTTATCATCAATAACTATACCAATGAAACTGATAAAAATACAACGTTTGACTCATTCAGATAAATATTGTTACAAACTTTCTTCATAAATGATTAGACCTTATAAAACATTTCAAGGAAAGCGTGATGTAACTGAGAACACAGTGTGTTGAGTAAGCTTCATTCTATGATGAAAGTGACTCACTGGGACAGGAAGACGATAACACACTCTCTCACTCATGCACAGACTGTTCTGCAAATAGGTCAATGTGGGAATCTTCAGCCTTGTTAAAAATGGACCTCTTTAAGTGGTTAACTGGACATGTTTACTGGATGATGGCACTTCGCGTATGATGGCTATATAACTGTACATTTGTTAACCTGATATCATGCAGAGTAGCACAGACTTACTGTGCTTTGCCACTGGGTAGTAATGATGTTACGTAACCTTGTGTTATAACTGATCTTACGTAACTGACTTCATCTCACTGTGCTCTTTCTTCCACCAGAGGGAGCCAGTTCAACGTCAATAACATCGTACTCTGACCTAAAAACCTGAAAACTAGAACCTTGAACATCATCACTGGAATAAATCCTTAAGTATGTTTGAAGAGTCGTCCCAAGAGATGCATGCGTTGAATCCAAGTGCTCCCAGCAGTTCAATGTCTTTCACAGACGAAGCCGTGTCAATCCTGACCTCAAGCAATCTGCTGGCACGCTCACTTCTGGGCCGGACATCTGCAATCAAACGCAAAGACGTCTCTCCATCCAACATCAACTCCTTGAGGCGCAAGCGTGAGTTCATCCCCCATGAGAAGAAGGATGAGGGCTACTGGGACAAGCGCAAGAAAAATAACGAAGCTGCAAAGCGCTCTCGGGAGAAGCGTCGTGTGAATGACATGGTGCTGGAAAACCGAGTGTTGACGCTACTTGAGGAAAATGCAAGGTTACGAGCAGAACTTCTGGCGCTGAAGTTTCGGTTTGGACTCATTAAAGATCCCTCTAATGCTTCCATCCTCCCTCTCACGACAGGAAACTGCATTCCACAACAGCCGGTGCAGCATTATTATCATCCGAGAGGTGATGTTGTTTCAAATCAGTCTCAAAGTGGAGCACAGTCCAGCCGGAGTGTAAGAGACACGAACAGCATGTCTGAAGATTCAGGATTCTCTACCCCAGGGGGATCCAGCGTGGGCAGTCCAGTTTTCTTTGAAGATAGGCTAAGTGACCATGGGAAGCTCTCTCCGAATCAAGCAGATGAACCAGGATACGAGTCCCATAACTCCCCGCCTGATGTTCTAGCTATGGGAATCCGGATGGAGACGGTGGAGGGCATGAGGTGTCTTCCACATAAGTTAAGGTTCAAATCTCCAGTTGGCAGCGATTGTGACGCTCCAACAACTGGAGCTAGGGTTCACAGCTATTCGGGTTCAAATGAAGGAACGGGTTTCTGGACACAACCGGAAGGAGAGGACACACGGAAACAGCAGCCGCAGCAGCAGCATGTGAATTACAGCCCAAATGAATACCAAGCAGAGAACAGCATACTCAAATCTCAGCTCAGCTCTCTCAGCGAGGAAGTGGCCCAGCTTAAAAAGCTCTTTTCAGAACAGCTGCTCACCAAAATGAATTAAGAGCCCCTGGGACATTACAAAAACTCAGAAACTGATCAGCGGGGAACGATTGAGACATTTGCAGACATTCAGTGAAACTCAGTTAACCCCATGAACTGGAAAAGATAAGGGACTACGGTCTCGCCCCAAAATGGGTAAAGGATTGAAAACTGGAATGTTCAAGAACTTGGATTTCAGCATACAGTAAATAAACTTGCAGACTTTCAGCCAAACCCAAGAACAGCAAAAGATTGGTGTGATGCAAACTCTTTAAAGTGTGTAGTGATCAGGAATGTAAACATGTCCTGGCCGGCCTGGTCACAGTCATTCACAACCAAACCTCCTGTACCTCCTGGTTATTTTCTGCATTTATTATCCACTCTAGAAACACAACTGGAACTTTACTGCATCAACTACTAATTAAGTCAATGGCAATGTTTGTTTTTTACAGTGTTATCCAAATTCAATTTGCTTGGGAGAAACTGAGGAGTACGGATCATGAAAGTAGTATTAAACCACCCATAGACATTAAACAGCAATCATTAAGCACCACCACAATTGCTACAGCTGTAACTCAAGCCAGTTGTACAATTCGGCTCGAGATACAAATTACAGTAGAGCAAAAGCCTTTATACAAATCAAACATTCGATTCTTAGAAATGGAGTAAAGTGCCTTTGGTTGTACTTGGAATAAGTTACGCAAAAATAAGATAATCGCAAAAGATTTTCTAACATATTGTAAAATAAACAAAATACTATATAGATATTTATACTAATCAATAATGCCTCGTTTAACAAAGCTGTGATACAAACTACCACAAAAAAACCACAGTATCTACGCCTGCTCTTACAAGCAAAAAAAAGATCACTCTTAACTTTTACGTATAATATAACATGATGCATACAAGACCCCGCTGACACCAGATGCTCAAACACTGTGATTTTCATCCAGAAGCTAAGATCCGTCTGTCCCTGTGGATGTAAAATAAGGCACAGCACACTCAGTCATACGTCTCAACACTACAAAAAAACATCACAAAATGAGGAGGTGTACACACTGGAACATTCCTTGTAAGAATAAACACCATTGACTGCTGTATGTTGGTTTGTGAATCACTATTTTCATAACTTATATCATTGTCAATGAAGCAGAAGAGGAAAACTAGACATTTTTTTTGCTTTCGATAGGGAAACAACAGCAGCTCAGCACTGAATAACTGCATAATTTCTGTCTGCTGTGGTCCAAACAAATATTAATATCTGATTCGTCTAAACTGTTACTCGTTAATGTCTTGTGAATTCCTGTGTATTTGTATTGTGAGTATGAATATGTTTGTGAAAATAAAAAGTGTATTCTTAAGCTGATCACTCCATCTTTGAAACAGATCACTTACCTTTACAGTCTTTTTAGTAAATTCTTACAACCAGGATAATTAACTGATTAAGCAAAAGGAGCATTTAGGGATAATAAAAAATTTTAATTGACTAAAAAACTTCACTTTCATTAAAAGTCTCATAACGCCATTACGAGTCACAAATCATAGAACATCTGTCATTCTGCTCCTGGGAAAAAAAGTGTGGACCACATAGAGTTAATTAGGGAGAGATATAATTAAAATATGCAGCTATGAGATGAGTTTTCTTATTGATACAAAAAAATAGAAGTTAAACATTCCACCACTAGAGATCCCACTTCCAAATGCAATAGAAATGTTCCCAATGCAATGCTTTCAATGCAGCCATATAAAAGGTGTTGCTGCACATCAATGCAAGGCATTACCAGGGGCCCAAGACGACCAAAATGCTCTAATCTCTTGGTTAGCTCAGAGTGTTTGCTCTCCTAAAGTTTCTTCTGTGATGTCTATGTCTTTAACAGAGGGGGAGCAGGATTGACAACATCTGGCATCTAGCAGTTTGGGTAGATTTGTGACAAGTTCCCATTATAAGCTGCTCTGTCACTATAAGGCTCAGAAAGAGGCTTCCCGTTATAATTACCAAAAGAAATCACACCAGAAATAAGGTTGCTCCTGAACTCATAACCATAGGGTAAACACTGCAAGTTGGTCAACAGCTGTTTATAAATATGCCAATCAAATCAACGTCTTCTATACGAAATTGAAGATGTGGATTATATGAAATAAACTCTAGAGTTTGGTTGTCGATACAGTCAGTTGGATATTTCAGGCCACTCACATCTCCAGAATTCTTGCAACACTAGCACAGTCCACAAGAGGTCAGCAAGTGAGTTAGGTGGTCCAGTGTTGCATTAATAATTACACATCATTTTCCACTCAGAGACACTCTCAGTAACCTCACCTGAGATTCGAGATCAAATCACACCTTGACATTTCCTTTTTGCTTCCATTGAGTCCTGAATAATCCCCTGATACACAAATCCCCAGAGCACCCTGGAGGGCTTTTAGGTGATGTAAGAGCAGCATATATATAGCCGTTAGAGTCAATTTAAAGAGTCAAGCTACACTGTAATGAAAGTAAACACTTGATCTTTAATAAGCCATTCAAGCACTCTTCCATCCATGAGTACTACTTTATTTCCCTACTGAGCATCCCTGCTCCACTGACCCCTGACTGTCTGCTGCTCAGCCAGTGAGAGGCAGGACATGACTTGAGGCGGGTAATGTGACTGTTGCCATGGAAACATCTTCCAGATGATGCTGGGTGGGATGTAGGGGTTGGAGATGGGGAGATGTGGGGGAGGGTATCTGAGCTGGGAAGTTCAAGGTCAGTACAAGATGCTTTCGTACTTGGAAAGTCCAACACTGGAAAAAAGAACCAAATCCGGGGACTTTGATGCACACGCCAAGATCTATTTAAACTAAGAGATGGATGGGAGTCATGAAGCTTATCAATAAAATGTAGAAGTCTGGGTTAATTTGATGTATAGGGCTTTTAACTATGTTTTTTTATTAATTTTTGTACCGTGTTTTAACTACACAAAACAAAAGCTGAATTACTTTTTAAAAGAAATCTTATATACATAAGTTGTATAGATATATATTGTTTCACATCATCTTTATAGCATTGTCATCTTCTAACACCACTGTATCTGCACAACAGAAGCAAGAAAAAGCAATAAATAAATAAGTGCATCCATTGAATTTCTTAAAATGATCTACTTTGGGTAATCAAAGGTTGAGAAAAACTTACACTTTGCGAGGTCATGATGGCATTTATTACAATATTAATACTAATTATTCATTCATTTTCCTGCCCGCTTTATCCCTTTCGGGGTCACGAAACTCAAGAAACTCAAACATCAAGGTTTATATCATTTTGAATCTAAAAAGGGTCTTTCATAGTATTTCACTCAATTTAAAAACCAATCTAATAAAGTGTAGTTGTATAGTATTTGAAATACATAGCCCATTTCAGGTACTGTGATGAGTTTAAAAACCCTATAAGACTGATTTATTAGATTCAGTTTGATATCATAACTATAAATGAACCAGGTTTGAAAAAGGTGGTGCCTCCTTTTGAAGTCATCGAACTCTTTTGATCGTTTTGACACGTGCCAAAGAATCATGTAAGCTAAGAGTCAATAAAGGGTGTTTTCAACCTATCAACATCACAGTGTGCTGATGAATATCAGCGTCCTTCCTATCTGTGAGAGAGAGAGAGAGAGAGAGAGAGAGAGAGAGAGAGAGAGAGAGAGAGAGAGAGAGAGAGAGAAGCGTCCTGTTATGCAACCGCTGACCTACTAACACACATTTGTGAACAGAAGCAGCAAAGCGAGCTGTGGGAGGCTGGAGCTAGTGTCGGGCCAGAGCCAAACCAACACTGGAAGGCAACACAGCAACACACCGGCCAGCGAGCACGAGCACTGGACGCACTGGACACAACGGACCGCCTGGAGCATTCTAATCAAGAGCCGCTCCATCACAGAAGCTAAAAGGCACCATCAGACGGAGGAAATTTTAATAAAAAGCACAAAAAGGTATGTTCCCGCATTTGCATCACAAAATTTAGTATAAGGCCGTTTACACGAAAATCAATTTCTGGAGTGGTTTTAAAAAGATTTGGCGCATTTAAAGTAAATATACGTTTTGAATGTTTACGTATGCTCATTTCAGATTTAGACGTTGCTTATTGCGCATGCTTATGAATATTGTTCTCAGTGCGCATCTGTAGCAATAAACTGCTTTATTTAATCTATTTAATAGCGCATTCATAACAAACACGTGTATAACTAATTTCCATGCTATTATTGACCAGTATGAGTTTATTATGAGGTGACTTTGCTCGTATTGAATCCATGTGGGTCAGGAAGTCAGCGCGGCTGTTTGGGAGGAACTCTCCTGGACACACTTCTCTCTGTCACGTGTAGCCGCGCTCGCTAAAGGTTAACACGGCTGTTTACATTACAGCAGTCAGAGCCGTTAACCCTTTCCTGGTACACGCTGACTATCTCACTTTCAGGCTAAACGTTCATAGTCGTAAATATATAAACATGGCGTTGAGTGATGCATAGCCTTCTAAAACATCTTACATCGTGATCTGCGTGAAAATTAGCACCGTGTATTAATTCATTTATTGATTGCTAGCAGTATTTTTCCCAAATTCTATCAAATCGGTTAAATCTATATTACATATTGTAGATATTCTGCACAAATGTTGTTAATATCTTTTTTATTTGGGCTAACTTTTATTACATTTTAACACATTGTATTATCGCTATTTTTGCGTTGGGAGGTAACGCAATCTTTGCGAAGGAACGTGTTTTGAGAGGGAATACAAAAAGTTTTGAATTTTTTTCTATCCCACCCTAATTTAATTTCGCCTACCCTAATATTTGCCCTTACAATTATGGCCATTTAGTGGCTCTGTATTATTTCAGTGTGATTTAATTTTATGAATATTCTTGACCTTGTGACCCGTCGTTTTTGCTGTGCATTGAATCATAAGCCAAACCGTAGGTTTTAGCCCTGAGAACATTAGCAAAAAAGCTAAGCATAGATGCAATATTCTTAGTGGTTATTATGAGAAATGAAAAAGATAGTATGAAAAGTGGGGCCTTTTGAGGCATTGGGGGCGTCAGACAAATCTCTTTGTGTGCCAGCTCAGAATGTAGGTCAAAAACCTGAAGAAAACACCCTCGTCTGCCAAAACAAAGAAAGATACTGCCAGCTTATAGAGGAGGATAAGATCCTTGATATGGCGCTTTGTTTCAGGAACAATGCAGAAAATAAAACCAATTGATTACTAATAAAAAAAGGATGTTGATCTTGAAGCACTGTAGATTAAAATTTGAGGAACCACAGCTTTGAGATTAAGTTCATTGACCTTTCATTGAAGCTGTAAACAATCAGTTTATTGATATCGTGTAGTGAAAGAGAAAGAACGATAAGAAAGAGGCTTGACGTGATTATCCGAGGGAGCGGTAAATTACCATTTAGTTTAGTGGGGCAGGAGAGCACATGTGACTGGAGGAGCACATGGACCTGTTCAGAGCAGTTCTTTTTTCAATAGAGGATGATAGGAGTGTGCTTGTTGTGTGTGTGTGCGTGTGTATGTGTGTGTAGAAAGACTTTGTCTGGGACTCCTGTTTGCCCAAGACCGAGTGTTTCTGGAAGAGAACATGGAATCCTGAGAACTGAAAAATTAGCCCCCAGCCCACGTGCTGAATATTACATTCTGCCCCAGGGTCAATTACATGGCCACAATGAAATCCAGCACCCCCGCCTTCTCCTATTATTTCCATTACTTGCACTGCTGTAAAGCAACGCATGAAACATCTGAGTTGAAGTTTCCAGGCCTCACCCAATGCAAAAGTACCAGACGTGCAATTGCTTCTCACGTGGACAAATGCAACTCGTGTTCTATATATAGGGCAAGAGTCAGGCCTTAACTAATTGCTGGTTGTTGTATTAATCACACTCATTAACAAGTGTGTAAGAGTAGAGTGTTTTCATGGTTAATCATTAGTAGTTATTTGGTTATTGTGTGTTTAGTGACTCACAGTGTGTTGGCATTAACTCTTTGTGAGCTCTCTGTAGATAAAGATAGTGTTGTATGCACACGTAATCCAAAACACAACATTGTTTCAGATCGCAAGTTACAAAGTTAAGTGTAAATTACAACGACCAATCAATCGAGTCGTGGCTTTGATTTGCATAAAGTTTGGTTTCTCTAGGTCAAAAGCTAAAAATGTCGATGCGAACCAAATTTCTGTGAATTTCATCAAGGTTCTCTGAAAGCTTTGCAAAGTGGACAGGTTTTGGGCTATTTAACCTCAATCTATCCCTCACGCCTTTATTTTTAGCACTCTCTTTTATTCCCCTGCCTTTTCTGTCTGTTGCACACCTGACCTATATTTGAGCACTAGGGAAAAGATCCAGTTTTTCCTCGTGAGCTGCCCGGTTTCTAGGTCAGTGGGTCAGTACAGAGAGGGACGATCTTTTTCGTTTTGTGGCCCATTTAAATAACAAATCTGTGCCCATGTTCAACAGGATTTGACTAAAATCTTACATTGACAATGTGTTGCAAAGAGGAAAACTTTTTGGCGGGTAAATCATCTCTATTTGTTACCAGACTGAACCAGAGAGAGTTGTTTGAATCTGTCTTGAATGGCACTGAATTGGATTTGCTACTGTAGTCTTACCCAACACCTTTTGAAATACATGTTTCAACCTCAGCCATGGGAAACGGTGGCTTTTTATTGTAAACTAGGAAGGATAGTTGCAAGTTAAGTTGGAGTAAATGGAGATGAGGAACAAAGACAGAGGAGTGGTGGAGGACAGGGTTAAGGATTTTGATAAAAAATTTAAATTTTTTATGCAGCCCAACAACAAACTTGTATGGGCTTAGTTTGGAATTAGCCTGGCAATGGCATAAGGTATGTGGGTCAAACATGGCCAGAGTCTGGCGGAGGTGGTATCATTTTTTTTATGTGGGACACAAGACATGGGCCAGACATCATATGTAATGAGGCATAGGCTATTAACTTGTCTGCAATTTGGACAGACAGTTATCTGGACCCTAGATTTGGTCTAGTTTTGTACCATAAATATCCACCATGCATAAGCTGGTTGTCTAGCCAAAAGCTAAGTACAAATTGCTATGTAGAAGGAACCTTTGACTGATCAGCATAACTGTGATGAAGTAATGACTCTATTTAGGTCATGCTAGGATCGCAGCTGTCCACTGATTGCTGAGGTAATCACTGGAGATGCTGCTTTATCCATTATTGTTCACTTACTTATTGCTGAGGCTGTAAGCCACAATGGATATTAACTCACAGTGATGAAAGTTCCTCTGCTCCATTTTTGCAGAACTGTCTGACCCATATTTAAAAGCTTCCAATCTCTAGCTCATAAAACTGGACTTGTCTTTTGCCAGACTTGGTTATCTACCTTTATTAAGTAGTTTCCAGTCTTCATATGTTTAATTTGATGTACTTTTCATTAATAACGTAAAAAAAATTATGTATTGTATGGACTAGCCTTTAAACATGTTGGAAACTTGTAATCCTGTCTGTGCTTTTTGGACAGTAAAGCCAAGTGTTAACATTTGATGTTCATGTTTCAAATACCATTACCTCTGACACCCATTCTCTGAGAGCTGATGATGTAATGCTGGAGTGGTCTGAAAGCATTTGTTAGTAATTCTTACCATATGTGAATATGTTTGACATCTCAATGGAACGCTTTACAAAGGGTAACACTGGACAATCAAAAAAGGAAACTAGGCCTAATGTCTGTTTTGTGCCATTTAGGGAATCATTAAAACCCCTAAAAAGTTGTGTCTGTGTTTCTTTTATGTTCAAAGAACCCAATGTCTAGCCAGAGAGTAAAGGTTAAGGGTCACAGACAGAGAAGTCAATAACCAGGGTTCAAAAGTCACAGTGGTTGCCAGGAAACTGCAAACTCTCAAGATAGAGTTGATGCAATACTCCTTGTCACAATCCTCTAATTATCAAGCCACAAAGACAATTGCAAAGGGTTCATTTCAATAGTATATTGTAATAAAATATATCAAAGATGTTAAAGACTTATTTTGAACTAGCTCTGACTTTCAAGAAATGACTAATGTCTGCCTTTCCTCTTCATCTTTGCAGCCTTTCAACAAGAGCCAGCTGGAGGCTTTGAGAACTACAGCAACCCTACCCGGAAATTGGCATGCTGGAGCAGACCAAGTGACCTATATCCTCCAACAAGCCCAAGGCAGTGTGGCACACCTCTGTCAGCCTGATAGAGCCCTTTACGTAAAGGAATAAAATTGAAGGCAAAGAGAAAAAGGAGGGCAGGTTCCTTCAAACCAATTTAATGTCTGCACATCAGAAATCAGACACTTGCCTATTGTTCTGACTGAGTGCATTCATACAAGGTTAAAGGATATTCGCTTGAGATTCACATCAATTGAACCAAATGAGTTTCAGCTTTCAAGAAGCTAAAATACCTCATAAAGTCTTTGCTGATCCAGCAACATAGTTCCAAACAAGGATATCTTGTAAGGACTCCTCCAGCAACTTATTCGCTTTTACCCCATCCCTTTTTAGCATTAAGTTCCATTGCAAGTGGTGAAACCAAGGTCCCAAACTGGCTCCCATTGAAAAACAATGGAATGTTTGAACTTTCAAATATCAACTAATTGCAGTACAAACAAAGCCTTTGAGGACATTGAAACCTTTCCAGACTACAGTGACAATTCCCCCCAAGACAACTCTCGGCAGAATCGCTCTCTAAAACCAAAGCCAAACATGAGCTGCCGACGCAAGCGTGAGTTTATCTCGGATGAAAAAAAGGATGCATCTTACTGGGAGAAGCGCCGCAAGAACAACGAGGCAGCCAAGCGTTCCCGGGAAAAACGACGCTATAATGACATGATCCTAGAGAACAGGGTAATGGCGCTTAATGATGAAAATGTACGCTTGAGAACTGAACTATTACAGCTTAAACTCAGGTTTGGTCTAATAAGCACAGCCTCGTATATGGAGAAGAGTCAGCAGATTGGTGCAACAAGCACCGGAAATTCTGAGAGTAGCTCCTCATCATCTTCTACCACTGGACACTTCTACCCTAATGGCTACTCCAGTGTTTCTCAGATGATGCTAAACTCTGATTCTTCTGAAGCTGAGCAGTCCAGTCGAGGAGATGGACACATGAAACTGACAAAGTACTCCCCACGTGGTTCTCTGTCTGACATGTCTGATGGTTCCTCACGGGACAGCCCAGAACCATTAGCATATGATATCAAACAAGAGGGAATGGGTCTAGAGATGGACATTGTCAACAACACCACAACGCAGATGATGTTTAATATCCATTCCAGACTATCCAGTGTTTTTAACCACCGCTCAATTGAAAAGCAGCAGCAGCACCAAGACAATGGTTTGAACCCGGTCATCCAACAATCTGCTCAAAGAAGTGTCATCTTGTATCGGTCCAGCAGTGCCTCTTATCCTGTGGAATCTCAAGATGTGATTCAAAAAGATCAACAGCCTTTAGAGGAGCCGGCTGGATTTCCTCAAATCTTGGCCAAAGAGACAGAGAGAAAGACAATGAACTCCACAGCTTATGACTACCTAGATGATAATGCTGCTGAAAGGCAAGCTTATATTGCTCAACGACAGACTTCCAGAGTTGATGTCTTAGCCCCAAATCTTCAACAAAGACCAGAGGAAGATGAAACATCCGCATATCACTCTTCCCACAGCCTCTTGGAGAATGAAGAGCCTCCAGTGCTGACCTATGAAGGACGTTTGAGACAAGAGGAGTACTACGAGGCTCACTTAGGCAAGGGTAGTTCATCAAGTGATGGGGATCCACGCAGCTCTGACAAAGATGGCTCAACCGATGACGAGTCACCCTCACCTTCTTACTCTGATACAGGTAGCTGCCACCCTCACATTTTCATGACTGAAAACAACTCCCCCAGTCAGTGCAAAGACAGTCAACTGGAAGTCAGAGGCACTGCCCTACCCCACAAACTGAGACTGAAGCATAGAGCCCAGAGCGATGGGAGGGTGTTATCCCAAGACTCTCCAATAACACCTCCCGCTAACTTACCACAGCACCCTTACCTGGCTTTACCTACTGGTAATTCCAGTATAGACATCTCAGTCAGAGACACTGAATGTGGGAAGGAATCCAGGATGAACAATGTTCACAACAAGAGACATGACTGAACACTTTGAAAGAACTTGATAGTCCCAGTTTGATGCGCTACCATTCAGCCAACACACAAACTGATTGTACTATAATGTATAGATTTGCCTTTTTTGGATTGTTTGGTCTGGGTCAGCTTTTTGCGAGGTTACCACAGCACTTTGTCACTGAAAGACATTTATTGATCGCACTTACTTACATTTAGTGTGTTGCAAGATGATGTCAACAAGTGGCATACAAATAATTTACTAATTTTACCATTTGTGAGGTATATTCGCCTTCTCAATTTTGCATTTGCTGTGAATATACCAAACACCATGCGATTCAGGAAATGTTTATTTGACCAAAGAAACATGGCTTTAACTTCATACCTCTCGTCCCTACCTCTATCTGCGAATCTGACTAGCACTCGCCATTATCCCTCATTCAAACAGCCTCACTACCACACTACTATTCTTTGATCAAGCACTTGGTTTGTACATAAAATGTAAGAAATATTATATTTGAATATATTGTAAGAAAACAAAGAAAAATACATTTGGAATCTGTCAGAAATACTGTACAATACCGTATTAGCAAATTTTCATTTTGAGATGCCACTTAATATAAATGTCTTTTTTTACTTTAATAGTTTGTAATTAAATATTTTTTTAGAAACTCTCTTTTTTTAGGAAAATGTCAAAATGCCCCAAAGCCTTTACAATTTAGCTGGTTGATGCAGGCTTGATGCCATAGATAATAAAGTGTGTTTTCATTGCAAAGGTCTTGAAACACATCATTGCGATGTGTTTAACTCAAATCAAAAGTAAACATTATGCTTTCCATTTGTGTCACCTTCTTGTTTGTAGTTGAACCCATACATCAACTGGTGTAAACTTTGAATTAGAACCAGTTTTGGGCGGCTGTTCTCTATTTAGTAACAACAGGAATGTTCTGATCTCATTGCTATAAGGTTTACTTCCTTAAATCACTACAAACAAATGATTGCTAGCATATTGTATTAGACCATTTGCCCTTGAGGTCCTTGTGTTTATTCTGGGTTGTTTCACTACTTGGAGTCCAGGTGTGGTTTACTTAAAGTAGTGGAGGTCTGTTTAAACTTTTCACAAGATGAATCAAAAATAAGTCTGAATGTCAACGTAAAGCACTTGTGTATAAATGTAACATATTTTTTTCAACACTGTATTGTACTTTCGAACTTTTTGGGGCCAAGTGTTGTGTTTATCACTAGCTTTGTTTTACTTGCGGTTTACTGTGATTTCGTAACTTCTCATCACAGTCTCCTTTATTTTACTTTCACCCTTTCAGTGTGTTTCAAATGTTTTGTATGTTTTAAACGGTTACAAGCAAGGCTTGTTTCGTTGTAAGTAGACAGTGACACTGCAGTTCTGTTGATCTGTTTTGAACTAGATGCATACTGTTAAACACTAATGTTCAATCCTAGGGTTGGGTGCATTTTTTTAAAAATCCAACAAAAAAATAAAAATGTTGAAATATTTCTGCATCTGTCTTGATTCATTATGCTATGAATGCAATCTTATCATTAGATTACAGAATTATATCTGTCATCTGCTCCAACAGTGCATTAGGACAGATGAGTTGAATAATAAGTGAACGTAAAGGTTATCATGAGATCCTGACACACATCACCCCAGCTTTACCACAGGCTTGCTTATGTAACACTGACCTAATTACTCAGTGTGCTGTGCAAACCAGAAGCACAGCCGTGTGCAAGGAACTTGTCTACACGCCGGGATTCATTAGAGGGTAACATGATCAGTTGTTCGGTACACGTTGTGCTTATTTGATGCATAAATATTCACAATGTTCTCATGCGGGATATGATCAGTACGATTCTCTTTTAGATTCCCTCTAGCAGTGAAATGCGTTCATTAAACCCTCATGTCTGTAGTCTCTCAATGTTCCCATTGTGCAGATGTGCATCCGTGGAACAGACTGTGCTTCTGCTGATGCTGGGGACATGTACGGGTCAGCAGATCTTTCAGGTGGTTTTAGTTTTAACATCAGTGAAATGGGCCAAAACGAAAGCCTTGGAGAATGGAACATAAATAACGTCTATACTTTATTCAGAACATGACTTCACTTTGATAAAACTCCCTCAAAAGTACGGATGACTTGGTGGAATCATCATTTAGGATAATTCAAAGTAACAATTTCTACAAAAGCAGTACAACTATGTGTGTTTAACAATGGTACAATTATGTTCACTTTTAAGAGCTTTAAACTCACACAAGTATCAAATTTGCACAAACATTAGGTTATTCATATTGAACGTATGAGTTAAGATGGCTAGTAAGAAAAAGAAATCAGAAGTCACAAAACATGTTAATCTATACGTCACAGCAAAATAAACACACCACTAATTAAATATAAACACTCAGCGTTTAACGTTACCTGAAGATTTTGCTTTGAAACTAAAAAAAATATATAAAAATGAATAGTTAAATAAGCACTATATTTAAATATTATAATTCATGAAAGGTTTAGCTTAGCATTTAAAACACTTTAAAAAGCAAAATGGCAATGGTAAATGTCCATTTTACTTACCGCAATATTGTTTTAACAACAAAAACTGATTTATTTGTGTGAGAATAGGCTTTTCATTTAAAATATGTAAAGCTTTTACTTGAGGTTTGGGTTTGCAACCTATAGATCATACTTGAGGGTCAAGTCACATTGTTAAGCTAAGAAAATATGGGCCAAAAGTTGTGTATCAAGATTTTTTGTAGTTTAGAACGCTTAAAACATGGAACTATTTAAAAAAAATTTTTGATCGATGGCACACTTTGGGGACAAAAATGTGAGTCGGCTGTCAAAACTCAATTTATTGTAGTTGCTAACTATTTAATTTTCTGAACTTTTTAGAGTTGGAGGACTGGTTGTGATGAGGCAGAGAAGTGTAGGAGATGAAGAAGAGTAAAGTGAGAGAGAATGAGGAATAATGGAACCAGGTGGAACAGATTAGGTATTTTAGCTACTAAAATACTTATATTGGAACAGACAGACAGGTCTTGTCATAACCAGACTGCCAGACAGACAGGGATAGAGGGCGAGAGAAGCTGGGGGGATTGGTCTGATCTCTAGCGACCTGGTCAAACCTGAGGTGCGACAGCTAAACTAGAGTACAGTACAGCCTTCAGGAACCTAAGAAACGTTCTGTTCATAATGATATATAATATAATATTATACAAGCCATGTGAAACCAAGGATTGGTGTCACAAATAAAACCTGTTCATTTTTTAATCCCATTTACAACTTTTTAGAGTTGGAGAACTGGTCGTGATGAGGCAGAGAAGTGTAGGAGATGAAGAAGAGTAAAGTGAGAGAGAATGAGGAATAATTGGAACCAGGTGGAACAGATTAGGTATTTTAGCTATTAAAATACTTATACTGTATTCTTAGAAAAGAATGGTGCTGTCAATTTTACTTTCTCAAACTCAAATAGAGCAATGCTGAGGACGATAAGCATGATCACAGACATCATGCACACAATATTTAAGAGTTGAATGTTTTAATATTTTAATAGAGGAAAAGAAAATGTTTTTTCTCAACTTTTAGTTTTGAGGATCTGCGACCCCTGCACTGAACTCCAACTGAGGTGAACAGAAATCAAACAAGGTTTGCCAACTGTGTGTACAGTGTGCCAACTGAAAAGAAAAGCTTACAAAAGCCAAATGCCTTGTATTAAACAGATTTCCAGGAAACGGTTCAGGTTCTTTGAATTAATGGTCCTCAACTAAATCCCAAGCCCTTGTTCTGATTACATTTCAATGAGGCTGTTACACAATCTGACTGAGAGGCAGACATTGGAACAGACAGACAGGTCTTGTCATAACCAGACTGCCAGACAGACAGGGATAGAGGGCGAGAGAAGCTGGGGGGATTGGTCTGATCTCTAGCGACCTGGTCAAACCTGAGGTGCGACAGCTAAACTAGAGTACAGTACAGCCTTCAGGAACCTAAGAAACGTTCTGTTCATAATGATATATACATATAATATTATACAAGCCATGTGAAACCAAGGATTGGTGTCACAAATAAAACCTGTTCATTTTTTAATCCCATTTAGAATATGAGCGTCAGAGAGATACACTTTAACTCTTAAACTGTCTGAAATGCTGCTTCTGAAGCTTCCTCCATCTTTTTGGAAGGTGTTAAATCTAATATTTGCTCTCACTGAAGAGACAGGTCTTGATGCAAAACCCTATAAAAATATGTAAAACTTGGCCAATCACAGAGCAGTGTACAAGTCATTGTGAAGCTCAAATAACTGATCGTTGCGAGAAAGAAAAATGGCATTTTCTTTAAACACAATTGTCAATGAACACAACAAAGTAAACATAAATTCAGTTCAGGGGCCCTTTTAACTGATTAATGAATTATTTAAATGCTCTCTGAAATGATTCTAACCAGACCTACATGTTGAGTATTTACTCATGCGTAACTATTGCTTGTATGGTGTACGGTTACCCACCGGAATTCTAACTACCCTAAACTGTTTACACACACTGCCTCAAACAATGCCAACACATTAACTTACATCATGAAATGCATTAATACACCTCCTCTAATTTTTCCACTGAGTGTTATAACCTAAGCTGTGAGCTTTCCATCATTACGGTTAGGTAATGATCCATCTTATGGCATCAGTGGCTCAGTCCCACGGGTTGGGCTTCACTTCCCCTTTGTGCCTGTTATTCTGTGACTAGAGCGCATAAAGCTTGCATAAACAGGTCAGCTCAAAACTAGGTCAGTGCTGAGGGGAGGGAGTAATCAAAGAGAGAGAGAGATGGTGATGGACATAGTGAAAGTATTATGGAAAACCAGAAAGGGAGAGAGAGAGCCTGCAGAGGACAGCTGAGGGAAAACAGGCTTCTCATGTTTCCAGAGCTTATTTGGAAATGCCAGGAGCTCCGGGTCAACGGATCTCACCACGATGCATGTGTTTGTGCCACTGAGCTACTGAAATATAGATCACCAGGAACAGTCAGATTTCTGCAGCAACATCACCTGCTTTATCTGAGGTTATCAAAGAGTCAACAACAAAAAGCAGCAGGGTCTCTTTTACTGCAGTGGTTCCTCCAACTAAACCGATCACCCTTCTCCTATCATCGACCAAGTTCCTGATAACCTCAGGAACTGAGAATCAGATTTTACAGTCCTTGATGCCCATCATACATAACCAATGTTTACTCAGTTTATCACAGCATATGTGCGTCCCGTGTGGGAGATTCTAACAAATATTTTAACAAACTTTAATCTTTAAAATTAAAACCATTTCATGCCTTGCACTTAATGAAACATGAATTGTCTTTGGTGAGGTAAAGCAGAAGCTGATGCATCTGGTTAAACTGTTCCTGTTCAGGATATTAAACCATGCATGGCATTATTAGCATAATAAAATAATTCCCCTTCCCCTGGAAACTGAGCTATAAACACCATTAATATGGTCTTTATTGCAACTATCTGTGCACAATAAAACAAACATTAATATAACTAAAAGTACTGCAGCTAAAGGAAAGAGATTGAAAGATTGAAAAGGGAATAGTTTTGAATTTAAATGAAAATAAAAACACAGATATAATCTCACACAGATTTACTTCACACCCATTTCCTTCCTGAAACCACAAAATCTCCTCTCTCTTGTTTTCAATCTTTTGCTTCCTTATTAATCAACACGCATCACCAAGTGTTAAAACTTGGCTCAAGCTCTGGATATGGAATATATTCACAGCACTACAGCTGTTCCTAATCTTTTATGGAAAAAAAAATATCAAACACATTTTCCCAACAATTCTGAGGTACATTTTAGAAGAAAGGCAGCATATTGAAGTATTCCCAGCCTTTGATTCACATTTGGCCATGAGTTTGAGAAATATTTTCGGTTTTTCCCATTTGTCATTTTAGTGAGTCTCAAGCTCCATCGGGAAGGAAGGATAGCATCAATGAAGAGCAAATTTCAGCCATCCAGACAGTGGGTCAGCCTCTCCAATCCTCTGATATTGGTGTTAAAAGTGTTTAAAGATTGCTCTTGAGCAGAATTGCATACAGGATGTCACTGTACATTGCTGCACTCATTTTTCCTTAAATCCTGATTAGCCGTTCCTGCCGATAAGGGGGTTACAGTTCCTTAGCATGATGCTCCAGCCACCATGCTTCACTGTAGAGATTGTATAGTATACAGGTAATAGACAGTGCATGGTTACCTCCAAACATGAATCCTAGTGTTAACTCCAAAGAGATAAATCTTTCTCAGACCCGAGATTTTCATGCGTCTTTACTGAGGAATGGGGTGGTTGGTGTACTGCAGAGATAGTTACTCTTCTGGAAGGATCTCCTCTCTCAACTGAGCAACCCTGGAGATCAGGTTTTTGGTCACCATCAAGACAAAAGCCCTTCCCCCTGACAGCTCAGGCACAAATTCATCCGGACCTTCAAAGCTGCAGATATGTTGCTTTACCTTCCTAAGACTTGAGCTCAGTTATGTCTCAGATATCTGTAGCCTTTCCTAATCAGGTATATTGTACTGAATTTAGCTCCGATTTTGCATCTGTTAGTTATTCTTCTTCATCTTTCTTCTGTGCTCCTAGTCCCTTGATCTCTGTCTGGCTCGGAGCCACATCCAGCTCTCTAAATGCATTCTTGCTGAGCTACAGGATCACTTGCATTCACTCTCTGCGTGGTTCTTATGATTCTCTGTGTACGTTTATCCAGCAGAGACCTTCTCTCTTTGACTTTTTGCGCTCATTCTCTTCGGTTTCGTCCGGTCACCTGCTGACATGACTATTGTCCTGTCAAGTGTTTTTCTTTTCCTTGATTATTGGTAGGTTTCCTTTGGTGACTCATCAGGTTTGCTGCCCCTTGTTTGTTATCCCCTTTTTTATCTTCTGGTGGCAATCTCTTTAGTTCGCTTGCTCTTTGTCCAAAGCTGACTATAATGTCCAGTATAGTTGTATAGTATAGTAATGTATAGCTGCTTGGTATTATTTATCTTGTAAGCTCAGTTCTTAATTTAGTATTTCCACAAGTTTATGTTTAAAATATTGAGATTTTCCCTGTTTTTTTATTTATTTGCATTCTATCACAAGTGAGATTTAGAAACATCTCAACAATGATCAGTGGAAACAACAAGCACAAGAAGCTCAGTACAATTTTAGCTTCCTGGTATGAAAACTAGGAGCATATACATTTGATTTCGTAGTTTTAGATATTTAGCTAAAATGACACACTTTAAATCATTCCGTCATTAGGATGTGTTTAGTATAGGAATTTAAAAAGATATGCATCACAGCAGATTTAATTTATTCATAACCCAAAAACTAGTTCTAGTTTTGTCTAGATTTTTTTCTCTCACACTGCCAGCCTCTGCCTACATTCCTTTATCAATGAACCAAGCCTTGAATCAGTGTTTCTGTAGCCTGGCCCTGTGCCCACGTGAGTTGCACCTACTGAAAAAACCTCACCCCAGCTGCTGTTTTTGTCTTCATTTTCCTATTCCAGCACTGAAATTAGGTCACACGCTCCATGTGAGTCAGGGAAGCATGGCCGGTGCACAGAGAGAGAGAGAGCTTAATGACGTGTGTTTATCTGCGTCTTTATAACTCGACACTGGCTTGTACCAGTCTGACACACTTTCTAGTGTTACAGATCTCAAGCTGCACACACAGACTGACCCGAAACAGACAGCGCTGAGTGTTTGAAAGAGGAAACACGTGATAAACGCACTGATCAGGAACCGTGAAAGGAACATTTAGGTCTTCGGCACAGTTCAGCACAGATTTCATGAATCTAGCTCAAATCTAATCAAATAAATGTTCTACATTGTATAAAAATTGTTAATTGAAATGAATATTGCCTTTCTTGCACATCTACAATAATTCAATTAAGATTGTATCAGGAAGACATTTTGGGTTTGGGAAGCTTGAATTGAGTTTTCATTTTATGTTTTAAACAGAGAGAGGACGTGAATCAATGTTTATTGTTCACAATAAGGGAAATAACTACCAGCATAATAATAATACTACACGTTAAAACAACATTTTAATCTGTCAGAGTTTGGGAAAGATTTTTTTTGCATTTGAGTTGCACCAGACACAAAAATTAAATACATGCATTAAATACATGCACAAAAATGAAACTTTATGCAAATGTTAGCGCACATGTTTTCAGTGTGACCTTTCTCTGTAACTGGTAAAGATTATTAAAGGTTTCTAATATCTGCCACTGGCTTCAAAACAATAATGACATAGCAGTTTTTATGCCAGCAATTCAACCAGTGCTAAAGCTACATTAACTCAGTGAATCACAGAATCTTTTGTCTATTTATTATCCACATGAATATATGTAATTCATATTTGTTCAGCATTGAAGAGACATTTTTCAGTGCCTCAATAGCTCAGAGCTGTTTGTTGATTCAAGTACACAAGAGTGCAATTCACAGTTTGACCGTTTCCTTATTGTTCATGATGTAAACCTTGATGATCCTTCCGCACACTTCCTGAGAAAACGTCAAGGGATTGTTTTGGGTTTTGAGCGGGAAGTATTCGCCTTCCTCTAGTGGTCAGTGACCCTTAAGATGACCATCGCAGTCTGTGTTTTTAAGGACATAAACTAAAGCACATTGCACAGTCCAGGGTCGTTTTGTTTATTTTAGCAGCCAATAGTTTGACTGCACTTGAACTCAAGTACTAGACTTTTTTTTTTTTTCAGATTTACTCATTTACTCAAGATTTACCTCCCATTTCAAGGAGGTCAATGTTTCTAAAACTTGCTATGCTTTCTCAGTAAATGTTTTAGTTTTAACACATTCTATAGCGAGTTAATGTGGACCTTTGAGAGACTGGAAACTTGTCCAATGTGTTTACAATGTAATCTGAAGATGGGCACCAGCAGCTCCTGGGACTAAGCAGGTAAATAATATTGATGAATGCTAGCAGCTTTAACCTGAATATAAACCCGGCACACAATGACAACTAATGTTTATTGCCTCTGATTCATCTACAAGGAGCTAAATAAAATGTCTGGTTCAGAGCCTTAGTGTCTGAATAATGATTTGGGCTGCTATATTCAATTTATTTTTTTGGTATTTTTAATTATGGTGTGAATAAAGTCCTCTCAAAGCTTTGGCCAATTTCAATGTACATGCATAACCAAAAGATTTGTGTAATTTTAATATGAAGAGCATAAAGCAGAATAAAGCAGAGCATGTATAGTTGTATTCTGTGTTATGTTCTATTCTACATAAGACATCCCATTTTACAAAGCAATGAACAGTTTCAGTTTCCAAGCATCTGTGTAAGTTTTCTGTTAAATATTGGTTTTATTCGGCGCAGACTGCAAGGCCGAGAGAATGTAGGTCAACTCCGCCCCATCCTGCCTTCAACAAGGCACCTCAAGTGAACTCACTTGTCATAGCAACGAGAGGGCAGCCAATCCAAAGAAAGAGGCGGAGTGATGAGATTAGCTCAATGCTCCCTCTTTTAGCTCCTCCCTTCTCTGCTTACTTCCAGAAACCTGGAGGCCTTTTTCTAGGAATTCTCGAGTGTTTGCTGCAATCTACATCTGAGCACGTGTCTCGATTTTCTGTGAAATACCACAAATGTCTGGCACAGGGCCCTAGGCTTATCTTGTCATCTGTTTTGCTCAGTGTTGACACTACAGTATCTCACTGTGATAACTCTCAATACAGAGGTACAGCCAACACGTAAACATGTTGAGAGCAGTGCAGCATACTAAGGACTCCATGTTTGATTCAATGGAGTTTTCTGCTGTAGGTTGTGGAACATTCTGTGTTTAGAAATTAAACGGAAAATTTAACGGTTTAAATTAAATGACGCAAATGTACCGGTAACCATTTTATCATATATTTCTTTCACAATTTTAGTTTCTGCCAATACCCTGGATTTTTTCATATTTATATTGTTTACATTGTGTGTATACAAAGTACTGTGCAAAAGTTTAAGGCAGACAGTATGGCCAGGAGTGGTCTTCTTAGAAGAGTTGTTGCAAAAACTGACGTTTGAACCAGGTCAAGTGACTCAGGTATGCACAAAATCATGGGGTGCAGAATAATGACATATTTGGTTGTAGTAGAAAACAGTTTGGGTTTGTAGAGTGGTAAAATAATGATTGTCTGCAGGCAATAGTTAAGCATGATGCAGCGACATTTCTTGAACATTTGAGTCTGCATTGATCACCAATAATGGTGATCTCAATGCTGGGAAATACAGGCAGATACTTAGCCATCATGTAATACCATCAGGGAGGAATATGATAGATACCCCAAAATTATTTTGCAGGAGGACAGCAACCTCAAACATACTGCAACAGAATGAAAACTATCTGTCGATGGAAGATTAAATTAATGAATTAGTCTAATGTAAGATGAATGTATATTAACTTTTTAATAAAGATGTGTCCATTATAGTTGATATGGAAATTTGTGGATTGCTTTAAGTATTCATCGTTCTTACAATTCTCAATTATTTAATTTTCTTTGTTACATTTTACTCAGAAATTTAACTTAGCATTAATGGAATGAATTTATGAAATTTTGGGGGAAAACAGCTCATGGGTTTATTGAACTTTGGGGAAAATGTATTGCATTTTGTTCTGTTTCAAATCAAAATGTGAATTTGATCTTTAAATAGGGTTGTTACAATATATAGTTGCATAATATATTATGATACAAAAATGTCACAATACGTTTCGTGTAGCCACAGTATTTTATTTCATAAAAAAATAATTTTGATAGATGTCATGATACATATCGTTATGTGAATTGTATTGCTAATAGTTTTTAATAGTTTTTTTTTTTTATTTAACTTTGTACCCTATAGACCATTTTAATTGTATTAGTATTGCAGGTAAAACGCAAAAAAAAAAACTGATTATAAATAAAGATTAAATCCAAGATATGTTTGATTACACAAACACAGCTGGAGTGGCCATTGAAAGAGTTATACACATGCTTCCTTGAAAAAGAGGGATAGCTGCTTTCTGCAGCTCTGGTCTGGAATGTGAAAGCTAGCGTTTCAGTGGACACCCAGCTGCTCGTGTCGGACAATCTAGATTTCGTGAGACTCGTGCCTCCCTTGCACATGGCCTACTGTAACTGCGATTAAGTCTGTTCTCTGAACTGGATCGTGATGGTTTAAACTGGCAGGAGAAATGAAACTGAGTATGACCACTAAAATCATGAGCCCGAAATAAACACTGAAAGTTACATCCTGGAATACCTCAATGTTTTCCTCCAGTGGAGTCTGTGTTTTACATTTCTCCTGAAGCTAAATGGTTTCCTTACTGTACTCTTCTAGGAAATCTCTTGGCAAACACTGAGTACTTCAGGAGAAAGTGGACCCCATGGAGGTTTGAGGATTCAGAGCTATGCTTATGTTCACCACAAAGCTTGCAGATGAAGCTTTTTTTCCAGATATTTCAAACCCTGACCTAAAATCGCAAGCTTGTGCAGCTCTAGAGGAAAAACTTTCAATCTAAGGAGTCTTGAAATGAAATCAATATAGCTAAAGAACTGATGAATGAACCAGTGTTTACAGCAACACATCCTAAAACCAGTTTACGGAACTGTAAAAAAAAGTCCTCTATTTGTCAAAACTTAAACCAGTGTTTTTCACTGACGATGAGTAGGGAGTAAATGCCACCAACAGTCCCTGCCTCACAAAACCACAAAAACACAGGGTATAGCTGCACAATGTTAATGACAAAGATGTACACAAAGATAAAAAAGAGGTATAGGTTCCAAAATAAAGAACCATTATTATGCTCTTCAGGTATATGCACATTCTTGGAACCATTACTGTATCCTTTTAAGACGTAAAATACTTTACAAGTTTCACGAGAATATAGTTTGCAATAAAACCACATGGCATTTTTGGAGCTTGTGTTTGCGTTTGTAAATGTCCAATGTGATGTAAAATAGTCTTTAAATGACTACTGAAGCAAAAAAAAACTTGATGTAGAATGTAATTGGCACAGGGTCCGAAGGGGCTCAACGATTTCAAGCAGGTAATTTTTTTTCGTAATAAATCCATCAATTTGAATTGCAACCAAAAAAAAACAGCTTTTAAATGTATTAAAAGTATGGTTTTTGAGACAGTTGTAGCATCTCTATATATGGCTTACTTCAGTATGTCACACATAATTCATAAGAAGGCTTTATAAATAGGTTAAATTTGAAATAATAATTTTACATATGCAGTTTCTATTTTTTAGGCATGTGAAAATAAACTTATGAGATCACAGACGAGCGAAACACTCTGCCATCTTCTCTCAGCACATACATCTATATTAATCCTCCAGCTGTCACGAAGGGTTAATCCTAAGGTTGAGGTTAAGCACTGACCCGCACGATGACATTTCACCCAGGTCAAAGGTCAGTCGTGGCAGGATGTTCGCTTGGCATGTATTTTGCTATACATTGCCTCAAGTGCAAGGCTGCACCTGCCCGGGAACAGAAACCAATGACAGACTGGTGCTGCAGACTAAACAAGCTCAGCTTCCTGTATGGGTGAAAGGGCAAATAACGAGCATTTTTGCGGAGCCACGTGAGCTGGAATTTTTTAGTATAGAACGGGTTTCATTCGTCAGACTTCTTCTATGAAAGCCATTCTAACATTACTGTGACTTCTTTGATCGTGCATTCCCAGAACGATGCCATCTAGGCAAGATCTGTTCTTAGAGCGAACCTTCCTCATGAGCCGGTGCTTATCTTACATTCTTTAGCATTTTCACATTACTTGGTTTTGTTTCCTCAACTAAACTTAAACACAGAGACTAAATTATTTTTAAAAACACAGTGAGCAGTTTCCTTAGACTGATGCTTCCTCAAAACTTAATTGTGATAAAAGTGGACCTTTACATGCTCTCTTTTTAAAAATCAGAAAAGCACCAAACCAGGGTTTCCACAATGAAAATATGTAGTTTGTAAAGAAATCAGCTAATACAAATATCTTTGTACTTAGATGTGGTGAGCGGAAGATTGTAATTTATTATAGAAGTAATTATAATTTAATTGAGAATTTAACTCCAGCCAGCTTCCCCCTACATTCAAGTGGAAATTTTAAAAGATGCACTCAACAGAAGAAAAGCGTATGGGCAGCACATTTCATTAGAAATTAAAAAAAAATATGTTATATTCACATTTATCAGTTTATCTCCAGAAATTGTTTCTTTAAAAGTACACCAGTGTGTGAACTTTTAATTTTGTGCTGGCATATAATTTAAGAGATGTAACAGGAAAGAGCAGAAGGAAATGGCAGAAAAGCGATTATTCATGTAACTTAAAATAGAAAAATGGTATATTCTTTCATTTTCTTTACCTGCTTCTTCTGTTCCGGCAGGGTTCAGCACATCTCCAGCACAATCCGGGTGAAAGGTGGGGCATAAGCTGGACAGGTCGCCAATCCATCACAGAGGAAAATGGTGAATGGATTAAAGCTGAAAAGAGAATAAATCTCAATATTTGACAAAAAGCTCTTACGTTAAGTAAAGTAACATTATTTGCAAGATAATAAATATTTGTTAAAAAACTTTATATTTTATAATTTGAAGGATTACAGTTGATAAAAGTGGAGGAGGAAGTGATTTGGAGGAACTTCTTCAAATGTTGGCAAAATGTAACATCAGTCATAAAAATGCTGAAAACAATGCTAAAAACAGAGTTCACTGTTTTTACAAATAAACAGAAGCAAACATTAGCTGTAAAAGAAGTATGAATTGTCTTTTGATGCAATAGGATAGGAGTTCTGAGGAAACTGAAATCATTCCTTGTTAAAATTCAAAGATGTTTGACTTATTGAAAAGACACTTATCCTTGTTCACTTATTTCAAACCATCACAGCTATTCAAATATATTGAAAAATGTCAAGATTGATTCTTATTGTTCGGCAGAGTGAAACAATACACGCTGAGCAGTTTTTACCTTTCATTTTAGTTTGTATAAACCATCTCTTTAACTTCCCAGAACGGGTTCAGCACTGGGTGATTGTTTGCATGGCAATCGTCCAGAAACTAGGTTTTGTGTCAGTCAGGTGGAATAGTTTTCCTCTCACGTGTACCCACTGACCTGCTTTCACACCATGCCAGGGCAGGCCACACCCAGACCGGGATTTGTAAATGATTCAACTCAAAAAGGCCTTATCTGCGTTCAACACAGAGAGATGGGTAAAAAATAATCAACTTAAAACATTGACTCTCAATAAGAATGAGAGGAAATTCAGTAAATACCCCCCCCACACACCTCCTTTAGCATTTCGGCTAATTACAGTCTTTAAGGGCGAATCACATACAGCTCACACATGAAAACTCATCACATGTTGGGAAGGTGCTATTGTGCTGAATTATTACTCGCAATCGGAAACTGATGTTTACCAAGCTCAGCTATCAAACACACGTGCCCTTGTTCAACGAGATGGAGATTGATATGTGGGTCATAAGCACAATTTTGGTAACTTAACATTCTCCAGCAAAATACGTGTTTATTAAATGAGTCCCGACTAATAAGCAAAACAAGCATTTTTGTATTGGAAAATTGGTTAACAACGGAGGCCTAACAAAGTTTTACACGGTTCCATCTGAAGCTGCAAGAAAATAACTAAAACACATTTTTAAAAGTTCATTCATTTTTATTACACACCATGGAAAGAATTAAATAAAACGCATCAGTGGTGTTTTCAAAAATGTTAAATATGAGAATATTTGTGTTTCTAGGCAAATGTATAATGGAAGAAAATCCAGAAAACCCAAAAATGATTCATAAAACCTGGTACCCAAATGACAACAACTTATAGCTCTGAGAAGTGTTTTTATTAAATATTAGTTCACTTACTTTTTTTAGCCAATTTTTAAACAGTTTCTTTATCATATTTGTGTGATTTGACATAACAGGTGAGAAAACACAATTGCACTTGAAAAAACCCCCACAAAACATTACAATTTTAGTGAACCTTTTCAGTCTACAGCTCTCAGAAAGCTGCTTAAACGCTCAAACGAAACAAATGTGTTGTAATGTTGGGAAGAATTATCACTTTAAGCCGTACACAAAAAGCTTACTATTGTGTTGCAAAATAAGTGTTTAACCTCAGTTGATCCTTGAAAGACCAATTCCAAGAAATTTTACCCAATGTTACCACACAGAGCTGTGTAAACATTATGAAACTGAGCCATATATCTCTTATCTCCATGTGCTGAAGATTTCCCCAGTGCTTTTGTTCACATTGTAAACTGTAGTCAA
The DNA here is from genome assembly GCA_007224835.1 of Danionella cerebrum. Taxonomy (NCBI): domain Eukaryota; kingdom Metazoa; phylum Chordata; class Actinopteri; order Cypriniformes; family Danionidae; genus Danionella; species Danionella cerebrum. The sequence goes on along the minus strand of SRMA01025234.1, from coordinate 606,272 downwards.
ACACGGCTAGAGGTTATCACTCCAAAGGGAGCAGAAAGAAAGAGAGCCCTAGAGTTTAAGGTTAAATGAATGGTTTCCATCCGGCTAGGTCTCAACGGACAGAGGTGTTGGGTTACATGAGCAGATTCTTGTTTACAAGCTGAACAACTTCCTCCGCCCTCCATTCAAACACCTGAGGTAGAGAGGGAGGGACAGGGCTTACCCCAGCCCCATGTGACTGCGGCCTCACATGCACCGGGGAGAAACGTGTTACTGTAACACCTTGTCGGAGGCCAGAGGAGTTATGTAAAGACCTGACGGCCTCAAATACTGCCAAGGGCACTGAAGGGAGGGGTAACGGGGTTATGGGTGCAATAGAGAAGCGGTGTGTTTGGGATGGGGGCTGGGAGGCTTCAGCTGTGGGCAGTGTATGCAGTAAAAACTTGGAACTTTTTGGATCATATTCAAATCAATGTTAGTCATAATGCTTTTTTAGTAAACACAGATATAACATAATTTATCCTTCAGTAATAAACATTTTTTTTTTGTTTGTGAGAAAATATCAGTAATCTGGAGTATTAAATTGATAAATATTATTTCATCGTCATATTTCTTTCTTGTGGTATTGCTGAATTACCTGGATACTCACTAAACTGAAATCGATATCATTATCGTCCCCATGCCTCTCCTTTAGGAACTGAGCTGCAAAGACAGACTGGATCCTAGACTGTATCAACCTCTATCAAAGCAATAATGTTTGAAGCATATTCTGTTTGAAGATACATACCACATACAAAATAAGTTTCAGCGGAGCAGTGACATTCAAGTTTATGTCACTCCAGTCCTTATATCTGAAGATATTCTAAGTGATGTCTGAATAACAAGTTTCAGGAAGGGTTATCAGGTTTTACCAAAGGTTAGGAAATGTTAAGAGGAAGGAAAGTTATGAGCTTTTGGAATTCTGTAAAAAGATGAACTCCGCTCAGGTTTGAGTAAAACCGGCTCAGTGATAAAAGACTATAGAAGAAAAATGTACATTAGCTGTAAACAGTAATTAGCATTTGGCTAACAACTATTATTATTCAGAAACGCCTCATTTAGAAAAAAGATTATACAAAGATAGAAGATTGATTATACAAAGAGAGACAGAAAGTTACATAAATGAAGAAAAAGACATTTGAGTTCAGTGGACCTTTATGTTCTTGATTGAATAACTATCCTGAGTTGTGTTGATGAAACAGGTGAGGAGAGTGAGGAGGTTAAGCTTGGATTACATCAGCGAGCGAAGGCCTCACAAGCTTTAGTAACGTCACAGCTGTAGTACAGCAAGCACACCGAAAGCTCTCTGAACAGCTGCAAGGCTTCAATTAGCTCATTGTTTAGTTCAGTAGTACAGATATGTAAATATAACGTTAGTCAAATTGAGAAACACTATTTTACTGTATTTTCATGCAAATATATTTTTTTTTACTGGATGTGTTTACATTTGACAAGTAAAATCAGGTTTCCCACATAAAGTACATATACATAGAACTGTATGGAAACAATTTGAGATTATGAATTTGCAAAAAGTAATTTGTGTTTACTGCCCAGCCCTACATGTAAGATAAACTATAAGGTATACAATATAAGTTTTATAAAAATTAAAAACACTAAATTGTCACATTGACGAGAATCATATTTTAATAAAATATTTTGAAGGTAAACAGCCATAGATGTTTTTCTAGAACCTGTTTAGTATTTATGAAGATTTATTTCAGCTTTGTGTGTGCATGATCACTGTTAGCTAGTGCACTAAAACTGGGTCAAATATATTTAGCGGAAAGTAAAATTAAAGTTATTACAATGAATAAAAGCTAATCCAGTTTGCTGGAAAGATGAAAAGTGGGCTTAAGAAATAAAGAAGTTGTAACACTTGTTTAAAATCAGGATGCAAATCACAGAACACGGGGTCATCCCAAGAGGAAGATGCTGCTTATTCTCATCCTGTGTGTGCAAACAATGGAACAGTAATTCCCTTTAATGTGGTTACCAGACGCGACTGGCTAGACAATCTTCACAGTGACTATATGACATTAGAGTCCTGCTTAATTAAATACTGCAGACTACTGACTGACCTTTAGCTTTATAAATAATATTTAGCATCCTTCAATAATAGGAGCAAAGATGCCACTTAAACTGATGGTTTGACCTTTCAACGAATAAAAAAAGGTAAATCTTGACGAACGAAGGCCTTGATTGTCTGCTCTATGTTCATTTAAATAAACATAGCAATTTAGCCAATGGTTAGTTTTAGGGGTGTACCAATATATCATGGCAAAATATATTGTAATACAAAAATTTTTAAACACATTTCAAGAATTAATGGGAGATACTGTGTACAAATGAATAAACATGTTTTCAACAACAGTTTTTATAACAAAATTATTCACATTTTAACACGGATCAAGTGCAGGATGGTCCTCGTCGTTTCAAACACCTTGTGTTTAATTTAAAATTTACAAGTTAGTCCCATTTTAATTGAGAAACGTTTTTCTAAAAATTGTGTATAAAACAAAGCCCCCTACCCCCCACGCATGCTCTCAGTGCACTCCCCCCAAGTGGGTGGAGGATATTACACATTCAGATACAAATCAAACTAAACCCTGACGATCTTAAGTTTATAGTCTGAAAATGTTTAAAAATGTAGTTTTTTCTTTACAATAACAGATTAACTGTCAAAATGGTTATAACGGTTAGTGTTATATAAAATTATGAAAATAGAGACGCTTAGCTGCCTAAAGAAGCGTGTGCAGTGTTTACCCTGCCATTAAATAGGAGGGGCATTTAAAATAGTGAAAAGTTTAATTTTATTTTTGTACTGAGCCAGATTACAGATAGTTTAAATCTTGGGTTTATAGCTTGTTTAATTTAAAAATGTATTCAAATGTTTTTTTTTTTTTGTTTTTTTTTACAATTTACCGGTACATCTTTTTTTACGTCATAACATGTTTTTGGAGTCTGCACGCAATACATTACATTTTACATTTATGCATTTGGCAGACGCTTGTAAATACTCCCTCTCTTCTAAGAATCTGGGTTATGACGACTAAAGCATTGATACATTAAAGAACACAGAACAGAGAAGAATGTCTGCTGAGAGAAAGAGAAAGGGAGGGACCGACTGTATGGCCACACGTGAAGGGAAAGTGTGTGTTGTCTTCACGCCATGTGCTGCTAGCAAGCGTGTGTGTGTGAGAGGAGAGAGAGAGAGAGAGAGAGCAACCTACGTGAGTGAATGACACACACTGAAGGAACCTCAACACACACAGTAAATGAAAGCTCGCAAAACACATTAAATCCAAATTAGAAAATTCCAAGGAAAGATGTGGAAAGCAAACAACTGCCTTTCATCCAGTTCTTAGGTTAGAAATAGCAGCAGATTTTTTGATAATAAGAGCGGAAATTATCTAGTGATCTTGTTCAATATGATTATGGAGCTTATGGAGTATAGGAGTATTAACTAATTAGTAGTGATGCAACTAGAGCTGAGAGGTTAATCGTTAATCAAAACGGTTGAATTTGTGCTCAAAGTCGAAGATACAAAAAATTAAAATGGATTTTCTGATTTTACTTTGGTTTCGCGTATTCTGTGACTCCCTTTTACGTCAGTATTTCATAAGGCTTTAAAATTGCATTTGTAAAATGAAATAGCACTAAATAATATTGTGTACTATGAAAAGAATATTTTTGTATTATACATTCAAAGTTCCTAGGATAACAATTTTATACATGAACACCAAAACACTGTTGCCACTACCTTCATTGCCCTTCATTGCTGCTTGTAGCTAGGTTTATCACTGGATTTGTAACCACGTGTTCTATTAACTCAAATCTTCAGATAAGATTACATAATCGTTCAGATTTTAAAAAAGAACACTGAGAAAGAACAAAGTGCAATTTTACCGGTGCAGCAAACTTGTGTAAACCTTGATTTCATCATTCGACGTTCATCACGTTTGTCACTCTTTGTACAGACAAACACTATCAACCCTCGGAAATTTCAATAAAAGAAAACCCTGCATCAAAATGGTTTGGGTTGAAAATGATATAGATCCTCATGAACCAAATCTATTACTATTCTCTTTGGTATTCAACACACCAACATAAGGAATAAATCTGTCAATAGCAGATTATAGCACAACAGGTTAAAACATCACAACAATTGCAACAAACTGTGTGGAATATAAAAGGTTAAGAAACGAAGAAAAAATTTAATAAAATATTTTTGGATATGTGACTCATGTATCTAAGTTTTGAATAAGTATGACACAGTGCAGCATGGGGGGTCCAAATGAAAGCTCACTGGGCCATACCAAAGTACAATCTGAATTATTTTTTTATATATCAACATCATGCTTTAGGTCAACTTGCCCAGCTCTGATGTGACGATACCTGGTAACTTTAATTTTGGGCTATCAATCCTTTGTTTAATCACTTCCTTCGACCTCTCTTACTCTATGCAATGCTTCACAGTCTGTTTCTACATGTTCCTTTGCTTGAATGAAGAAGTAGTGTTGCATCAGTCTGTAATCTGTTTTCATATTTTTTAGCTTGACTGATAAAATTCAATAAAATCCCCCTAAAATATCCCACACAATCTTAAAATTAAATGTCACTCATTGTTTCTGGGAATATTGTACAGTCTGACTACCATGATCTAATAAGGAGGAATGCAGGATGTTAAATTACTGATGTACAAATAGCAGACAGAGTACAAAGCTTGATAATAAATCTGCTGCAATGTTCTTCATAAATGAAAGCATGTGCTCTGACTCCAGACCAGCTCTTGGCTGGAGCCGAGCCCGGACTGAAAACCCCTCAGACTTGCCAGAAAAACTGAGTCACTCAGTACACGAACCCAACAGACTGGAACGAATTCAGTGCTCCATTCTACATAACAGTCCTGTCTTCTTTCTCCCTCTTAGAGCAATAATTCAACAGAAAATGACAACTATTGACTCTCTTCTTGTCCTCCATTGATTTGGTTTTTGGTTTATTAGATTATTTTGTTTTTGTAACTTGAAATGTTTAAAACTGCATCGGTTTTTCTTCTGCAAAACTTTTCATTAATAGTTGTAAAACAATTATGAAAAACATTAACAAAACCAAATGTATAAAAAACTTAAAATAATGTGCAGGAAAGTCATGAAAAATATAAAACAACAATAAAGTTCTGTTAAGAGCTAAACATTGCAAAATATAACAATGCACTGTGACTTATTAGTAAAAACAAAATGTTCCTAATATTTTTCCTGAAGTTCAGTTTGTAAACTTAGGTGACACCCAGAGCTGGATTCAGTTTAGTTTAGAATCATAGTAATGTTTCAAACAGTTAAAAGTGTGCTCTATATGTTTGATTACTTCGCACGGCTGTGTATCTTACTCCACCCTGTGGCAAAGATGAATCACAATATTTCCTGTTCACCTTCATAAGGTTTTGAGAGACTTAAAACCTTGGCATATATCAATTTGTAATGTTCTTCTGGCTTTGTTCAAATGCAAAATGAAATGGTATTTCCGAAAACAAACGTTTCAGTATTTTAATATGTTGCTTTGTGACTTTTCTTCTTTAGACCTTATTTCATATTGCAGTCACGTGCCGCCACCTATCGGTTAAGATTTGTAGATACACAAGACGTAAGCATTAAATAAAAATGCAACTAAATACTGTATTAATAAATACAAAAAAACACTTGATTACTATTAATGTGTTAAAATGATTATGCGTCTCTAAAATTAAATAATTGCGTGTATAGAAATTTGTGTTTGGGAAAAGGTCTTTTATTTTGAAAATAGTTCGTTTTATTTAACTAATTTAATATTAACTTTTGAGTATTTACTAAAAACATGTTACTGTTATTCTTATATGAACTTAAATATAATATCTTAATGGTCATTTTTGATTGACATGGGCTTAACTGGGTAACTTGGAACCAGTTTCAAAAGAAAGAACAGACAATTTGAATGAATTCCTACAATGGTTAAAATATTACACATTTATTGGAATTTGAAATAAAGTTCACTGTGCTGAGACTGATTAAAAACAATTCACTCACCATAATCGTAATATCTTCATGCTTTTTGAACTTGAGTATTGGTGACCTGAAAGATGTGACAAATTAAATGATCGACTTCCGATTTTTCTTAATGTTAATTACCTCGTTACAATTTAATACGCAACCTTGGCTAAGATATAATTCCACGAAAATACTATATATAAATGTAACAAATTAACTGAATAAATTAGAATTTTAATTGCATTGAAAACATGCTAGGACTATTACAATAAACATTAAAGGGTACCAAAACGCTTACCTCACACTTAAAAACAACAGGAGCCAGAGAATTATGATGAAATTACAATGATTTGTGCGTTAAACTGAAAAAAAAAACGTTAGCTAAGCGGCGCGAATATGCGTGAAGAAATGACAGTTAGATGATTGCAAACGTTTAACTTCTGATACGTTAAATGAAGCCACTTTTAACAACGCAAGTATAATTATTTATACACAAACTTCTAACTTACACAACCAAAAAACATAACTCTTAAGTAAAAGCAAAAATGTATTAAATTCACCGCCGACTACACCGCGCCAAACACTTTCAAACAGACTGACGTCAAGCGGACGTTATAATCCAAATCGGTCGATGTCACGTGGGCTCCCACGGCACAAATTCTGATCATTCAAAGTAATTATTAAAAGATTGGTAAAAAATAGTAAATGATTATATTAGTATACGTTTGTTTTACAAGTTTGCGCTTTCTTTCTCTGTGTTGTTTGTTGTAATATTTACATTTATAAACCTGACCTCATTTTTATAAACTACAATACTCTCTTTATATCAAAGCTAAACTCACCGTACAGTGTCTCTAAATATGTCGTTTGACAAAAGGAAATAGATTATGTTTGTGGGACAAAAGTCAAAGCATTGTACTTCAAACTTAATCAGATAAATGTTGGGTCAAGTGGACAAAAGACAACAGTTAACTAGATAAAAATTCATTCATTTTCAAAATGGCAACAACTATAAATAAACAATATAACAGAATTGTTTCTACATTCAAATATCTTTGACTGATTTATCAGATTAAATAATTGTATTTTACAAACACTCATATGACTCCAAAATGTGATCTCACATAACCAGTGGGCTAAAATGAAATGATGTTCTTTGTAGCAAACTATTTATAAATGCCCCTTTTTTTAAAACAAATAATTGGGGAGCACCCCATTTTACAATAAGACCAACATTATGAACCCATTTCATTGATCACAAAAGCAAGTTAATGTTCCCAACAACACAACTTTATAATAGTAATAAATAGTAAATCATGTTCAAAAGGATTAAAGAAATGTATGACACAAATCAAGCTGGACCACAGTGTGAAAGCACATCATCCCTGTACAACCACACACCCACATAATTAAAGGATGAAACACAGATCTTTCCAGAGGCCTTGTCCCAGTCCTCAAGGTGTCTGATTGTATTTCTATGTCACGTTCATCCATTATTATCGTATGTCATGGGAATAAAGTCTCTTTATGAAAGCCAGAGAATGAGAGCTGGAGGTCACAGAAAACATTTCATCCCTTTATCACAGCACTGAATGTGAGGAACTCGAGAAGCTGAAGTCATTGTTATATTTGTTCTTGTCACGTTTGAACATCTAAATCTCCTGGGAGAGAGATTGAGTTCATCAAACTGAAGCAGATGTTAACCCCTTCACTGACACCCTTCCACTAGTGGGACTTTCATGATACTGAGCACTTCATAAGGCTCCAGAATGTTTTCTTTCCATGGGAAACAGCATTTTTCTTCTGATTGGTGGGCAGACGTATGCTGGCCACAATTCAATCTGTTATCAAATTGAAAGAAAGTTGTGTAATTTTTCATTTATGTCTGAATGAAGTGTTTTCATTGACTGTGCAAAACAATATGAATTCAGAGATAAAGGTTAAATCTCTGCTTATTTTGTTCCTCGTCCAGATGAGAGTGAAATGGAGCGCTTTAGCTGCTTGCGTTGACCTTTTGAGCATCTGCGTAGAACAAAGTCATAGTTGGCTGAAGAAGACATGGCGTAGAATACGTTGGCCTTGTCTGGGATTTGCAACTCTAAAACAAAATATGAATCAGAATTCTTAATAATCATTCATCAATTATCATTAATCATTTAATTAATCAATCATCAATTTTTTAAACATGCATAAAGTTCATAATGGAAAAAGATTTTGAAACTAGGGTTGGGCACCCATAGTTCTCCCAGTTTGTTAAATTAAGACATGCTTTCATAGCAAGATAACGGTGTATAAAATGTCTAAACAATTCTATTCTTGTATGAAAATGTAATATCCTTTGACATTAGATTTGATTCCATTAGATAAATGAAAAAGCTATTTTAAAGTTTGTTTACCCAGGTTAAAAGTGCCACATCAATTACAAGCACATTGTGAAAAGCTCTACTTCCATACCTCTGCCTTGGGCCAGAACTTGCACAAGGGTGAAATCGTCCCCACAAAAGCCTTCCAGGTTATGTTTAAGCAGCACTCTCTGGATCACTTGAGCGGTCTTGTCCTGACTGGTCAACTATACAACACAAGAAAGTCATTTGAAATAGCAAGCTGAGAAAACACAATACATTGTTTGTTTGCTTTTAGTTAATATTTACCTCACCAATAAAGCAAAGAGCAAAAAAAAATTATGAACTTAAAACGTTAATTTCTATTAAATTACTTGAAAAATTTAACTGTTCACATTACAGTATCTTACTGTATACATGAGTTGCAGTTTATTATAGTATAGAATTGAATAGTGCAGCACAATATAGTACAGTAAATTGCATAGTTTAGTACAGTACAGTATAGCATTGTGTACATTTACCCATAATAAAGTCAAGAATATTGTTTTATATTCTAATAATGTTTGATATGCCATAGTACAATACAGATTAGTGTAGCTCATCAGATTATAGAACAGTTTTAGTTTTCCAAAATATAGCATGTAGTAATATTAGAGTATATATTGGTGGAGTAATGAAGAGTTTAATCAATTGATTTACAGGTAGTGCATAGTTTATAGTGCATTAGTATTTAAAGAGTAAAATATATCACAATATGGTAAATGCAGTTTAGCATGTAAAGTAGTATTCTGCAATGTACAGATGTTTAAAAGCGTATAACATAGAACAATGCAAGTTAAACAAAGTATAGTATTAAAGAGATCATTCTCAAGTATAACATGGTATATTTTCCCTTAGTGCTGTGTAGTTTAGCATACTGTGGTATTATATAGTTTGAATTATTATAGTGTAGCAGGGATTGGCATGCTATAGTAATAGTTTTCCATATTATAGTCTTTTATACTAGATTACAATTTAGTAACGTATGGTACAGTATAATTTAGCATAATAGAATATAGTAAATTAGCATAGTGCAGAATAGTTTAGCATGTTATACTTTTAAACTTTATAAAATAGTTTGGAACAGCACAGAGCAGTTTAGCATACTACTGTTAAACAGTTTGGTATAGGTGAGAATAGCTATTATACTACAGTGGAATTGTTTAGTATAGTATAGTTTAGCATACTAAAGAAGTACATAATTTTAAATAACACTGTTCTATGCCAAAAATCTAGTTAGGTATACAACGCTATAGTATAGCATAGTGTAGTAATACATAGTTTGAAATAGCAGAGTATTGTTTATTATACTATACAGTAAGATATAGTTCAGTACAGTATAGATTACCATAATTCAGTATAGTTTAGCTTCCAATGTAGGGTTAAGTGTAGTACAGTATAGTTTATCACTGTACAGAATAATAGTTTAATATATTTTAGGAAGTATTCACCAGAATGCTCTTATACATGTTTCCATTACTGCAGAAGTCCAGGCTGACCCTGATGATGCAGGAGTCATCCACCTGACGGTTGTAGAAGGGCAGCGAGCTCATGGAGACAGAGCGCTTGTGGGTTGAGGCTGTTGGATGCTCTGCTAATGCTGCAGAATAAGAGGAAGAGGAGGAGGGGCTGCGGCTGAGGTCCTGCTGAGAGCTGGAGGATGAGCTGGATATGACGGGGGAATCAGGAGCAGATGAGGAGGGAAAAGCCTCGAAGTTTGGCCCACAGCTAGAATGAGACTACAGAGAGAAAAAGAGTCAAAGGAATTTCCATCATAAATCCATATCAAGCCTCAAGAAGTCCTCAAGGGACTCAGTCCGTATGTGCCTTTCAAATGCATTAATTGGTTTTGAAAACAAATCACGACTGTCATTGATGTTAAATAAATGGGATAATATTGAGATCACGTTGGTAATAAATGTGATGAGAAGAGATTTTGATTTTATTGTAATATAAAGAAGTTTTTTGCTTTTTCCCTCAAATAATGTCATGGAAGCCGCTGGGTAACAAGACTCCGCCCAGGAATCTTGACTTGTACATGTCCCTGAAACGAGTGCAGAGAGTCAGAGTGCAAGACTCGTGGCACTGAATCATCTTCTTATATTCATTCCAGTGACATAAAATCCAGTCAGAGAACTAGGACATTGATAAGGATCTAAAAATTGTTCACTGTTCACTGGCCTCAGGAAAATGAATTAAAGAACTAGAATTTTTGAAAAACATATCAGGATGCAAATGGAAAAGTGTGCCCCTGTGTTTGCTCACAAGTACCGGTGAGGTAAACGTTTGGGAAGAGATTTCCTCAATTTCTGAGCTGCTGGATCCCGATGAGGACACGCTGATCTGGTCTGCATTTTTCCTGGACCCCTCATTTCCTGACAAGAGACTGTAAATGTAAAAAGCATGCATTTAATAATGCCAGTGTTCATGTGAATTAATGAAATGAAACCATGCTGCGATAATCAAGAAGTTTTGTAGTGCACTCACGAGGAGAGTTTCTTGGAAAGATTTCGGTGACTCCAGACGCTGCTCGAAGGAGAGGAAGAATCCTGAGGAGTCTCCAACTGTGTGGAAAGTTCATAGCTAAAAGGAAAAACACATTTTATGTCATCTTTATTTTGAACTGGTTGCAGAGTTGCAGCTTCAAATTCCATAGCCACAATTCCACCGAATTCAATGTGCCATTAAAAAAACAACTTTTTTTAGCAAGGTCTGGAGATGTTCTGTTTAAAATCGGGTAATAATTGGGCATTGAAAAGGTTGTTTTTTGACAATTCAATATGGCGGACAGGAAATTCAATCAACTATAGTGAAAATGGTATCTGTGTTTTGTTGTTGGTTGTCTTTTCTATTTATATATTTTATTGTATTTAAAGGAAGTTTCCTTCTAATTATTCCGTATTTCCTAACATATTTTGATGCATTTTACACAGTCATTTTCCAATTAATCAAAGTGAAACAAATTCAATACCTAAAAGAAAAGACCCTGCAGATTCATTTTGATTGACACATTTGATGTCTCACCTCTCCTGATCTGAGAGCAGTTTGTGACTCTGCAGCCAGGCAGTGATGGAAGGATGATAAACTAAAGCGTACTGTGAACACGAGGCCTGCAGCTGACGAATCTGGCGTAGAATCTCATACTCCTGCAACATAGTCGCAATGATTCTCCAGAAACCATCAGCAAAGAGAGGAAAGCAGGAGATAACAGATGAACACAGGCAAACACTAGCACGTCAGCAGTCACAAGATTAACATCAGTCCTGCTTCGGGAGAAGAGAGAGTCCTCTTGAGGACCCTTTAAACTGGATCTCATGGCATTTCAAATTGGGCCCAGATCAAAGCAACAGATAGAATAATGAAAATAGATAGAAAGTAAAATGAACTCACCCGTCTCCTCTTTTCAAAATTAATGAGGCCCCCCTGTTGAAAAGCACCGATATCACTCAGAATGACCTAATGGCATGCTGAAAAAAGTCATGATTACATTCGGAACACAACTCTAATGCTGGGTTTAGACAACAGGATTTTCAGAGCAGTCGCGTCACAGATGCTAACAGCTGGAAATAAGTCATTACACACCACATTAATGAGTGAGCATTAATAGATTAACAGCTGGATGGGTGCTCTATCGTCTCATTTGCCTGTACAGTATTAGCAAAACTTGTCTTTGAGAGGATTGTGAGAATAACCCATTCAAAATTTCGGGAGAGCTTCACAAGGGGTGGACTGAGGATGGAGTTTGGAACACTAGATGTGGTTGTTTTCAGTAGCTTTCGTTTGATTAGGCGTGTGTCTCATCTTATCTGTTGTTAAGCCTTCCTTTATGGTTGCCTTGTGAATCCCTCTCTTGTTTTGGCTCCTGTTTTTATTTCTTTTTGACTATTTCAGACATACACTGTCTTAGGTTTGGATGTTTTTTGGAAGTTTTTTGAATCTTTTATTTGTTTTGGGGAATTTGCTTTCCCACTGTTATTTTTTTTTTTTTGCTTAACCATCATTACATCAGACGAATCACAAACACAGGGAACAAATGTTTCTTTCCTCATGTCAAAATACATCTGAGCAAGATTGATCTTGCACTGAAATAAAGTATGTGGGCCAAACATGGCCTGAGTCTTGCAGAGGAATTCTGGATTTTAATGTGACATACAGGACTCAATGACAACCAAGTTCACGGCAAGGGGCTGCTGCCTTCCTCAAGCTTTAGTTTAGTTCCTGTGGTGAGGCTTTACCTCCAGACTGTCTGCTAGGGCTGTGTCCAGCATGGTCAGGGCAGTCAGATACGTCCCCAGATACGGAACTGTTCCTCCAGCTGAGCTCTAGTGGAACCACATGGACACTCATCAGCTGAACATCACAATTAAAACCTACGCGAAGCTGTAACAAGAGTCGAATCTTGCTTTTTTTGAGCTCTAGCTTTACTCTTTGTAATGATTACAATCAATTTCCTCTCGTAGCAAGGGGAATTTCCTCTCAAGTTTTTTGAGGCAAGATTGATCAGAAGAAACAAATAAACACAATAAAACGTTAAATTAGATGATTGATTCTTACACCCACAAAGATTTCCCGTCCCGTCACAACAGAGTTCTCATCAGGAAACGTTTCACACAGGTTCTCGAAAACAGCCACCACTTCTCTGAAAAGCAGAAAAACATCAAGCATTAACAAACAGTATCTTTTAACGGTTCCCCAACTGTTCACCCTTTAAACATTGAAAATAAATCTCGACCAGAGTTCTCTCACTCAAATTCACTTCCTGTCTGTTTTCACTGCCATAATGAGTAAATGCATAGACTAGTGATTAATCTGATTGGTCAGTGGGTGGTGCTATCGATGATACCTGCTCACAGCAGCCCAGGTCTTTCGAAGCCTGTAGATAGGGTTGGATTGAAGGGCAGATAAAATAGCTTTCAGAGATGAGAAGTTTTTCAGCTCTCTGCATCTCTGCAACAAGTCAGAAAATTTTAATGAAAGGAGATTGAATCACTCAAAACACAAAAACCCTAAACAAACAACGCTTACCTTTGCGACTCGAACCCATTTTTCAATTACTCTGGATCTCTGTGAAGTTGTCGAGGACGAAGGAGAGAGCAGAGAGGTGATAACCCGGTTCGTCACTGCATTGAACTGAGCGATGGTTGCCCAAATGGTAGGAGAGAGGTTCTCCTTCTTGTCTCGTTGAGACCACACACACCCTAGACACTGGAAAGGGACCACCTTCATGAACAGCTCCTAAAACATCAGGAGAACAAGTGTATAGAAGTAGCTTAGAGATCCAATCAGACACGAGAAACAATGTACTCACTACGTCCATCCATGTGAGCTGTTCAGCTATATCCACGATGGAAAAATCCATGAAATCACTCATGGATTGTGTCTCTTTACCCAAAGCGGAATCTGGTTGATCAGCTGAAGCAGCTGCTAGAACATCTGGATGAGGATGTAAAAAAAATGCAGATCACAAAAGATCAAATTGTTGCACTTTTCATGCTACATTTTTGAGCAATTTACAGAAAATAAAACAATAGAAACCTTCAGTCTGGAACCGTTTGAGGAGTGCCTCATACTGTCTGGCGAGAGGGAAGAGCGCTGGGTGTCCTCTCAGCTGTAAACACATGAAGCGAAGCGAGGGGTGCATGGGGGATTCCCGAAAATCGTCACAGTACTCTTCCAGCCACAATTCCAGCACTCGCCATAGAGAGCTACACAGCAGGAGGGAAACCCATAAAAGAGCGAAATCTAAACCTGAAAGTGTGTTGTGCTGTATAATCTGTACATAATAGGCTACGTTTTAGCCTCTAATATTTGAAATATTTCGTATTTCACACTTAAAATATTAGCTTAATTTAGTTTTACATATGTTTGGTGAAATTTTGCAAAAAAAGAAGCAGAAATTCATCAACGTCTTTATTTTATACATTCTGGTCCATAGCGATTAAAATAAATGCTAAGAACCGTTAACAATTGTAAAACACAGCACCAGGCCAAAGAGATAAGGAAGTGGCACGACTGTAATGCTGCAGCTAAATAATAAGTAGCTAAAGGTCTGCAAATAATATATCTGAATGAATAAAGCAGATAACAGTACAAGTAACTGAAGTCTGCATGGCTAATTTGCTCTAAACCACCATATTTATTTCTGGCATTAGAAAGAACTTTTCTCTTATCTCTGGCTATATGAATAACTAAGTTACATTTATTTTTTTATTTTTTAGAGTTTTTCACATAACAGTAACATTAATTACCGTAATAATAAATTGAAGCGTTGCAACAAAGATCCACTCCCTGAAATTTCTAACTTAAAAGATTAAAAGATTCTCTGTTAGACAAAAGATTCACCTTTGAAGAATTTAAAAAGACTGCATTTCCAAAATATACGTCTACATTCTTAGATCAAATTTGAGATGGTTTGGTTTGATAAAAATGTGTCTTATTAAAGTAACCACAAAATATATGATTATCAGCTGAAAAAAGAAGCGGTAGAAAATTCAAAGACAATTGTACAACAGGAGAAATCAGGTGTGAAAAAGAAAATAAAAAAAGGAAATAAGTAGGTCAAATTTGCTGAATTTATTATGCACAAGAAATATTTAATTCACATCAATAAACTTTTCTTTATTATTATAATGTAGGAGGGTTTATTTTTACATCCATTCCTTGCTGTGTAGCTTTAGTTAATGGAGTAAAACAACCCTACATGAGATAACTGTCCTCGGCTAGCTTCATTAATTTGCGTATTTATTATTAATACAATTTTAAGAGGCTCTGAATGCATCTAAGCACCCGTAAAGCTCTGATCCCAGAGCAGCTCCTGCTGTACACCATGCCATCCACAAATACATGCATAAACTTTCTCTAAGTGACCGAACATATACATCAAACAAGGTTTACTGTACATAAAGCGTCTGATTTTCAGGGTGTGATTTACCTTTCTGGATAATTAATGCGGTTCAGAGCAGAAGCCAAGTTGTCTCTATTGAAAGAGAGGCAGAAGTGAACAATCACCATTCAGTCTGTTCTGTTTATATAGAAACACTGACAGTAATTATCTTAAGATGACAAAGCACAAATGCTGCAGAGTTAGCATAGAGAGCTGGCATAAATCAAACACTGTGGACATGTTTTTATTTACATCAGGGCTCTGCTGCCTTCTCAACCTGTTATCCCTGGAACCCTGGCACTCAAACACTAATCTCTTGGATCCTGGTGCTTGAGAAAGCTGTGCTTTCAGCACCTTTGAGAACATGGGATTTTTAGTCCATAGCTTACTCGCTGTGTTTTTCTTGATTTTATTACAAAGAGTTGTAGCTACACAGTGCTTCATAGGGCTAAAAAAGAATATATTTAAAGGTTCAAACGACAAAACCAATGCAGCATCTACTATATAATGGATTTGATTTGCTCGCTAAAAAGACACCCAAAATGCCAAGGTTTGATACCCTAGACACGTTATGTGTGAGTGTGAAAAGTGACACCATTCATCCAGCAAAGTCAGGTCACTCTATTACAGTGAGTCATAATAACATTAGCTAATTCCAAAAATAATTAATTAGGGCATTGATTAATCATCTAAAGAGAGAGGCCGAGCTAAAACTCGAGCTATACTAAACCTGTGGAGGAGCATCTGGATGAGCGTGCTGGTGCTGGTGAAGCTGTGGTAGGTTCCCAGTAGGATCCTGGCATACTCCGGCTCCTGGCCGCTGGGCTCCAGTAGGTGAGAGATCAGCCTCTGCAGAGTTCCTGCTTTCAACCTGCGCACTTTACATGTTCTGTACTGGACGAATGCCTCCGAGGGCTCGGACGAATGTGGAACGGGCTCTCGCCGAAGAGTCACTCCGAACACCGCTCCGTCCTCCTTCTCCTCTCCCCACTCCTGAACAGGATCCTTTGGTGGACACACAGAAAAATAACCTCAATCATTGTTTATCATCATAATAATACAATAGAAAATTATTAAAGGAGCAGATCACCAAACTTATGTATGTTGGGATCTTTACTAATTTAGCTTGTTCTGAAATGCTTATTTCCAATAGGAAAAATAGATTTTTCTATTTGCAAATCATAGATTTGAATTTGAGAAATGGAATTTAAGTGAAACACTGTCACAATAGGCTGAACAAGGAGACAGTTTATTTACAATATTTATATACAATGGTGGAGAAGTCAGATGTCCCTTAAAGGGAATGGCACTAAGTAATCCCTCTAAAAAGGGGGATGGAACCAGGAATACAAGAAACAAAAAGGTTGAGCTATTATCTAAATCAAACGCTGAGCTCCCTTCACAAGTAAAAAAACCCATGATGCACTTTGTTTGTAAAACAACACTGTGACTACCCCGTGGATTTGCAAACCACAGACATGAGGACAAAGCTGTCTTTATGATTTCATCTCATGCTTCTGTGTAGATGCCACGGTAGCATTAGGACAAGTCCACACCAGCACTACACCTGAGCGATACAAAGCCTGGATTATTTCTCCTGCTGAGTCTAGGACATGTTGTGCTCAAGACTTTGATTACAGCTCATTATTGATGAGGTTAATGAATTAACTCAAGAGAGAAAAAGACACGGTAATTCCTATTATTAGATCTCAATAAATACATTGAATAAATGAAAAGCCATTCATAACTACTATAAAGATCATCATGATACTGGGATTATGGGCTTTTCAACTGGGATGTTGGAAGACAAAGTGAAGAACACAAAGAGCAAGTAAAGCAAGCAATGGATGGATTCTTGCAATCATTAATAAGTGATGCTTTTGTAACTCATATTTCCACTTCTGAATATTAGCTGACGGTTTTCTGAGGTAGCAAAATGGAGAGTTAATAAACACTCGAGGTAATGAGACGCTGAGCACGGCTTGAGAGCTTCAGTTCAAAGGACACACACCTGGGACCTTGTGTTTTCAGCATGAGACACAGAGCATATCATTATCCAAACAAAACACGTCATTAAAGTTGCATAAGACAAATATGGTTCTGTTTTATAAAGAAAAACTATTCTTGTAGGATTTTTAACCAAACTGCAACAATTTTATCACCCCATATCTCATCTAAACTGAATGTTAGACATTCATAACATCACACAGTCATGAGGAATCCCTTAGCAGAAACCACGACAGGAATGAGCGCACATTCAAGATAAAAATCTACATTTCAAACCCTACAGTGAAAGCCTGTGTGAGTGATACCTTTTTCACCCAACACAATAAAACGAGCTGTTTAACAAAAGCAGCAGTAGAACGTCTGCTGACTAGGTCAATTACTCTGGCTTAGTGCCCACATTGAACGGCCCAGATCTCACAGCAGACAAAACAGGAGCACATGACACGCACAACCCCGGGCACAAACCACTAGCTCCTGTTGAGTATTTAGCTCAGAACAAGTGGCAAAAAATCAATGCAAAATGTGACCTATATATGGTGAAAAACAGGATTCACAAGCAAAAACATAAATAATTCAGTCAATTTATGGTTTAAATACTGATGTATTTATACAAATTGAAATCAGTTTGAATCATGTTTCAAGGTCCAATTTCTCTAGTAATGGACACCAATAAAATTACACATTATAAATGATCATGATAATGTGTTTCTTACATATTTAGTTTTTTAGGTATCTTGATTGTATCTTTACAGACAAGGCACTATTTACATTTTTTAAAGAAAGTATGGTTATAGAGGATATGCAGTCCTACTGGGCCACATCCTCTTTTCTAAGACTCAAGGGATAAAATAACAGTTTAGTATGAAATAGAGCAGAACTGCTAGTTATTCTGATGCTTAAGTTAAAAAGAATTGTACTTGGCTTTGATCACAGCGACTTAAAAGAGATAACCAGCTTTCCATGGACATAAAAACTTGGCCAGAAATTGGATTTCCTGACATTTTTTTACTTTCCTGATTTCCACTGGGAAAACACCAAGAAAGTAATTAAGCTTATACTTTAAACACACACATCTAAGAGATGCCACGCCCACATGAAAATGCATTTCTGCTAGAAACAATGTTAGTTGTTACCCCTGTCGTTACGTCTTCAAATTACTTTGATAACTTGCTTCTACTTTCTTTGAATTTCAACAATCTGTAGAATAGTGACCCTGAACAATGAGAATCAGTTCGAGCAGTCAATCGCTCAACAGCTTTCCCCCCTTTTCAGCATTTACAGCTTGAATTAGCCTTTTGCCACTCTCTCCACAACTCCAGGGTAACATGACGTCCTGTGTAAACCCTCTCGAATATAAATATAATAAAGAACATTTAAAATTTATCTTGAATAACATTCTAAAATGTCAGCAATACATATTTTTAATTAAAACAAACATATAGCCAGATAATTTTGGTTTATTTTCAGCAAAAGTACACATAATTACCATTTAAACTCGTATTTTTACATCCCTTTATTTTGCACTTTCCATTTGAGTTTGAAAGTAATTTTAAGCATTACATACAAAATATTCACAAGTTTTCCCTGAATCTAAATTAAAATAACGTTTGCACTGTTGCAGAATCTGACCTTTAGAAGATAATATTATTTCTGAACCCTATACAGAAATGCTCTTTGGCACTCATCTGTTGCATCTCAGTGATTTCTGTTGTGTTTATTTGACCATATCATCTTCTCTGACCCACATTGAATGGCATGTCTGTCGGCACTGATGTATATCTGTCAGGTGCTGGGACAGCATATCTTCTGAACACGATCTCCAACTCTATTTAAAGAGCATCTAGGGCACAGCAACACTGCGTTCAACACATAGCCTGCACTTGGACTCCAAACATTATGCGCAGAATGAAAAACAGCTTACTTTCGATTTAAAACCTATAAATAATAAACCATTGGCTTACCATAGTCAGCTCCCATTTTCCCATTTCTACGAGGATGCGTTTAGGACATACCCCGTTCCATCCTCTTGGATTCTTTGCTAGAAAATAAGAACCTTGAAAGTGGACTATTTTGCATGAAACAAATTATCCTAATTTATCCTGGTACATTAATGCTCAAATCATTTGTAATGGAACAACTGAGCCTGGTTCCCTTTGAGTCTGATGTCTCAGTACCGTCGCTTCACCTGCGTTTGAGCAAGTTCACCATGGAAGTGGGAGGTGTTTAAATGAAGTTTAGCCCTCTCCCTTCTCCCCAATCTAGGTTGTGCGAAACGACACAATACAGAGATAATTAAACGAATTATTTACTGGTTTTAAACCCAGTTATTTATCTGACTGGACGTTGAGGCGAAATCTAAATAACTTCGTCTATGTTTTCCAAGCAAAATATTTTAGATTATATTAAATGCCCAAAGTGGGCTAAACAATAATAAAGTTTACAAAAAAAAAAAAAAAAACTCTAAAGAATCGATATAAAATGCACGGTCCAAAGACCGGATGTAACAAATAAAGACTCCAAAATATTTCTGTAAAAACTCTACTAAATATATACATCTTCCAGCCTCATTATATTTTACATATTCTATATATTCATTTAAAGGGACTTTCATTAATGAAATAAAAAAATTAAACAATATTACAACACAAACTGACTATCTATCTTGCTATAATATGTCTACGCTTTAGAGAAAGCATTAATGAATGGGAAGCTTTTTCAGGTTAGAATTGAGAGCCAACTTCCCAGAAGGAATTGTGTGACGTAGTTAGTGACGCCATATGTAGTAACTTAATCCAGAGGCTAACTCTAAATTATGTCATGCAAGTTCTACTAAACTCTATTAATATTACTACCATGGAAAATGTTTGGTTGTTCCATTTCCCATCTTGATAAACCGAATTGTTTTGATTTTTTATGAAAAACTATTTCTCTTGAAACTTGGTTAACCACAGATTTTAGGACTTAAGTATAATAATGAATCATATACTACAACCACATTAATGCCAAACACCTGAGGCTAATGATAACCTTTCCAGATATGAGGTCATTCTCAGTGTGCACATTACTGTATATCTCAATTCTGATGTAATAAACAATAAGAAGTTGAAATCTGAGCAGTGGGTTGAACAATAGTGTGTATTAAGCTTTTTAAATCAGGGTTTATTGTAAAAGGGAGATCTCAGACCCTGGAGAAGCTTCCACGTATCTAAATACTCTGAGGGCTAAACTGAGAGTTTAGCCCTTTTGCAAACTGTGTTACCAAGAATGAGATTTTAACTCTAGGGTTAATTGTGGCATGAAGAAAATTTCATTTAGGGCCATACTTTGAATGTTCAGGCAAAATGTTTCAGATAATTATATTGAGTGAGGGAAGAAGTGTTGACCCCTTGTTGATTTTGAATGTTTTCAAGCAAAGAAATGATTTATAACAGCTATAATTATTCTGTGCCAGGTGTGTTTTTATACAAGTAATATTTGTTAATTATACATTTAAAAATTGCTGATTGAATACTGCTTACAAAATAGTTTACAAATTCTTCTAATGGTTTTTTCTGGATTTTGTAGAAATATCATAACACTCGTTATTCATATAAAATCAGAATGGGGTCAAATACTTTTTACTGAACATGGTTTTAATTTAACCAACATAACAGATCTTTATTCACGCATACTTATGAATATAAAACCTTTTAAAAAAAACAAGAACTGATCAGTTCTACTTAGCAGATTTCTAAATTAGCCAATCACATGGGAAAACACAGTGCAGTTTAAATAATTTCACCAAATCAATTGCTACAGACTTTAAAGAAAGCTTATACGGTACTGTCAACTTAATCCATGTTTTAGGTTTAATTGGCAAACAGTGCCACCTTGCGTGTGAGACTGGAACTGAAAAATTTGACCAATCAATGAAAACAATTGAAATAATCAAATTAAGGCATTTGAAGTGAGTTATTAAGAGTGAACAATAAAAATCTGAACACATTTGAAAGCACGGGATAGAGCACATTTTTGTTCATTTAAACGCATTTATCAAACAAGTACACAACATTACTATAAACACTCAATAAAGTCCAGAACATGATTAAAGTCAAGTCTTTAACTATTTACCTGCATACAGTCAAAATGTAATGATAAGGATGATCTTGCAAATATACAAAATGAAAAAAAAAAAAAAGGATAACATTGTTTTCTGCATCACTATGAACACTGCATTGCTTTATACAGTTTACATAAATATAGACATTAAACAAATCTGCTAAGCAGTAAAATGTAACTCCGAACAGAACCTTTGTGTTCGGTAAAGTGAGCATCAACACATTTTGGCAGCAAACGGCAAACTCTTGTAGGCACTGAAATAAAAAAACGGAGATTTAGAAGTTCATCACAATTAGAATGGTTTCGTTCTCAACATGATTATCTCTGGGTTTCTAAGGCATGATGTGAAAGCATGCACATATATAGCCCTGACTATCATAGCAGGGCTAGTTGGCCTGGTTCTTCTTCTTCAGGACGTTGAGAAGGTTCTCTGACATCAGATAGGGTCGCTCTGGACTCCCATCGTTTCTCTCCAGGTCTTCCACTGTTCGGAAAGGAGAAAACAAATTCAGTCTACGTTTTCAGGTTAAGCTGAAAGCGCTATTGCCTCTTGATGCTTTACAACCCTAACCCTCAATAGATTTTCTTGTTATGTAAATGTTATAAACTCTACCTTTAAGATACATTTCCAGTTATTCAATTCCTGTGACATTAGTAGCCATTAATGGTAAATATATCATTGTTGTTACAGTACTGTTACAGCATGCTACAGAGAATCAAGTTGCATTTCCACATACATTAGCACATTCTCTGACTAACTTTCCTCAGTGCTCAGCAGGTTATTTGGGATTGGTCAGCTGGATCGTCTCTTCTCGTGAGTCGGGAGTGTGAGCCGCATCCGTTTCCTTCTTCAGGATGTCATGCAACGTGCCGCTCATGAAATATGGTCGAGCCGGCGAGCCGTCATTACGTTCCAGATCCTCACCTTCAGTTCCGTGTAAATGTGTAGTAGAATGTATGCATGTGAGGAGGTTGTTATCAGTGGAAATGCAGGAAAGGTGCATTAGGTTTATGTGGAACAGATGTATGCAGAGAAAAGGGGAAAACACCCAAACGACAAGAAAGAAAAAGAAGTTATTGTGTGATGAGAACAAACCAAAACAGTCCAATTAACATGAACCTCAGAAAGATTAGAAACACCTCAACCCAGAGCTTAAAATGAAATCTAGAGCTGTGGCAAAAGCAACATGCACCATGCTACGAAGTAATTCGGCGAATTAGTGACTCAAAGTCTCAGCCTAATAGTTCAACATTTAACTAAGGGTAAAAGTGCAAATACAACAGCTTCTTCCTTTTAATATATACATTCCTATTGTAGAGGAACAGTTAAAATAAAGGAATTAAGTTACTCACAGAAGCAGAGGAACAATGTGTCCACACACATGGAGTACACGCTGAAGAACCCATGAGCAATGAGGTAAGAACCCACCAGCACAGTCTGAATAGGGAGAAAAATAATCAAGGAATTAGCAAAATATCAGCAAGATTTCTTTTACTGTTAAGTGTTTTTTTACTGAACACAATTTTTATGCAGGAACAAGACAAAATGAGACCATGACCAAAAGGGTCAGATAGTGAGACCAGGACCAAGACCAGAGCATAAAGAGAATTTACCAACAGACACGAACAAAACTGCACCCAACCCAATCAGATAACCTGTACCCAATAACAGGCTCAGGTTCCATTTAAATAACCAGAAATAAAAGGCTAAAAAAAAACATACAGCATTACATATTTTAGCAAAACCAAAGACAATCAAATGAATTCACTGGTTTTTAATACATTCTCATTATGGTAAATAAAGAAATGCACACACTTACCAAAATAGGAACCCAGTAGTAGTTGAGACTGGGTGCAGTGCCTTTAAACGCATCCGTTTGACCAGAGAAGAAGAAGAAAGCAAAGATTCCTGGAGGGACATGAAGGATGGGGATTAGAAAAGCAATAGGTGTATGTGAAATTTCAAAATGTGAAATCTTAAATGAATGAAAACAACGACAAGCAGATGTTTGATTCAGCGATTCAGATGGAACTCTTTAATTACTCTGCCTTTATACTCACAAACTGCTCCCTCCAACACTAAGTGAAGAAATCCTGTAGTAACTTCAGATTAAGTTTAAATGGATTGGTAGACGGTGCCTTGCCGGAGTTGGAAGGTGTGTGAGATCAATATAAAACGGTTTGAGGAAGATTTGAGCTGAAAGCCAGCTCTTAGAAAGTAAACTAATGTCTATTTCTTTGCTTTCCTGTAGCTTTGTGACTAGAGTATGGTGTTAGCAACACCAGAGGTACGAATCCTAGGGAGAGCCTGAATTTCTCTAAATGTAAAACATACCCACAAGTCCAACAATGAGGAGTTTTCCCAAGAACAAGATGAAATCTGTGACCTTATCCAGGACCACCACCCTGTGAACAGAGTAAACCAAATCAGCAAAAAGCTATGAAGTTTTTATGCCTCTATTATAAAGTGTTTAGTTGGAAAAGACCACCAGCAGAACCCTGAGACTTGAGTCGAGGAACAGGGAATCCTTGCATTGTGGTTTTACAGTAGGATTTTAATAAACAAAAGATAAATGCACATTTTAATCTGGTGTCACCAACCTGATCACATTTCTCATCAGGAGGAAGAAGGCATCTCGTGCCGACCGACAGAAGTTTTTACCGTAAATTGCCACCTATGGTTATTTAGAAAAGAAAGGAAATTATGATCAAGCTCTTGAACACTTCTTAAAGTCGCAAAACACAGCACATGCTCCTCTGGTGTAGAGATCACCTGCAATGTGCAAGGAGACCTGGGTTAGATTTCAGACCATTTCCCAACCTTCCGTCCTCTCCTTTCCCAAATTACTCCATGTCTGACAATCGTTCTATCCATTAATAAAAGCAAACATGCCCAAAATAAAACCATTGACCGGGCTAAATTTGGTTTACTCTTAAAGAAAAGCACCGTTGGGTGAAACTTCATTAAACTAAGCAAACAAAAATAAAAGTGTGGCTAATATGAAGCAGAAAAAAATGATGATCAAGCACCATGATGTAGGCGTTCCTGTTCATGAACTTGATGAACTTCTCCAGACACCAGAAGCAGCATTTCAGACAGCACAGCAAGAACTTGGCAAATTTATTCTCTGCTCCTGTGGGTAAAAAAAACAAGACTGTACTCTTAAACTGAACCAATAAACCCCATCACCCACTGAAAAAAAATCCTCTCAAAACATGAATTCTTGGGGAATGAAGGTCCACTCGGGGTTCACGTTTGGTCCCACTAACCAGAAAAGAATAATTTAAACACCAAACTAGACACTTGTATTTTAAGGGTTTTGTTTCAAAACATGTTTTTTTTTACTAAACCAGGTTTCCACCAAAGCAAGCTTCACTTTTACATTAAAACATATCAAACTAGACCCTAAGGTTTTTAACTTGATGGTCTTAAAATGTGCAATTTGCAGTATAACGGTATTTACTTACAGTTAACTTAACTTCAGTGTATAAATCAGGCACAGCTTTAAATTTTTAAAGGGTCTGTCAGAATTCCTGTGTTAAAGCAAAGTGTGTAGTGGCTCGGCTTATCCGTGCACAGATCGATGAATGCAGTCATTTGAAAGCTGGGAGAGTCATTATTTCCCATTCGTGCGTTTTGTGGAATTTTAGGAGAAGCCGTCACTGCAGACTTCACAATATTGTAAGGAACATAAATAACGGTGGATAATTTTGACTTAAATTAGAAATGTATACCGGTAACTGTTTGACGAATGTATTTTGGTGAGTACCGGTACTTGTTTAGCGTTTACAGACGTTTATCATAATTTTAATTAATAAGTCATCTTGCAAAAATGCAAATATTATACACAAATACATTATTAAAATCAGGTAGGAGGTTAGGGAGCTCTTTACCCTTGAGTTTGTGGTCGATGTACTCCAGCAGAACCCTGATGACCTGCACAATGGCAAGGATCAGGGAACCAAACGCCAAGGAGCCGGTGTGGTACCTGCAGTGAGTAAAACACATTAAACACTGTTAAAACCATATTTAATTTTGAAACCGTCAACTATATTTTATTAGCAGAGATTTGAGTCTTGAATCTACTGAATCTCTTTAATTCCCACCTGAGCGATCTCCCCAGTGAGGCACAGAGGGGGAAGGAGGGAATGTCTTCTGGTTTTTTAAAAGCCCAGTAGTAGGAGGCAAACGCCCCAGCCAGAGTCATCTGACCCAGACCAGTAACGAAGTTTGCACACCAGAAGAACAGGAAGACATTGTAGAACTGGAGCAAGATCAGGTATTTATGATACGGCGTCTCTCCTCCGTAGAAAGCAAACAGACACTGAGACTGCGGACAGACCGTCTTCATCTCAGAGAGAGTGTAGTTCTGGAAGGAAAAAGGAGAAGCAAGGATCATTCACTGTCGTAATTTATTATTGACATCACCATACAACGAAGCACATAATGGGACAATATAGAACAACAAATTGCAGCTATATCTAGATATCTGCATTTCCCGGTCTCTCAGAATTCTCTAAATGCATTGAAACCAGAGCGAGTCTGGGATTACATTAAGAAACAAAGAATCTGAATATTTAAATTTTAACGCATACTAAGCAGCCATGAACATGCACAGGGTATAGTATAAACACACACCTCAGGGTTGCAGGTTTGTCTTGAATATGCACACTCTGATTCGTTGAAAACCTTGTAGACCGGTTCACTGGATGTAGCGAGGAAACTGAGGAAGGGGTTAAGGCTGTTTCAGAATTAATTGGTAAATACCAGTATACACAATGCTCCCAAAAAATGACATTTTCTATGTGAGCCAGGGAGAAGTGACGCATCTTCAGGTGTGACAGAAACCTATTCCTCTGCAGTTAAGGATACACAGCAGTGACGCCCCAGTAGGCGATAACCACCATCAGGAGGAAGAAGGTGAAGATTGGGTAGAAGAGAGATGACATCACATAGCCAACGGCCCTAAAAATATCATAAACCCAAGAAACATTCCGTTTATTAGTTGCCCTACAAGGCTTACATTGAGAAGACATTTAAAAATGTAAATTTTTATGGAAGGACTCTGTCTGAACACAATTTAGTTTCAACATTGGCATCTGTGATGAAAATAAATTAAATAACGGTGAAACAGAAACCACCTCAAGAATTTTTTACATCTACAGAATAAAACAAGGCTCTGTGAACCTGCTGGCCTCCTTCATGAGCTCAACTGCAATCCGGATCCGATTCCTAAGGAAGATGAGGAGGAGGATGATGATCAGCTCCACAATGGCCAGGATAATTACTATAGAAACAAAGAAAAATAGGAATTAATGAAATGACTTCTCACACAAAATGCAATCTAACGTAATGTATGCGTATACAAGAGAACACTTTGAATTCCTGCTTTAGGCCTGTCAGGAGGGTAGCTAACAAAGCTTGGATGGCTTCCATTGTTGTGACTTATTTTGTGAGGGCATCCAGGAGGACTTCCAACAAAAAGATCAAAATGTATCTCTAAATACATGTCAAATGTTGATCAAATATTTGTCTGATGAGTCACAAAGGAGGGTGTTTTCACCCTCTGCGATTCTGAAGCTGAGAGAGCTTGTCTCTGTGTCTTTTTCCTCGCAATCCCAAAGCTTAAAAATCTTTAGCCTCGAGACCTTTGATTATGTCCTTACCCTACCTACCGTCTAATAAACAATGACCAATCTCGTATAAGGTTGGATATTTTTTTACATGGGTTTCAGGGCATGACAAAACATCTTTCTTCAATCTGGCAACCCATTTGGAGGAGGTCCTTACTGATTATGCAGACATGTCTTTACATAGCAGTCAAGCACTATAGCAGAGTGATGTCTCAGGAGCTTTTTTTTTCTTTGCGAGAAAATCTAAATCTTGAATGTGAAAATTTGGCTGAAAACACAATTTGTGACACAGAAATCACTCTTGATCACTCGCACTTTTTGACAGGAAGAATGGGTTGCTTTACCCACAGAGAAGATAAAGAACTCCATCAACAACTAGCCCAAGAGACTTCAGGCTGTCATTGACGCTAAAGGGGGAATAAAAAATATTAACCTCTTAAGCCCTGAGGCCTATTTTCCGAAAATCCTATACTTTTACTTTTTAAGGCATTTCTCAGCTTTTACAAGGCCCTAAACTGCAAATCTTGGTATCAAAATGAAGATAGGTTCTTGGGGAGTGGTGTGGATGAGTTAATTTGACAGTCAAGAACACTGGGTAAGAGTAATTGATGTTGGAATGGCCAAAAAATGAACTCCGCCTAAAAAAAAAACCACATGTTTCCTCCAATATCTCCTTATTTTACTTATAACGAAGCAAATAAACACAATCAATTGTAACCACTACATGTCAAGGACATCTGTAGCAAGTTTGGTGTTCATACTACAAGAAACTAATATTCTGTAAAGGTTTTGATTGAACAAAGTTCAGGCGTAATCCATGTTGGCACAGTTTGGCACAATTTGGCACAATAATTGAAATATTGAAAAAATCTTGTCCAAAGCTTCAGCTACGTTCATAGTCTTCTTTTCTTGCTTATGGGACATGATTTCAGCAAAAAAAACTCCTAAAGAAACGCTGTAAAAGGGGGTGGAAGCTCATTTACCCCATCTTGCTGCGCTTTTGGGAACCTTTCATTCACAAACACTTTCGACGTCGAGCTTCTGCGTGTCCCTACCCCCCGACCATCTGTCCAATCCGGGAGCTCTATATATCGCTGGAAAGCTCTGATTCTGAGGAAGCCAATAAGCTCAACCATTTTGAGACTGACGGGATCGCCGACGAATCACACGACGCGCAGCGTGGAGAGACCACCTCTTACGCACGGGGAGTCATTCCATATTTGGTGACGTAATGAGCGCACGGAGCAACAGGAAAAATCCAAAATGGAGTTTTCGCGAAGCTATCGACCGGACATAACAACAAACGGACTTTTATCGCTATGGAAATAACTTTTTGTTGAAAAAACGGCAAAGGTAAGACAAGATTTACATGCTTGCTTGGTTTTCGCTGGCGTTTTTTCGTGGAACTTTCGCTCCCTGCTCTAAAAGACTTCATGCAATGTAAAGGAGTTTCATATCGCTGGATTTAGCTGGTTGTTAGCTTTCATTTGATGCCATGGTTTTGGTGTTTCCGTTTATATTGTGGATACATATCGCGCATAAACAAAAACGTGGTCATGAATTATACTCCGGACATGTTGTTGTTTATTTGCATGGCGTTCGAGCTGTGGTTAACGGATATGAAATTGAATTAGATACGTTTTTAGATGAGTTTCCGCTGAACACAACAGTATTAAATATGTATGGGTTATTCTCAGGGTTAGTGAGCTATGAGTGAAAATGTAACGCACAAGGGGGCAAGTCCCCGGTACCGGGGACTCTCGGGCTTAAGAGGTTAAGAGCTTTTGAGCAGAGTCATGAGAAGATGTGTCGACTCACTGAACGCCAGCCAAGTCTGTCTGATGTGCAGGTAGACAGCGAAATCAGGCTGGAAGCCCAGCTGCTGGAGGGTGATGTTGGCACCCGGAGTGTCCTGCAGACTGACATACTTTATACTGCAGTGAGCAATGCCTGAGAGGAAACCAGAACATTATACACTGTCTATTCAGCATTTAATTCACAGAAATACTCAAGAGAAGTCCCATCAGCCAAAAGCAGAGGAAACAAGACCATTATTTTTGAATTTTTTTCAAGGTCTTGATGCCAACAGGTCTTTCAATAATATGCTTTAAAGATCGTACTCTTTAGAGCCAAACTAAATAAGTATACGTTTACATACAAATGAATCGGGGTTTATGAGGTCAGTACCGTAAGCGATGACAGCGATGACGAGGAGGATCATGACCCAGACCATGACTCCAGCCAAAAAGCGCAGAAGAACGATGAAGATCAGACTTATTACCACAGCGATCAACAAACATCTGCAAGATGATTATCAATAATCATTCAGTTCGCTGTATTGACACAAATCTTGATGTACATTATAATAACCATGATGTGATAAGCGCTCCCTGGTGGTTGGGAAGTATGAAAATTATTTTTCTTTGTCTAATAAGTCCACTTGTTTTTCTTAAAACTCTTTTCTTAAAAATTGTGCACCACACATTTGGAACTTCTTTAGGAGTCAGACTAGGTATAATTTAGCTACCTCTCCCATTTCAGGTAAAAAAAAACACTGCTTTTTTCAAAGCCTTAACATATCGTTACAAAAATAGTCATGTCTGTATATGCCCAGGTATCCTGATGATACTCAGAAATTTACATAGCAGCACCACCTTGTGGCCAGAAGATATCTTAGGTTTGGAAATTATTAGTAACTTTTGAAAGCTTAAGTCTATGGTCTGTATGATGAGGGTGCCAAACTTTTGAGATGTAAACTTTGGCACAACAATTTGAATTTCCGATGTTTATTAATACTCTTTGCATGTTTAGTTTGCAGTGCTTTATTCATTTCACGTGAAATCAACTTAACATGTCTTCTGGTTCTCTTTTAGCCCCTTTTATTCCCAGATGGTTGCTTAGCCTGGGATCGCTTTTTGCAATTACATTTATAAATGAGCCCTAGAAATTACACATTTATTCACTAGTGAAATACTGTGATCACTTACATCAGGATCCAGTACCAAGACTTTGTGTAGTCCTCAAAGATCTTCATTGCAACCTGACGCCCCTCCATGACTATTGAAACATTCCTGTAACACAGAAATAGTTCCTTTCATAATTAAACAATATATTTCAAATACAATTAAGCTGTGCATATTTGGTAATTTCCATTCTCAGAAAACACAGACATTGCAGGAATAAAGACATGTACTATCTTTTAAAACTAACTTCATCCCAGCCATCAGATCTTTGGCATCTCTAATCTTCTCTCCATCATTAAACGTCTCTTTGTCGCCCACAGTGATGACGTCACCCTTTTTCCCCATCGATGGAAAGCAACGCTGCAAAACTGCCAGAACAAAAAGAGGTAAGCCTTATATAAATATTTCAAGCATGACGCTGAGAATGCAGACCTTACATGGTTTACTGGAGAGCAGATATGCTGGACAAAGTTTCTCTTGCAGTATTTGAGTCACAGGCTTGAAAAAAAGGAAGTATTGATCTGTTATTAGACATCTGGAGATACTAATGGATGAAAATGATTAAATAGAGCAAACCTTATTTCCTGGGTCTTCTTTGCAAAATGTTTTGTAATACTTCCAGTCGGATGGATTAGGGAAGGCGTTTACCAGAGTCAAAGTGCGATTAGGACATGTCTCCACACACACCTGGAGAACAAGAACAGTGTGTGATACCGAGGACAGTTGGTTACATTTAGAAAGAACCCAGGCTTTTGTTCATTGGAAGTTTGTGTAAAGCTGTGCATTATTTGTTCATTTGATTTTTTTATTTGAAAATTAAAACAAAATGCTATTTTCCTTTTTAATTTAAAAGTAAAAGGAAAAAACTGGTTCATTACCATTAAAATCACCCTTTGTTTTTTTTTCTTTTGTATTCACAACCTTTATATGGGCACAAACCTGAGAGGTGGGACACTGGAACTCCAGAAGAACCATGGGGCTGGCGCACTTCAGCATGTTGAAGTAAAACAACAATGGCTGCTTTCTGTAAAACCAGTTACAAATACTAAATAGACACACAAAACTGTAATTACATCAATATTATTATTTGGCAAGTAATTTAAGTAAACTTTATCTCTACCAATAAACAATTCAGTCTGTTAATGTTTCTTCGTAAACAGAACAAAATGAAAAGAAGCTTTAAAATGATTTGAGCATGATCTCTGACAACGAATTCAGTTAATAGGTGTGTAAAGAAGGAGCTCAATCTCTTAAAGTTGCATAAAACAAAGCTGATTGGAAAAAAAACTGTGCATCTTTAAGGTTTTGCTCATAAATTATTTTTCCAATTAAACAGTGATCACATTTGTAAATGCTTTAAGTGCCTTATTTCAGCACTTATGACCTGTTTATGAATAAGCTTGAGTTTTACAAATTAAAAGCTTTGTTTTTAAATGTTTGGTGCGTCTTACTCCAGTTTCCCCTGGCCACAGAACTGGCCCATGCTGTCCGTGGGGTAGATCACTTTCCTGGGGTCTCCATGAGTCCAAGCTGAGAGGATGAGGGAATAAATGATGAGTGGGTTCAGTGTCTGCATGAATCTCAATGTTTGAGTAGTCATTTTTGTAAAAGACATTGTGGAACCATGACATTAGAAAAGTGAATCATGCGTCCTGTCGCACAAAGAGCTGATGTGCAAAACATCCACTTTGCTAGCAATGCCATGTGATGAACTCTTTAAGTATCTACCAGTACCAGTTCCTATGCAGATATAATTAGTTTAATAACAATGTTATAATGTCAGTTATTGTGGAAAATAGCACGATACTCTGTTTACCATCATTGGGAATCATAGGAGCTCGATAAGTGCCAGACTGCTCCTGTATAGCACCAAAGAACTCTTTGGTACCTCATGCTTTAAGTCCTCACTTTTTGTGACAAGGACAAGGCTGTAGTAGATAGTGGGGAAGCTTTAGGAAGATCTTTAAATTATTATAATAATTACATCGACACGTTTATTTCCTCATGTGCACTAACTAAAAAAAGTTCCATTTCCCAGTTGGAGTCATCACAAAAGATAAAAAAACATTAAGCTTAACCTAATCTTTGACAAGATCTTGTCAAGCTGTGTTCTGACATACCCAGAATTCCCACTGCGAGGTAGCCCACTATGGCAATGACAAAGATGATGCAGCAAATGATGTCTGTGCATCCTCTGCAGAGAAGAAAAACAGTTCAACAATTTAATGTAATACAAACTGATACTGCTTCTGTTTAACAGACTAATCTAACTATCAAATAATATTACTAATTTTTAATATTTGTGAAACAGAGTTATTCCCAGGTATTTCTTACCTGTTTGGGATGGGCCCTTTGAAGCTGGGGTCAAATTTTCTGGGCTCTCCTGTGAAAGAAAAAGTTAAGAATCAGAGTCAAAGTAAACTGGGCATTCGTATAAAATAGGTAGTTAATCCATTTACACACAGAACAAAAAAGCTGTTACTTTTGGCAGTGAAACACCAGTTGAGGATTTGTAGTGATGGAGAAGGCAATATTCCATAGTCTAGTCACTAACCACAGCTCAAATATCTTTGTGGTTACTGATAGACTTTATTTAGTTGGCCTGAATAGCTCTTTCAACACAAAAGGTTGCAAACCCCTTGGTTTCACCACAAATGCAGCATTAGCTAGAGTTGGCGATACGGGAGGTCTCAAAGCTAAAAGGTTAGGCCAAGAGAAGGCGTTTCCCTGGAGCAGTGCCTTTAACGACAGTTCATTTGTTTCTTCTTGCAGCGCCCATAGGGAACGTGACTGAAATAGACACGTCACATGGTCTCAATGTTGTGCTAACAGCGAGAAACCAAGATGAGTTGAAAGTTAACGCAGGTCAAATAGAGTCAGAAGTACTTGTCATTTTTTCTCTAGTCTTGATGTGAGATTTTAAGAGCATGCATGGAAACACTGATGAGAATTTATTTTACTGTGAGCAGACTCCAGAAGAGATTACCAAAACAGATGTGAGGACACAATGTCAGCTTTGTATTCCTAAACACAAGCAAACCCATGCCGCATAATGAGAATAATCTTGGGAAAGCAATTGAGGAACCTCACCATAAACATCCACGCCCTCCTCTAAGACAGACGAGGCCTGACTGAGAGCTTTAGTTATCTCAGGAAGGCCTATCTGGGCATTAATGCAATTTTAAAAGACATCCATCAATGCACTCTATGAAAACTAATGGATCGGAGGTAGACAACTGCACCATTAAAACGTCAGAAATGCACACACAGCTCTTTGGGAAAAATACATGAATGTAAAAACAGTTATGCTTTCAGAAAATACTTTTTATGACAGAAATTTAAGTATAAACGGAAATGTGTACTATTGTTCATAGCATGTGGTGAAATAAAGCTTTTGTGTTCGTATGTATTTAAAATGCTAGACAATCAAATGAATGGTCCATGGACCTCCATGACTTGTTGAGCACAAATTCAGAGAAGATACAAAAACATTTTTGCTGTGGGTGAACTCAGTGGGCTCAGCTATCCTTTGAAGAGAGGACAACCTTTAAGAAGCTGCGGCACCAATGAGGCCTGTATGGCTCAAACAGAAGCCACTCTTAAGACAAGATCGATAGTAGAGTCAGGTATTGCTAAGAGTTTTGTGAAATTGATATTTTCAAAATGCTACTGGTTCCTAAAAGGTAGGAGGATGCTGACTGTATTTCAGGGGGATCTCAAATATCTGTAGTCTATAGTTTGGCATTGTCTGGTGATAACACCAAGCGCTTAAACATTTAAAACCAAATGTGTCCTGAACTCTATTTTGACTGTTATTGATAAAAAAGTAAGTATTTGCATCAAAACAGACTAATACTCATATGTGCATTTTATATATTTGCATGTATGTGTCTGAGCATGTTCATGGCACTTTGACCTGACTTTGCATGAGCTATACATCTTTAGTAGGTCTAAATGCAATTGTTGCCATCTGTTTTTATTCTATAAAATGCAAAAGAAATTAATGTAAAGAACACTGGACCTCATTTGAATCTTTCACATTTCAATCTCTTCTAATGGGTTTCAAGTCTCAAAAATGGAAACCAATGACTACAGCAAAATGTGCTTTTCACAATGAAACGCTTACAAACGCCACAAACAAGAACACGCATGAATCAACAAACGATGTTACCACTCTTCTTGTAAGCATCGTCCTCTGTTGGCATCTTGATATTTATCTGATAGTCCTTTTTCCGTGAGAAACTCCTTCAGCCTGGCACTCTCTGACTACAACTTCCTGATTTAGGCGGGAATACAATCCTCTCTGTTGAAAACTGGTTCAACTGGTTTCACGCTGGTGGAAAAGTAGCTATGTACACCACTTTTCACTTGAGAATTCAAAGAATCAAATTTCCTTTTTTTCCCCCCAACCATGAACATTTTAGAAACTCTTCCAGGTTTTGCTCACGATGGAAGAAATTGAGCTGTGTCATAATTTAAGAAGTTATGTACTTAAACATACATGTTTTTTATTTACCTACACATCCCTAGACAGGCGCATAGAATGATAATAGAGAAATTAAATCAGCATTACTTACATCTCTCTCAGTGATTAATGGAGCAATTAATAAAGTGAAGCAGTCGTCAGCGCTTTGTTCGCTTGACCGGATATGAACATTAGAAACAACTTCACAATCAAAACACAAGAAACCTCATTAATGTTCAAAAAGCTAAACCAGATGTTTACCCCAGTCCAGAACTTTATCCCAGTCCACCAACTAATGAGGAAACAAGCACTTTGCATGCCAAAAAAAGCCTTTAACTAAACTGCAAATACATTATTTTATGGCAAATACATTATTAGTTTAAAAAACTAATTTAAAATATATACATAGAATTTACCAATGGACCCCTAGCTTGAAATGCCTGCATTTATTAATGGCTGAAAGATTTTTGTGAGAAAAAGGGGTATAAATGGTGCTGCCACAAAAACGCTAAAATGTTCTCCCTCTGCATGCGTGGGTTTCCTCCGAATACTCCGGTTTTACCCACAATCAATTAAGAATTGACCCAAGAATAGAGAAAAAAATGTCTGCAACACACTGGCAAAAAAAACATTATCTAAAAGTAGAAAACATTTTCAATATACTTTGCAATGATATTTCTTGATAACTCATTTATTTTCAATTTATTGTCATTGTTGACGTTGTACATATATTGTAATCCTATAGTCATTTTTGGGGGCAGCTCAAAATGGCTCGAGGACATTAACTCCATCATTGATTTCCTCGTCCACCCACTAACCAATCAGATTACTGGAAATGCTTCTAATTTCCATGTAGAGACGTCCACACGACGTCAAAGATCGAAAACAATAAAAATGCTAGGGAGGGTTCAATCAGAAGGGGGAGTGGAAGAAAGGTGTGGAATGTGGTGTGGCATTGCAGTGGGTGGAGGTAAATGCCATATTTGGGGAAACAGATGACATGAGCTGATTCAAGAACTTTGCTGAGGATAAATATTGCCTTTCGAGAGCTCATCTAGATGGGTTCATCTTTGATCCTTGAAATATCCATATCATGGGACCTTTAATAAATTAAAATCCTATGAAACTAAGCTTTTTTATTATATGTATTATATTATATTTTATTATATGTATTATATTTTTATTATATATTTTTTCTTTAATGATAGGACTTACAGACGCCAAGCTCGGGAATCGAATTTGCATCGGCTTGTGAAACCACACATACAAGAGTCAGTCATTTTAGCAAACATCCAATAAATTGTTTCATTAATTTTATGTTATACTTTTATTTTGCCATTATGGCGATTCCAGGGTCAGAGAGCCCTGAACCTACTCAGTGAGTTGTACTTAAACAAACGAATCCCTGAAAAAACAGAGTGCATCACTGTTAAAGCTGTGCTTGTGTTATTTTTAATTAATCATTCTTTACTGATCTTTTAGAGAAGTTCAGCTGAAAATGAAAGAATGGACTCTGTAATCTGAAACAGCTGCAGTCAGTCACCACCGGGAACTAAAATAGCTCCTAATTACAGTTCTGAAAGGGAGCCTAGTTTTAAATTAAGATGTAAAGGCCTTGTTTTATATTTGAACATCACTACAGTAAAGTGAACCCATCATTACATTTCTTCCTACTCATCAGAAGCGGCCTTCCAGCTTTAGAGTGAATCAAACTCTATTGAGAGTGCTTTGATTATGAAAGAAAGAGGTATTGTGTAATCCTGGTCCAGAATTGTCTTAACTCATCAATTTTCTTAAAGCCTTGAAGGCACCATATCCGTTTCATGGTAGCCATTTTTAAACAGAGAATGTCTAAATTGACCGGAAATCATGACCTGAAATTTCACATTCTTGTGCTATAAAGTCCTCCACACGCTTCTTTTTTAACTTCATATGATTTTCAGGATCATTCCTTCAACCAAGGTATCGTTTTGTTTAAAAAAAATTAAATCTCACATATGTAAAGTGTATTATACAGACATCCTCAGCAAACATGAATTACCAAGAAAACAATTGGTAACACACTATGCTGTGAAGGACTGACCAGTCCACACCCAGCTTGTCCATCATTAACATTCTGTTGTGGAAGATTCCTAGCACTAAAGCAAACTCTGTTAAAACTGTGTCTCAGTCTTAGTAGGGTGTGCTTGTTTTGCCTCCGGTCCTCCAGCTGGTCAATGACCCGTGGCCAGTTAGTGCTTATGCACATCAGGCTGGCGTGTTTGGTGGAGGAGGAGGAAAGCTGTAAGTGAAGCTAAAAACACCCTCCTCACCATCAAACACAGTGGTGAAAATGTTGCCATTTGGGGAGAACAACTGCTCTGCAAATTTGGCAAGAGCATC
The DNA here is from genome assembly GCA_007224835.1 of Danionella cerebrum. NCBI lineage: Eukaryota > Metazoa > Chordata > Actinopteri > Cypriniformes > Danionidae > Danionella > Danionella cerebrum. The sequence continues at coordinate 569,421 of SRMA01025234.1, read as the reverse complement.
CTTCCAGCATTGAAAATGAATCATGGAAGGAAATGAAAAACATGGGAATGACCCAAAACACTCAACCAAGGCAACAAAGGAGTTGCTCGAGAAGAATCACAAGATTTTTCCACACGTCAGCCTCCAAACCATAATGGTTTGGAGAGGATCTGCAAAGAGGGAGTAGGATAAAATTCCTCTGGATACATGAGCAAACCTGGTTCCAACTAAATGAACCATGCACTTCTGTGGTCATCATCAGGGGTTATGCCACAAAGAACCAAGTGAGATTAAAAAATCTCTTACTGTTAAATTAAACATACAATTTAATTTCTGATATGTTCAAGATCAGGAGGTCAAATACCTTTTTTCCCTGTCTGTATCAAACATTTAAAAAAAAGATTCTCTAAAGTACAGATATTTATATTACAATATACAATAACAAAACCATTAAAACCACAAACTGTAGCGTTCAACCGGTCATAAAGTAACATTTTATAACAATAACAGCAACGAAGTTGCCAGATGTTTATAACGTAACTTTCTCTTTGGCGAATGTGGAAGACTAGACTAAACCAAACTTTCTCAACTAAAGTAAACGTGAAAAAACCTACCGTATTTTGGCTTCTCTTCCAACTCCATTTCAGACAAGCGTTTTGAAAGCCTATAAATCACTAAACTTAAGTTAAAAACATTAGCATTTGTGACAAAAAGTAGCTGCAGTCTGTCGAAACAAACCGAGTTCACGCGAGTAATGAGAGGCGTGACTGGGAGTGGCTTGATTGACACGTGTTCTAACCAATCAACGAGCGTCTTTTAATTTAAACGCACATGGACATAAATTAATAAAAATGATTGTTTCTTCATAGATGAAAGATATGACTAAACATGGAAAAATATACACATATGATATACAGCATAACATAGAGTTACACAAATATAACATAACTGAATACAATAAAACAGTTCAGAGGAATGATCAAACTCAATGGCACATAATCACTTTCTCATATTTTAAACTTTTTTTGTTTGTTTTTACTACTTTTATAGAGGACATGAATGAGCCAAAGTCTGATAAGAAGTGGATAAAACAGGGACGAGAATTACAAAACTTTTGTCTGTGAAGGAAATATATTTTCCATAATATGTTAAAATGGCAATATACGTATGTTCAATACTAGAGTCGTTTTTGAAATTGTGTAAATGGATGAACGAGCGGAACATTTATCAAAATTAAGTGAAATAGTGAACGGCCACACTCAAGATGGCGCTCTGCTCGCTCCTCTCCGGTAAATCAAATATTCTTCTTCCGGCCTCCAGTCGCAGCCTGTCAAATCTGTAAAAAAGCCACCTGTCCTCCGTCTTTACGGCCTCATGTCAAAGTGAACCCCAAATTGGTCATGTTTACAAGTAAGCGAAGCTATTCTCTATATCATGAGATCGGAGTCATTTAGTAGCTGCTTTGATAAACTGCATGGTTAATACGCGAGAGACGTGTGACACACAGGCTGTTGGTTTGTTTACATGTGGTTTTACTGGGACAAACATTCTGAAAGAAGCAAATAAGTTTCGCAAACGACTCATATATAAGATATATAAATAAGATATATAAATGTTGCCATTTTTAAAGCAATTTTTAAAAGTGTGTCCTGTAAAACTTGCGCATATGTAATGATCATATTTTGCTTTAATAAAGGCTCAACCATGATGGCACTGAGGAGTGCTGGTCGTCTTCTTGTAAACAGCCACAGATGTGTCCTATTCACAGCATCCAGATCGCAGAAGACTGTGGCAGCAGCTCCACGGGGTCAGTAAAGCTTTTATCATTAAATAAAGATTCTATTTCTGTGTCTTATTCTCTAAAAAAATATTTTTAGTTCTTCAAATGTATAATTGCCTAAACTAACTGTAGCTGTTAACTTATAATAACAATGTTAATTGTTTTGGTCCTGTAGAAAGTACTTGTATTGGTCCCATACTGGTTAATGTATCACACATAAATGACATAAAAAAAAGAGTTGCTCTTTTTGTTGCTGCCATGTGACTGGCTGACTAGACGTTTGTGTTAAAGAGCAGTTGGACAAGTGTACTTAATAAAGTGGCCGGTCAGTGTATTTTTTTTTCTATAGATTTGTAAACAACACATATGTCTGTATATTTCATCAGATGTCGAGAAATCTATTGAAAAGAAGCAAGAGAAAGCTGGTATGTCTACATTATGTCCTCCATTCTCTATCTGCGGATCGCAGTTTCTTATCTTAGCTCTGTAACCCTCAGCGAAGGTGCAGTTCAACTGGAGGGATGCTTTAGACCTGGAGGGGCTCCTAACAGAGGAGGAGGTCATGATTCGAGACTCTTTTCGCACCTACTGCCAGGAAAAACTCATGCCACGTATTCTGATGGCCAACAGGAATGAAGGTGTAGCTTACTCTAGAAGTTCTCAATGGTTTGAAGCATTCGTGATGCTGGTGCTTTTGTTTCCTGTTAGTTTTCCATCGTGATATTGTGTCTGAGATGGGGGAGCTTGGAGTTCTGGGCCCAACTATCAAAGGTATGCAAGATAATGTATTGTTTCTCCAGGGTACATCATTTCTAGATTAAAATTTAATACAGAGACTCCCAACCCAAAAGAATGTATAAAAATGAATAAAGCTAAAGCACGGCAATGAATCTCTTCTGTGGTCCAGCTGCGGATGCAGGCGATATTTGGATGATTTATTGAACATGACACATGAAAATACTTCTACACGTGGTCTTTTTTCGAAATCTATACATTTCACGTTTGTTTGGCGGAATAGGAGCCACATTTCAAATCCAAACAGGCATTAGTTTTACCCTTCAGTGTTTTGAGGAAACAACCCCATGCTCCCATTGGCTGATTTGCTGCTTGAATGCATGCAACTATAATAATAAGTGTGTGCAATTATTATAAAACTCGTCTTTTCTCTGAGGCTATGGCTGTGCTGGTACCAGCTACGTGGCGTACGGTCTGATTGCTCGCGAGGTGGAGCGAGTGGACAGTGGTTATCGCTCAGTGATGAGTGTGCAGTCCTCGCTAGTCATGCATCCCATTAATGCATATGGTACGGATGAACAGAAGGAGAAGTACCTGCCTCTACTGGGTAAGACGGCAAGATAAGTGATGGATTTATTGATTTTTAAACCAAAAGCTGGTTTGTAGAGCACTCTCATGATGGTTTGCTGTAGTAGATTTTCCCGGAGCATTTTTAAGTAAATTGTAATCTGTGTCCAGCTCGAGGAGAGATTCTGGGTTGTTTCGGACTGACCGAGCCGAACCATGGCAGTGACCCAGGCAGCATGGAAACCAGGGCCAAGTTCAACCCATCCAGTCACACTTTCACACTCACCGGCTCCAAGACCTGGTGCGTTTGGGTGCACTTCTGAAAATGCCCATGAACGCCAAGTGATGCTCAGAAACCTATTTATCTTCTGTTTAGACTACATATATTTCCTGATTAGAATCATAGATGTGAAAAGCAGTTTACTTTGATTTCATGAAAATGTTACTCTGGGATTTGCAGGAGATGTCCATGTGGTAGTGCCATGAGCATATTTAGGAAAAAGAAACCTCCTTGTTCACTGATCTTCAGATTATTAGAAAATTAGCATTTTCTCTGCTGCAGGATTACAAACTCCCCAGTGGCTGATATCTGTGTGGTTTGGGCCAAATGCGAAGACGGTAAGGTGCGTGGCTTCATTTTGGAGCGTGGCATGAAGGGCCTCTCCACCCCCAAGATTGAAGGCAAGTTCTCCTTACGAGCATCGGCCACTGGGATGATCCTCATGGACGAGGTTGAAGTACCAGAGGAAAACATGCTTCCCAAAGTCTCAGGACTGGCCGTAAGTAAACAGGAGAGGCTGTTTGTTTAGGTTATTGCTTAGGTTCACAAGGTTCTGCTGGTGTATATTTGCAGCTTGACATTGCAAATCCAGATAAGAACACACTTTTACTACTCCGATGCCACTGTTCTGATTCCAGCTTCATTTTCTTCTCAGAACTTGTGAATAATGCTTTTCTTTTCCTTGGGCACCAGGGACCTTTTGGATGTCTGAATAATGCGCGCTATGGCATTGCCTGGGGTGCCCTGGGAGCTGCAGAGTTCTGTTTCCATGCTGCTCGACAGTACACATTGGACAGGTAACACTTCCTGTTTTTATCAGGTTTGGAAATGCATTGCACCACAGAAATCATTTGGCGTCATTAAATGTGAGAGGTATTGTGCTTTGTCTGGCCATTGTGAGTAATCAACACCATCTTTCAATTTAGAATTCAGTTTGGAGTCCCACTGGCCAGAAACCAGTTGATCCAGAAGAAAATGGCCGACATGTTGACTGAGATCACCATCGGCCTCCAGTCCTGTCTGCAGCTGGGTCGACTTATTGATGAGAAAAAGTACGCTTCGTTTTTCTTGCTGCTTTGCGTTCCAGTGGAGAAGTATCTGTCTGTCTTATGTTTGCCATTATAGACTAGAGACATTTCTGTCTCTATAGCTAATCCCTGCTGCTTTGCCAGCAAATATACCACATGCAGAGGTGTAAATTGCTTTTTTTAATTAAAATAAATAAACTCTAGAATCTAAACAATACTTTGTCTGCTATAGATCTGACGGCTACTGCTCCAAACACTGTAATCAGCAAGTGTTAAATCTGAAAACATATGAAGTTAACATTTTCTGTCTTCTACTGCTACAACTAAACGCATTAAGCACATTGCAGTCGTAATTGAAACCTAAAATTATCAACAAACTAATCCTTATTCCACTCCCCAGAGCAGCTCCAGAGATGATTTCTCTACTGAAGAGAAACTCGTGCGGTAAAGCCCTGGACATCGCCCGCCAGGCTCGAGATATGCTGGGAGGAAACGGCATCGCAGACGAGTACCACATCATTCGTCACGTCATGAACCTGGAGGCTGTCAACACTTATGAAGGTCAGTATGAAAAGACTTCTGAAATCCTGTACCTGGGCTTCTTGGACAGTCGTTTTGCTTTCAGATTGGAAGTGATTGGGACCATCAATACTACTGGTATTTCGATAAGTTCATTCAGACATCTGTAACAATCGTACAATATGTGGTGGAAGCAGCCATCAGCTTGTCTTCCATTCCAGAGTTTATGAAGTATTAATAATACGTAAAAAAAACCAACATAGCACAAACATGTTAAATTTGACATTTTTTTTAAACCAAACCTTTTTGTAATTATCCTTTTTTTTAAACAATCTTGGGGGGAAAAGGAAGATGAAATGTGTTCTTTCAAACATGGCTCACTCCTTGTTACCCACGACCTTGAACAGAGCATCTCTTTTAAACCCCTGTGTTCTGCTTTCCTTTTGTTGATCAAGAATGAAGGCGGAGCTTTGTGTATAGCTGTCACAGTGGGGGAGGATTAATGGTCATGTACATCTGTAACTCTGGGAACTTTGTTGCTGGCTGTACTACAACTACAACTTTTTCTGTAGTTTCTCTGTAATTATTTTTGCCAATCATGAAAAACTAATTTATTTAATTTTTTTTTTTTTAATTTTGTTAACTTCTGTAATTTTTTTTAGCCCTCCAAGTCTCTGTGCACCCTTTAGCTAACAACACTTTCCCAGTAATAACTCTGTCAAAATTAATAATATACTTTAGTGGTTTTGTTAAGTTGCAGTTATTGTTTAGCTTTTTTATAAACTGTAGTACTGGTGAATAGATCAATTATGAGTCTGATATAAACAAAGATTAATATTGTATTATAATTCTTCAATTCTTAAGGAAGTTGTCAAGTCAAATTATTTGATTTATGGGAACAAACTTCCTAAACCTTCAAGATTGATCTTATCTGTCTGCAGGTACTCATGACATCCATGCTCTAATTCTGGGCAGAGCAATCACTGGACTACAGTCTTTCACCGTGGACAAATAAGCCTTGGTATAACCCTTCAACCCTTCAGAGTTTGTTTTCTTTAGCTGAAATCTCAACTGAATAAACAATTAGAAGGTTCAGCAGGTAAAACAGATGCACTACAGCAGTGAATGGCTGTTATTTAAGAAGTGTTTATCAGAGATCTATTTTTCTATGTTAAAACTACTCTACATCACAAAAGTCAATTAAAGAGATGTGTAATGTAAATATGAGTTTTCTTCTAATTTCTTATTGCTTTTAAACATTTTTTTCAAGTCCATCACACATTAACCTCATACTTTAACCATACATTGACCTTATACCTGAACTTATTTGCATACTTTTACAGGACTTCACTCTTATTCAATTGAACAAGAGCTCTTTGTGACATATTTATTATTACTTTTTTACCTTTCATTTGCACATTTGCATATATAAACACCCATTTGTAAACAGTATTGCTAAGAAAATAACCCCATAAACATAGAAAAATACCGTACTTTATTCAGTCACTGAACAAATTAATTTGAAATCTAATTGACTGTATGTCTACAATGTTCCTTGCATTGTTTTTGCAGCACTGTGTTTTTGAGGTGTTGTAAAGATTGCAATGAGGCAAAAACTTAATTAATTCCAGTGTTTCTGTTTTGGTTTTATCAAAGAGATTGATTCTAGGGAGCTTGCAGAGTTACTCATCACACAATGCCTTGCTCTCTTGGCATCTAGTTTCATCCAGAGCATCTTGTTTACACTGAGAATTTGCAGCAAATTAAATTTTTCCAACAATTAATCATGGTGAGAAAAAGCTAATCCTCCAAAGCTTCAACCTCAAATAATCCTGTTACCCAGAACACTGCAGGGTTTAGAAGCAACAAAAAGACCTCTTGATAAACTTTAAAATTCATCAAAGAAACAGATTTTCCATTGATTAACAAATCAATTTGAACATTTTTAAATTATACATTTAAGATTTAATTTATTTTAGAGGTTTCGTTTTATTTTTATTGAGGTTTAGCATTTCGTAAAACTGATTTTTAGACTACATTCCATAGAAGCAAAAATAAAAGAATATGGGAAATAATATTCAAATCATTGTCTGTTTTCCAAACTAATTTATTTGTGTGTTAAATAGTATAAACATAAGATTTTTTAAATGAAAATATATACATAAATAAATAAATACAAGAACATTTTGTACATTAAAAAAACGTGCAGATTTTTCTAGGCAAAAGTGTAGAAACAACAATAGTGCTTTCTTTCTTTTTTTTAAGTTCCCTTTATCAGCTCAATTGAAACAGTGCATGAAGGGAACCATCAACAAGAACATTTAATAAATAAATATTCAGAATCATAAAATAAGATTGTGATTTCAACTGAACAAGCTTCTTCTGATACATGTTTAACATCGACTGGAAGGAAAGCCTGCTCCAAAGTCTTGAGGTGAGTGAGTGGGTTTAATGCTCTGTGCTGTGCTGCAGGCTTTTATTGATGGTTTCCAGGGTGTGACTGGCTCCCTGCAGCTCCAGACTAATCTGACTGCACCGCTCCAGCAGCTCCGAGAGCTCAGCAAAGCTGCTCTCCATGCCCTGACTGTACTCCTCATAATACAAACACATCTGATCCCTCATCTGCTGGCACACCCCTCTCACCTGCACGCAACACAGACCAAGAGGTTGCTCTGACTGATTCAAGAATTGTGTTCATTTCACAGTGTGTCCCCATCTCATATTTTGAAGTAAAAACATAATGAAATCGTAACCGTGTACATTCCTTTAACATACTGATTAAATGCTTAAAGAAATAGCAGTTTACAGAATAAATTAAACCTTTTCACCCCATGCACATCATTTTACTGTATTAAAATCCTTTTGGAAGCCGTTTTTCAAACACACATCAGCAACCTTATTGAACTACTTTAAAAAACAAATAAAATTATTTTGTGTTGTAGTGGAGTACCTCTTTAATGAGCAATTCCTCAAAGGTGTTCATGATCTCCTGGTCCACAGCTCGTCTCTCGTTGATTCTCTCAACAAGGTCCTGTGCTTTCTTTCCAATCTCATTTACTTTGGAATTGGTTGGAGATACCATAGAAACATCCCCCAACATGCTGTTAGCAGGTGTGTTTCTAGATAAGGCTTTTGAGGCACCAAGTCCTGAGTCGTCACTATCACAAGATATTAAATAGGGTATTGCAGATTAAACATTTAAAAAATGTATCTTTTTATTAAACTCACGTTTGTTGCTCATTGCTGTCATCCAGAGAAATAAAGGACAGTGTGTCACCTGAAGAGTTCAAACCATCATTTGGCACCTGCACTAGGGGAAAAAGTATTTACTCCAATGCTAGACAAAAAGAATTATTAAAAAAAAAAAACCTTTTCATGTACCTTAGCATGCAAATGACCAGTTTTTGGTGTAGACTGCATTGTACTGGTGCCTGAATTTGTGAAAAAGTGCTGAGCCATGACCTGGAAATAAAGCTTAAAATCTTTGTTTTTGCTTTAACAAGATGCAATATAATACTAAGTTAAATTCTGTCAATTAGCATCATGTAAAGGAACGCCAAACGTAATGGCTATAACATGTTACAAACTAAAACAATAAAACTTTTACCGAGTTTATTTGTTGTTTAGCTACACTTAAAATTTACACAAGTCTTAAACGTACTTTCATTGACGTGTAACTGTCGAAAAGTTGTCTTATAAATCGTCAAACCGCCAAATAACACATTAGCAAGCAATTTAGCATGCGTGGATTGTTTACAAGCGGCGATAATCAGCGAAAGCACGTGACCAACGGCCCAGAGACCATAAATGTAATTTTAAAGACACTCGTTAATTCAATATTTCAACTTATATGTTTAATATTTCAATATGCCACCGTTAAATTAGATTTTTGCTGAAACTTAAATGAAATAAAACGAATTATTGCATCGCTTATGTTTACCTAAAGACCAAAAGGCACATAAAATAAAAGCCCGACATTGAGACATGTTAATTATATAATTAATTATAGGTAAAAAAAAAAGATGTAGTTGATCGCCTATATACATTTATATGTGGTGTATAAATGTGGTGTCGCTAATAAAATTAATCAAAAAACGAGAATTAGGTGGTAAAGCCTTTATCTAAATTCCAAAGATTGGAAATATACTTAAACAAATTTGAAACGCAGAAATATTTATTTGCAATAATGTTATCTTATAATACAGAGTGATACCAATCAGTGATATATGATCAGAGAAGGAGATAAGCTGTTGTTCCAAACAAACACCATTCATATAATTACAATTATAATAAATATGAGCTCATTAGAAAAACTATATTAAATTAGACACCAATTGCACAATTAAAACATACACTCACCGGCCACTTTATTAGGTTACCCGGTACGACTGCTCCATTATGCAAATTTCTAGAGACCACATCTGGGGCTACAATTCACACAGACTTTACAAAATTGCAAAATAGAAGACTGTAAAAATGTCGCAAGGTGTAATGAGTCTCAATTTCTGATGCCACATTCGGATAATAGGGTCAGAACTTGGTGTCAACATGAAAGCATAGATCTATCCTGCTTTGGAGATTGGGAACCGTTCAGATTGGCAGTGGTGGTGTAATGGTGGTGTAATTTTCTTGAGACATTTTAGAGCGATGTTAGATCATACTTTCCATTTTGTTAGATCACATATTAGAGCAAATTACTCAAATGTTCTCCACAGTTACCACATCTCAATCCAGTATAGCACCTTTGGGATGCGGTAGAATGGGAGATTCACATCATGATGTTCAACCGACAAATCTGCAGCAAAATCCATGATGCTATCGTGTCAATATGGAGAAAATGTTTCCAAGACCTTAATGAATCTATGCAGGATTAAGGCAGTTCTGAAGGTGGTCCAACCCGGTACTAGCACCTGTAAGGTGTGCCTAATAAAGTGGCCGTTGAGTGTAGGTGCAATGAGGAACCCATAATAAAATCTATGAAATCCTCAGAGTGAGAGAGAGATGCCAGGCAAACCCTGACTGATGTTTGGCACCACTGTCTCAACTCAGCATCACAGGAGCAGCTTTAATCTCTAAATGGAAATGCATTCAGACTTGGCATCTCTCTGGCCTCTCAGAACAGAATGGACTGCTATAATGAGATGAACGAGTGTGACAGGACACACACAGATAATCCCTGCAGTCGCTCGGCCATCTGACGACCATGACAAAATGCACAATATTTGCAGAAACAAGAGTTGGTTTGTTTCAGATGAAGTGTATGTATCATCATATTGACAATGAACTTAATGTGAATATCCCAAGTGAAAAACATGCACGTGTTTTATTATTAAAAATTATCAAAAGACGTTCGTGAGCAAACTAAACGTGCATTTAGAAGGTTACCATAGCAACCGAAATCTATTCCGTTAAACATGTAACTTAAACAGATATTATCTGGATGTTTGCCGTGTTATTGAGCTGAAATAGACTATTTAAGTATATGTGTGTGTGTGTGTGTGTTTTAGATTTTGCTTCATGATAATACATTTTATTTTAGATTTTGATTTATGACATAAATTAATAAAAACAATCCTCTTGTATTTTAATGTCGGGGGGAGTTGTTGTCATCCACATTAATTACCTTTCGTCCAAACAAAGCAAGGTTAACCATATAAACTGGATTTAACAGGTGTTGGTGAGAAAACTTGTGGGATTACAGCGTTCGCGGAATGCTCTCATTAACAAGTTAAGATAATTATTAAAGAACTTGGGACGTGCCTTGCAAAGGAATTAACGACTTCTAGGAGGCGGGCTGAAAGGGATCTACCTCTTACAGATGATCCAAAACAGGAGGAGAGTGGGCAGTCTCGGGAATTCTCTCCGGTGATTCAAAACGGTGGCGTTAATCGCGTCGACGAGCCTTCGGCACCACGGACAGCGGACAGGTGCGCATGCGCAAAACACGTGCCTGAATCCATTGAGTACAGCGCTCGTAGTCCGGCTTTCAGAAGAGAGGATGCGAAACATTTGAGCCACATTAGCCATGATGATATAAAACAACTCAAAAATGACGGTAAGAATATAGCTTCTTTGCGTTTGTTATGGTTTTCATTTCTTTGGTTACAAAAGTTTTCTTTACTAGGTGTTTATAAAGAGCAGATGTTCACAAAGCATAATGTTTTGTGATGACAAGTTCGAGACAGAAAAGTGAAGTGTGCGTCACTCTTTTTGGCGGGGATTTGGTCAAATAACGGCTGGAGATGAATGCCCTCAACAATACCGTCTTGAACTCGACGGGGAAGACTGGAAATGCTCTTCAGTACTCGTTATTAAGCGATGAACAGCTGTTCAGAGAGTACAAACCGGTGACACGGGACCTCATTCCGTTACCGAGGGGGGTGTTGTACCTCTTGATGGCCGCTTTGGTGATTGTTGCCGTCGCCTATGCCATTGTGGGACATCTCATCAAAGATCTGGCGAATGATGTTATAGGTAAGAAATTACACAGTTTTTCAAAGTATTAAAAATCAATTAAAATACTGATATTTGTTGCGACGTTTTACCAGATTTAATATACACTAAACTCTTATCAAATCATTGTTTTTTTTAACGTCTGGTCAAATTAAATGTATTATTTCATAATAAAAGGTTATTAGCTACATGTGCAAACTTTCTGCTCAAATTTGTGATTACACATTAATTTTACTATTACTTGTTTACTGCACAAATTTTCACTTTGGTTCAAATTCTTGAACATAAAGTTAGGACTGAATTTAAATATAATTTAGTTTCATCAATGAAAAAATACAGTGTATGAACTAAAGAGAAATCGTAATGAATATTTGGTGTGAGCCCCCTTTTCCTTCAAAACAGCAGCCATTTGCTTGCAGTTTCTGAAAGATGTCTGCAGTGACAGACTTATACACAAAATACACGAATCAGATCAATACGTGAGAAATTTGACACCTAATGTCACCTTTAAACAAAAGGTTCAGTGTACAAGATTGTTGAGTTCACAATGATGCAGTGGAAACGAAAAAGCCCTGTTCAGCAGATTTCTACGAACTGTTGATTTGAAAAAATAAAAAAATTCCACCTATTCCAAACCTGAGTACTATTTCATTTGAGACTGAAGTGACCCATCATTGTTCTGTCGCTCCCAGACTGCGTCCTTGGCCCAAACGAAGATCATTCAGAAAAAGATGACTTGTCGAATATCAGACCGACCCGTCTCCCAACGGGGCTGTCTCTCTCTCACTCCAATGCCTTCCATGTGTGGGAGCAGGATGATGTGATGATCCCTTTACCTTCAGAAGAGAGCCCTCAGACCAGTCCTCTGCTGCTGACCGCCATCCCGTACATCCCCTCTTTCTTCCCATTACCCTCCTCATCTGTACCCAACAGCCCTGGCGTTACCAGCAGAATCCAATGGGAAGTCTGAGAAAGAATAAAAGGTAAAAGCTCATGGAGTAACTTATGAAGGGCACCTGAACAAATGGCACAACTGTTCTCTGTACACTTATAACTCTGATAAAAAAAATTGTATTATAAAAATAAAGCATGAGCTTAAAGGGTATTTGATGTTTTGGGGCAGATGACGGGCTAACTATTTTAACTTTCACAGATATTTGGAGATTAAAGATCAAACTGATTTGAGCTAGATATCATTGGCTTGACTTTCAGTAACATACAGAGATGTAAAGGGTTTTATAACCATATACATCCATGAGATGAACCATGAGGGGAGGATTAAGAACTTGATGGGCATTGGAGATCCAGCACAGCTATAACTCACGAGGTTACAGAAAGGTAACCACCAGCCATGACTCCTCTTAGCTTCCACTGCTGCCTGTTGACCATAAATATACTTCAACTGAGACTTTTTCAGGGGATTTCCAAAAACTCACAGAGCAAATTTCCTAAATCATGGTATAAAGCCAGCACCCAAAGCTCTTCTTTATACTCTCAGACCACAAATCTCCGGCACTTGGGATTCTAGAGCTGAATAATTCCAAATTAAAACTTAAGGAAGACTTGACTTGCTTAACCTAACTCGATAAGGTTACGAGTTAAAAAGAGATGTAAAACAAGAGCCATCATCTAATTTCACCCACCATTGCAAACACTTACAAAGTTACTTTTAAATGGTTTCAATGCTTTTTTTGTCTTTCTAATTATTGTAATTTTACACTTTCATGTGCACTGATGTTATAGTTTGAAAAGAAGAAAGTGTTGAAGAAGGAAGTCATGAATATGTAAGTTGCTGACCAAAGGGTCCAAAGTTAGCAGAGCGAGAAGCCCCTCCCACATCTGTATGGGACTTGGCTGAAGGATTTAACAGTCAGGAAATGTGTATTTATTCAAATCAACAGTGTTTTTTGATGTAAAAATAAATCCAGGGCCTGACCCCTTTACTGTGACGGTTAATCTGCTATTTTTACCATTTCAGAATTATATATGAATCATAGTAAGCACTTTATGCTTTCCCCAGGAATCCAACAATGGGCAATTTTGCTCAAGAAAGGGATTATCGAATTTAATCCATGCTTTTTGGACGCTGTGATTCCTGCAGACCCGCAGAACTCATCCCCAACAGTGGATTAACAGGAAGCTAACAAATCAGGACTTGAGCTCAGAATGACTCTGCATTTGCTTCTCTGTTGGTATTAATGACATAACAGCACAAGTCTCAGTCAAGCAATCCTCTTTGATCTCAGAGGAGTGTCTTTTTACGGGCTCCAGACAGGGAAATCAAAAACTGGGATAAAACAGGAACTTTTTTTGGACAGAGTATAAAGGGAACAAGATACAGATACCCTTTAAAGATTTGGGTGATTCATGCTACAATTACAAATATATAATAATTTAAGCAAAGATATTGCACATTTTCATACAGAATTCAAAGCAGATCCGAGAATAAAACAGAATAAAAAGGGGAGATAATCCTAAAAGCAAGTATTTAAAAAGTATTTTTAAAAAAAGAGGACAATTTACTTCCATTTAGTCTATTTGAAACTTTTCTGGTTGAGGGAACAATGATTAAATGTTCATTTTGGTTTTCTTATAGAATTACATTAAAATCATTGGGAGACATTCAGGCCCTTTCCATCGTTTCCAGTTTTAAATGGTGGTTATATGTGTAATAACAATAAAAAAAGGTTCTTTATTAATCTCTGGTGCTGTCCTAAAGCATTCCCAAAATAATGTTCATTTTAGGGTGTTTTTAAACTAATAAAGCTTTATTCAAAGTAACACTAAAAGAAGCGGGTTTGTTGTTTTGACTGAATGAAGCTTTGTTGGGTTTGGTTTGCAGTAATTGTGTTTTGCTGGAAAAACTGAACTTTGAGGCTCTAGAAGGGGTTAAATATTTACCATTCACTTATAATGCCCATTGAAACTAAGAAAAGAAAGCTTTTTGTTGCTTTCTTCTGTAACCTCGCAATATCCTGAAAGGATATTCCATTTTGGGGTCAGCCGGTGCTTATCTCCAGTGCACATCGGGCGAGATGCTAACATTGCTATATAATAACATTGTTAAAGAAATAAATGTATAACCCATGAGTTTACACATGTTTGAGGACAAAAACATCCTTCCGTTTAACTAAGTCGTAGCTCGTCTGTTTGGTTCAGGATTACCTCGACCCGGCCACTTAAGAGGTGACGACATTTAAGCGAGTAAACAAGATGTAATCTTGCCACAGAGGATTCCCTCGGCTTTGTATGGACAAGCCAAGATTTACAGCAGGCCCTTCTTCACAAATCAGAGCCGCCTCTCATCTATTCTTGTTTATTTCTGAGAAAAATCTGCATCACAACTGTGTTTTATTGCAATGTAATGAAAAGGTTTGCAGATCACTAGGAATTTGCTTCAGTGTGCATATAGAAACATACAGCTCAAAATGTTTACAAGTACCGTAAGTGAAGTAGAAGGCAATTAAGTATAGTAAGGATGAGGTAAAAATCGAATAAAAAATAAATGAAGCAATGAAATCTAAAACTAAATTAAGCTACAACAATTTAAATATAATTTGTAACACAGACTGAGCAGGGCAAGTGATGGTGCACTTAAGGAGTAAACAGCTCAACTAGTTATCAGGTGAATGATTATAATATGAAATAAATCAGGAGAAAATGCTCAAAAAACTGATAAAATCCAAGGTGTTGAACTCTTCTCTTGAGTAAGAGAATGCAAACGTGCAGTTAATGGAAAAAAAAGCCAAGAAAACTGATCCATGAGATCACCATGTGCTGTCATCTTAGAATTCTTTAGGGCATTTTGTGCAGAAAAGTGCTTTTAAATGAGCTCCAAGAGGTGCTGAGACGAAGCTATAAGAAGCGGAGAGGTCAACTGGGTTTCTAACCTGCACTAGGGAATTAGTGGCACTAATCTTAAGTTTGCTGGAGAGACTGGAACTGAGTGTTTCTTTGGGATTTAAATCATTCACAGTGAAACCGGTGATTGCTGCAATCCAAATATAGAAAAAAAACTGCAAACCAAACTTAAGGGTGAAGATTAATGCAACACAGACATTTTACAATAAATGTTTTTTTTTTTTCAAATAGCCAGTCAAAATTCATAATGTTGACGTTTTCATCGGCCTCATTTCCAACGCTTAAGAGTCCAGTTATATTTACTTTTCACTTGCCAGTTTCATTAATTTTAATGCTTAATTAGATTAATAATGCAAATTTAGTTAAAGTGTACAACAGTATTTTTGTTGTCTCCTCAATTAAAATAACAATTTCTTAAGAGGGCTGAAAATACTGACCAGTTTTAATTCCCTTATTAGAAATCCTACTATTTAAGCAACAAGAAATCAAGACTTCCACAGAAAGAAAAAGTATCAAAGATTCTATATATATGATGTTCTTTTAACTAGATGATGTTTCTGAATAACCATCCATGAATTAAATAAAATTGAGATTGTAATAACGTTTAATTTAATATTTCAGCAGCAGGAATAATTTGGTTCTATATTGTGGTTGTGACCAGTGGATTTATATACGGTTGCCTCACATTACGCATACAAACTATAACATTGATACAGGGCTGTGATGATGTAATAATCATGATCATGGTTGCGCACTTCATGCAAGTACATGATTTTCTTCTTCCTTTTATTAATCCCAGAGCAGTGTGCTGTTGAGTTCAGGGAGAACAGGGGCTTAAAAATCAGAGCAGGGGTCTATTCAAGAGTCCAGTCGGCAGATAGGGCTGTCGTACACCATCTGCAGGTTCACTTTGTGCCCCACCAGCTCACGGATGTTATTGATTCCATATTTAATCATTGTGGGTCTGAAACAAATCAAAATAATATTTCAAAATAATTTCCTTTCAACCAGAGCAGTTTTACACTAGTGTTTAGCCGTACCTCTCCAAAGACAGACCCCAGGCGATCACGGTCACCCCCTCCGGCAAACCCATGGGCAGCAGCATCTCAGGTCTGAAGACCCCAGAATTTCCCACCTCTACCCATTTCTTCAGACCTGACAATCACCAAAACACAGACAATACTACATTTTTGCTAGGGGTAAATTCCTTCGTCAGTATAGCTAACATAAACCGTTTCCATGTCTCTGCATTGTTTATTTTTAAGCTTAAAAAAGCTGGGTCTAGGTACGTTTTGTATTTTTCTCAAATGTTGAGGAAAATTATCTTGTTATTTCCATTGTTTACAGAATGCTTTATAAGTGATTTAGCGGCTTTTTTGCTTTTTAAAATGCTAGATACATTTATTTTCTATTAATAAGTGTATTTTTTTAACATTTTCATTCTAATTTCCTATTCATTCTTTAAATCTTATGAATTAACATGTTTAACTTTTCCCATAAGCTCATCTGCATTTACAGGGGTTTTTTTACCTTCATGATAGCTGAAGATCTCCATGCTAGGCTCTGTGTAGGGGTTGAACGCTGGCTTGAATCGTAGTTTGGTGATTCCTGAAATAAATCATGAATAAAATTATAGTAGAGTGGTTAAAACCAATCTATGATATCTTTGATACAATACTTTTGAACAGAATCAGGTGGTATTTAGTAAAAACAAAAGTGCAAAAATAACCTGACTAATTATTTTAAAAATCCAACTTTTTCCATTAAATGTCATCTGCTCTCATATATTGGGACCTCACGCACCTAGTTTAGTGAAGAACTGGTGCAAGATGCCCATCAGGTTTCCCAGGGTTAGGTCATAGTCGGCCACCACCCCTTCGATCTGGTGAAACTCTGCCAGGTGAGTGGCATCCAGCGTCTCGTTCCTGAAGACTCTGTCGATGGAGAAGTACTTGACTGGAGTGAACGTCTCCTGAATGAGAAATTGGACGGTGAAACGGGAACGAAACCAAACGCTGGTTGAAGTATGTCTGCATCCATCCGCTCACCTGCTGAGCCAGTTTATAGAGCATCCGAGCGCTGACAGCCGTTGTGTGTGTTCGTAACAGGTTCTTCTGAGCTTCTTCAACCTTCCAGTCATACTTGTATCTTAAAAGCAATGCAAGACTAAGTTCACGACGTAAAATTTATTTTAAACTGGTTCATGCAGTTTATTTCTGATTCTACGTCATTAACTGCAAAGCCAAACTAATAGTATTTCTTTTACATTTATTCCTGTGATTAAAAGCTCCACCACTCACCAGCAATTACTTCTTAATCAAGAATTGCTATTACACAATATTTGTTTCCTATATCACAAAAATGAAATAATACGATGAGGATTAACAATAAAGATATTATTAAGATCATCAAAATACGAATCATTGATTCAAGCTTAGCTTTTATGTACATACTGTTTCCAACACAAAATATTTTACATGTGTATCACTTTAACTTATAAAGTTAATATAGTTGTTTTTATCGAGGTATTAAAAATATTTTTGTGAACAAAAGACTGCTAGCTGTGAAGCTAATTATTTCAATGTAAAATGCCATAGACTTATGCTAAAAACATTAGCGTAATGTAAAAATACCTCAAATGTTCTTATATATAATAAAACAATCTTTATATGCCTGGCAAAAATAAATTACTTTAATGATGGTTGGGTGATTAGCTGGGTTCTTTAGATGCGTAAAGAAATGCGTATAGTATCTATGAATTACAAATGTTTCTTACTCTTACTTACATATATATTGCCGTGTGCTAAAACTGACATTTGCTGTGTGCTCAACCGTAAGGAAACTGCTAGATTAATAAAAAAAAAATTATTTTATCTATTTATTATACCAAGGGTATTGTTAAATTTTAGTCCTATATTTGCTGTGTTTTTATTATAATATATTAAAAGTGTTTTTACACTGTCAGCTACCAAACTTATTTCATTGTACAACACAAAAATGTGAAGATTGTTTTTACCCCTGTGAGCCGTATCCCCCTTCAGAATGAACCTTCTTGACCCTCTCCAGATAGTCCTGAGGGAACTCGTGAGCAAGGGCTGGATCTAAGGGACAACAAGGAACAACGGTGTAAAAAAAAAAAAAAAAAAAAAACGACAACCTTCCATTTGATTCCTGACCGGAGATGAAGAAGGTGTCGTGCTGGTCCCGCGCTGGGTGCTGCTGGGGCTGGAACAGAGAGTCAAAGTTCCAGAAGGAGCTCTCGATGAAGTTATTGGTGGGCATTTCAGTGAACCTGTCGAGAGTTAATAAGTAATAAGACACAATATATATTTTTTTTGTAGGAATATCATAAATGTTCACCAGGTCACCGGGTTCCGCTAAAATATAAAATTAAAAATGTCTGTATTCACATTTCTTCATGACATGTGTGTTAGCTTTTTTAATTATTTATTTATTTGGAACAGAGAGGACAGGATTGTGAGATGAAGAGAGGGGGGATGAATGGGAAATGATGATGGCTTCGGGGTTCGAACCTTCGACTGCTTGAGCAACCACAAGAACGTCTGGGGCATCGCCCACTACCCCACAGAGCTGAACTGTACTTTTGTTCATTTTCACAAAAACAACATTATATTCGTGGAATGAAAGTATGACATTTTGGAGACAAAAACTGTCATGGATTTATAGTATTTGATGTCATTAGAGACTCATTATGATTTCAACACGAGGAGCATGCTGTGAATTTGAGTGTTTCCCTGTGATGGACTGGTAACCCTGCCTTTCAACCAAATTGTGCTGGAGATGGGCTTGTAAAAGAAAGACTTTAAATTGTTTTATCCTAATTTAACATTTATGGATGTATAGCATTGTCAGAACACACTCTTTATAAACACTTTGTTCTATTTATGAGACTCTGGAGATGCGGCTGCGAGAACAGACGCAGTTGAATAGAATTGTGGTTTTTTTTTTGTACAATGACAAAACAACTTCTTCTCCTTCAAACATGATTTAGGAAGAGGTGCCTGGGAACCAGTGCTGTGCATCGTATGTAAAGCACACGGGACTTACCCCATCTCCAGGAAGATCTGTCTGAACTGTGTCCGCACCTTCATGAGCGGATGTAGATGGCCACAGTCTGGGGCTACACCCAGCGCTGAGAAATTGTATGGCTTGAACTTCTTCTCCTTCCAGCTCCCGCTGAAACAGAACAAACACCCATGACTTCCATGATCTTAACAAAACACGTGGTTCTTGTGAGATAAAGCAGGAGCCGTCACCTGGCGATCATCTCTGGAGTCAGTTCCGTTTCTTGTTTAGTGATGGTGGTGCTGAAGCTGCTGCCTTTCATAATCCAGTAAGATTTCACCGTCCTGATGTCAACAGAACACATGAAAAAGGGAAGAAAAGGTAAAAAGAAGGAATCTTCTGTAGATGCTGATGTATAAAGCAAGGTTAAACTGCACAAACAAATAGAAATCTCACACTTCAGCGAGCAGTTTACGTTTCTTCAGTTCATTCTTGTCTTTCTCCTCCAGTCTGTCCCACTGTCCCTTCTGCACTAGCTGGAGTTTGTCCCTGACCATGTCCTCGATGCTTTCCACCTGAAGCAAACACTCTGGATTAACAACATGACGAGTGGATGAGTATGGAATGATGCAGAGCAGCCGCAGCTCACGCTTCTGAAGACTCGCGGCCCTCCCTCGTGAGCTTTATCCACACGGATCCATTTGTTGGACATTGCTTTGCTGAAGCCGACCTTTCCACTCGCCATTTTCTGCAAAAATAAATACATTTCAAATAAAGGGACCATGCTCCTTTCTTCATAAGAATCCCTCTCTGAGGTAATATGGGTCGCGGGGTCTGGTCTATTCTCCCCATTTCAATTCCACATAATGCCTTGGAAGCAGACAGGTTCCGGATTCTCCAAGAATCCTAAGCCATAAAATTAAATACAGTGGGAATTTTTTAAAATTGGAACCTCCCGAATACATGAAAGAGGCCAGGAAAGAGATGTCACAGTGCCACCACCCAAATACAAATTTAATGCTGCAAGCAGCAATCAAAGGGCTCTCACACCTCAGGAGCTTTTTCTTTTCAGTGCCAGTATTTTGCACTGTGCACTAGCACCACTCCTCATTTTGGAAATGCATTCTAGTGCTAACTGTTGACATTTCAAGGAAAAAAATGGGCAAATTAAATAATTCAAACCACAAAGTAAACTACCAGACCACCAGGTGGCACTGTAAATGAGAATGAATGTTGTTAAATCAAGGGTATTAATACGTTTTAGAACTCGGGGGCTCCCTCACCATGAGCTGGTTTTGTGGCAGCCCGTCTGGAGGGACGGCGGTGAACACTCGCGCCTCGTGACTCCCCTGCTCTGCGATCTCACACCCCTCTGCAGTCAGCTCCCAGTGTTTGGAGGACCTCTGCTCCGCAGAGATTACCTGAGCAAAGACAGCCAATAAGTATTGAGCTTCAAAGTGGCACGTTTTTTATTTAGAGTAACTGCAAACTTATTTGTGCAAAAAAATAAAATCCTTGATTATGAAAATACAACAAAGTAAGTCAGACAGAAAACAGTCAATAGTTTGATCAACAAAATAAAGGCAATAAAATATACTTTAGACAATCACATAAGCAAATAGACAGATGGATGGCTGGAAATTCAGAAAAATGTAATATGAAGATAAATAGATCGAATCATATTTTTAAAACACGTATAAATAAATTATCAAACATTGTAAGAGAAATACGAACGGCCTGAATGCCTAATAAAGATACAGAGAGAATTATGCTGATCCATTGAAGTGAATGAGTCTCCCCAGCGCCAGTGTTGCATCAGTGCTGGTTCGGGTCGTTTTTGCTGGAGCTTCTCACCTCTCCCAGCGCCTGCAGGCTCTTCACCGCGCCCACGATCAGCTGATGATCCACCCCGAGGCCAGCGGACACATCCTGGCTGTCAACGCCATCCTCGGCTTTCTCTAACAGCCGAAGAACCGAGTCTAAGAGCCCGCTGTCCGCCATGCCGGAGTCGCCTTGCGATCGGAGGAGGAAGCGGACATGACGTCACAATCATAAACCAAAAATCTATAAAAATGTGAATTGCTGCAGATCAAAATCTATAAAAGATCCCATCACATAAATATATAGATGCTACCGCGTGAAACGGTGCCGTCTATTGGACTAATAATTTTATTTGTAAACGTTTTTATAGACATGTTTGATACAACATTAATTAATATTTTATTTAAATTATATACGTTTACATTATGTTGATTTATATTTAGTTTGCAGTTTCTACAAAAACAAAACAAACAAGTCAGTATTACAAAAAGGGGGCTGGTTATCCAATTAAAACCATCGTTACAATTCTACAACAAACGAACAGGATGCTTTAATATAAAAAAATGATATATTATTCAATGATAAAATAAAAGCCCACAGCAGAAGAGCGTGTTCATGATTATTAAAGAATTTACTACACAAACGTTAAAATGTCGAATTCAGTTTTAAGCAGGGAGCTTTTGCCCTCTAGTGGACTCAAGAAGAGCTACATTAACAGGTCGTTTCAGGAGAAGCCACTGTCTGCCATAGACATTTGTACTAAAAACATAGAATTTCATTTTTAAAAAGCGCAGAACTTCCACCCCCTAGCGGGCACAAATAGAGCTGCATTAATTGGTCGCTTCCGGCGAAGACACCGTTTGTCATAGACATTTATTCTAGATACCGCTGTGAAGCATTTGCGTCCGTTGGACCTAAGCGTTTCAATATTTTATTTTTTATGTTTTATAGACATTTTTTATTTACACATTTTTATGACACATCATTAATAACTAATTTAATTATATTATATACATTTACATGATGTTGATTTACCACTACGAGACAGTATTATAATGAGAGGGCTGATGACCAATCAAAACCATTGATATAATTCAACAACAAATGAAAATTATACTTTTTAGCTTAATTGAAAGATTCAAAAGACTAATAGAGCGTGTAAATGATATTTAAGGAATGTACTAATGCAAACATTAAAATGTCGAATTTCGTTTAAGCACAGAGATATTCCGCCCTCTAGCGGACACACGAAGATCTGCATCAATAGGGCGCTTTAGGCGAAACCACCGTCTGCCATAGACATTTGTACACAGATAACATGTAAAGCGCCGTCAGTCGGACCGATGCGTTATTTTTCGTTTTTTTAATTTCTTAGTTTTGTAGACATTTTTATGATACAACATTAAAAACAATTTTATTTATATTGTATACATGTACATGATGAGGGGACTGGTTGTCCAATCAAAACAAGAGATACAATTCTACAGCAAATTAAAATAATGCATTTATCTAATATGAAGATTCAAATTTCGATGATAGAATAAATGCCCGCAGCAGAAGAGCGTGTAGGTAGGTGATATTTAAGGAATGTACTATACAAACATTACAATTTCTAATTTCGTTTTAAACACAGAGCTCCCGCCACCTAGCGGACACAAAAATATCTGCATTCATACGTCGCAAGCCACTGTCTGGTATAGACATTTAGGTAAATACCGTGTGAAGCGATGCTGTCCGTTGGACCAATGCGTCTAAGCGACGGCCATCTTAGTACAGGATAAGGGATGTGTCATTCTACTGGTGAACAGAATCTGAAATTAATTCACCAGAACTCATTCAATTTCATTAAATTCGTACATTATTTTCCCAGCATCTTTGTCTGACCTCTCAAAAGTGAGATCACACAAAAATCCCAATGTATAGTCTTTAATCTTCCAAGGACACTTGTTGAGCCGATGGTATATTAAATCGTACAGAATAAGGATGAGACAACTTTACCACGTTTTTCACGTCGTAATAGTAAGATACTGTCATAAAAGTGTAGAAAAATGGACAACCAAATTTAATTTGCACCAAAAAATGAGACATTTCGTTCAAAATAAAAACTTTATTACAAACGTCGCACAGTCTTTCAACAAATAACTAAAATAAAAGTCCCACTCACCTAAAAGAAGCCGAGTGCTACAACGACCTGACATTTCACAGCTTGCACAATCACAAAAGCAGTTAAAACATAACAATTTATGTGCATTTTTATGGAAAGACAGCAAAAACGTTAATTGCTGCAGGCCAAAAAAAAAAACCAAACAAATAAAACTCTTGAGATACATTTGAAGACTCAAATATCTTATATTTCTAGATGTTTACATGGTTAAAATCTGTAGCTTGCCCAGCCATGGCTCTCAAAACCTGCCTCTGGAGCACGAGTTTCGCGTAAATAACTCAAAACAAAACAAAAAAATTACACAGTAACACATTTTGCACTGAGTTTAGGACCTCTAGTTCTAAAGCAGTGAATAATTATTTAACTACTCACCACATTTTTACACTGAAACAGTCAAATCATACAAATAAAAATAAATTTTCATTCAAATAAGAGATTGAACTTCCTCTTCTGAGGCTTAAGTACATCACTGTGCTTCATGAGCTCCAGAAAAGCAGTAAGTAACATTAACTATAATATCTTTTTGAAACAGAGAACAGAGTAGGCCTCAAATCATATCCAGCCACTTCAGATCTGGTGACTAAATCCAAAAATAACACCGGACCAGATTAAAAGGGATGCAGCTGCTTGTTTCTTGTGATGAATGGAAGGTGCAGGAGGATGAGGAGAGGCGGTTTCTCAATATTGGTAGTTCATACTGGTGTCACTTCGGCTGTACGTGGTGTTGCCGGTGTTGAAGGAGGCAGAGCTACTGCCGTACGTCTGATTTGTGGCACCCTGTGTGTTGTAGTTTGACTGATTACTGTAACCTAAGAAACAGAACAATCAGCATTTGATGTTAAATTAGATAAAACACCATTAAAGGAACAATATGGAGGATGGCCTTTGTCTTCATTTGAGATTCACAAAGAGCATAAAGAGGGGCTACCTTCATAGCTGTACTCCTGTCCTCCGGTGACCTGCGCAGGATAAGCAGTGCTGTAGTTGTAGTTAGTGGCTGCTCCTCCTCCTCCTGCAGCTCCACTCTGAGTTTGACTGTAGTTCTTCTTCTGGCCATAGCTCTGGTTGTATTGCGTATAGGAGCCGCTCTGGCCTCCTGTATAGCTCTGAGGCTTGGTGTTCTGGTGCATCGGGGGCTTCTTCCCTGGAGGTTTGGTTGTGGTTGTGGGGATGGGTGACGAGTAGCTGCTGTCGCCCTGGTAGTACGAGCTGTAGCCGCTGACTCCTGATGCTGCTGACGACTGGTTTTCGTTTGAAGGAGACGTCCCGAAACCAGAGGAGCCTCCGTTGTTGTAGAAATCTGAGGAGAAAGCTCACTGGTCATTTTGGATTTTTTTTTCCAAACAAAACATGTTTAATTAATATGTTTATTACTCTAGTTTGGGAGCAGCATTTCATTGTTTTGATAAGGAATGAGAACAGGAAATAATCTGAAGAATCCAAAACCAATTACACGCTTTACATGCAATTATTTTTTTACATATTTCTTTTTGTTCATATTGAATCTGCAAAAAAAAAAAAAAAACATCCAAAAGACTTATTTTCAGGTCAATAATAAAAAAAACTGTGGGAGTGCCAGCGATCTCATTTGTAATAAAAAAAAAAATGTAATACATGCAAAACTGGTAATATATATTTACGATAGAGAAAAAATAGATTTGTTTTAGCATTTAAAACTCAGTTAAAATGTCTCAGAGAGCCGTTCTCTTCCTGTTCAGAAAACAAGATAACCACTACAGAAAAGATAGCAGCTACATTAAACTGGCCACGTAAAGTTTTGCCACTGCTAATCCAATGTAAATTTGTTGGCAAAGATCGAGAAGTTTGTTCCACTTTCAACTCTTGAGGAAAGCCTACTAACATCATGAAGAATGCTGTTTTCTGCTAATATATTCAAAAAGTGAAACTTGTATAATATATACATTCAATCCATGATGTATGAATGTTGAAGCCCAAAGTCAGAATCAGGAAATTTGAAATGGTTACACTTTTACTAATTCTAATACTGCGGGCTACAGCCATGGGGAGGTTTAGGGCACTTCATGCTCCTTGCTGCTGATTAACTGATCCATCTTTGAATTGTGTTTTTGCTCCCGGATTCTTTAACTGAATGAGGTTGTGATGGTTATTGTTAAGGACATGCTATTAAAAAAAAAAAAAAAGAATGTTTACATTGTACATTTTGAAACACAGGTTAACGTTAAACATGCTGCAAAAATTGCATCTAATCGATCTTTTAAAAACACAGGTTTTTAAAGTAAATCGACTTTATTGTCACATAAAAATAAACAGGCATCAGTAAAAAAAAAAAAAAAAAAATACAGCAAATCTACTCAACATCATTCTTGAGGGAACAGAAATGACAACATTCTTACAAGCCTGTGCACAAAACTCATTTCATCACAAACAATGGCAATAAGAGTAAGAAAAAAATAAATAAAACGTTAAAAACATGGAGTGTTTGCAAGTGACAATTAAAAAACCCATCAAGAGGAAAAAAAGGCAGAAATGGCTGAAGAGCTGCAGCAATTCATAAAAATGACTATCAGATGACAATACGACAGAAACCAAAGGTCGAAACTCTCCCGTTCTCATCCAGGCTTGGTGCAGGGGTTAATTGTAGGCGATCCATTCCAATGAAAACGCGTTTTTAACGCAGGAAACCAGTGTTTTTATATTGTTCTGCTTAGTGTGCTATTGAAAAGATTCAGCGATTTCTGAGTCAAAATCTTGGTAGCCATAGGAGCCTGAGACAAAGTCACCTAAAGGGTGAGACAGAGCAGAGAAGCACAGAATTAGACGTCTTCTGTGGAAGTCGTGTCACGGCACGAGCCAGTCACGTGTTATCAAGCACAAAGAGTGTTTCTTTTAGATTTCTCTGCTCCGGTCACCCTCAAGAAGGCCTTTCCTCAGAATGTGTAGTTGGCATGTCGGAAACGTTTCTCGTTTTTGCCGAGGAAAGTTCACATCCCATGGCACAACAAAGCAGAGAAATGTAAAATCAAAAGGAAAAAAAATTAAATAAAAACAATCACAGAGGTGGGCTCAAGAAAAAAAGTCAGTCAATTTAATTATAAAAAAAGTAAATAAACTAACTCCAGCAATTCTGTTTTAAATAATCTGACAAGGACGGAGGAATACTCACTGTAGTTTGAGTTATTGCCGCCATATCCAAAAGATCCATAACCACCTGTAAAATAATAAGAAAGCATGTCAGGAATTTTGATTTTTATTTATATTTAAAGGAGCTATATTTCTTTATAAATGAGAAAAACGAAACAATATTTATTGAAAACTGTTTAATTGAATGAGCTCTTATTGTCGTTCTCCCCATCTGTACTGTTCAGTGCAAATCTCTGCAGGCAGTCAGAACTCTGCAGAACACTGGCCAATGGCTCTGCTGAGAACTGAGCAAATGCACTAAACCTGATGCAAACAAAAATGTCCATGAACTTTCACCCATGGAAACAAATATTCCCACAATTTTCAAACATGATCAGATTTATTCATCGGAGAAACCGAAACATTGTACAGTTCTACAGATCAGTTCAAGAAACATTGTGAACTCTTAAATCTCCCCAACACGCACTGAAAAAAAGTATGACCCTTTCGACCAAGAAATGAAGAGAAAAACACCAGATACACCTGAATAGAAATTCTATAACCATCTGCTAAACCCTTTATCCTAGCATTGCTAATAGCTAGCACAATTACCTTGATTGTATCCTCCTCCGTTGTTGAACCCACGACCTCTGCCCCGGCCACGTCCTCTTCCTCTGCCTCTGGGGTTGAGCATGCCATCAGAGGGTGGTCCACCCATCCCATATCCACCGTACTAAAGAAAGCCAGTCAGTTTCATTAATATATAGGCGGAGACCTCAGTAGCTCAAGCCGTAAGAAGCAGGCGTACCATAGGAACCATTTTCTTTTTCTTGCTTGCCTCAGAGTTGGAGCCTTCAGGGAAGAGTTTCTCTAGAGCAGCGAGCGCTGCGTACGCCTTCGCCACCTTTTTATTGGACCCAGAGCCCTGGAACTTCTGCCCATCGATCTCAACCTGGCAACAACAGCAGGAACGGGTGTTCAATATCCAATCACTGGCACAGAGAGCAGAGAGCACAGTCTCAGACCTCCATGATGAATCGTTTGTCGTGGCTTCCTCCTGTCTCCGAGAGGAGCTCGTATTTCAGTCCCCGGCGTTTTTCGTTTAGCTCCATGACGGGGTTCTTTCCGTGTTTGGTCAGGATGGGGCCCTGCTGTCGAGCGGTCTGTAAAACAACAAACAAAGCTGTAATTTCTTTTGATCAGTAGCACTTATAACTTTAAATTTGGGACAGTGTTCGTCAATCAGATCCCCCCCGCCTCCTAATAGATGATCTTCATACCTCTTCAGTCGTGCTGTCAGAAACCAATGTTTGAATCGGTTGCGGTTCTGGTTCCACTTTTACCACAGCAGACAGAGTTTCCTGTGTGCTCACCGGCTCCTCCTGCTTAACAACCTCAGGCGCTTTCTGCTCCAGCCCTGTAGGGAGACCCATGTCCTGCAGCACCTTGAGAAGGAAGAGTAAAGCTCAGTGCAAACAGTAAAATATTTGTGAGTAAAGTACTTAAAATGCTTTCTTACTTTGACAGCCACGTGTAGCTTTGCAGTGCGTTTGGAGGGACCGGAGGCTTCAAAGTTCTTCCCATCCACCTCGACGGCCATGGTAAACACCGGCACATGAACGGGTCCAGTCTGAGAGATGAGCTTGTACTGCAGACCTGGTCTCAGCTGGTTCAGACGCATCAGAGCGTTCAAACCTGGAGGAGGATCTGCTTTGTCATCCAGAGCTGAATGGTAAGAAAGAAGATGCCAGTGAGATTTGTGCACAACTCAACTGAAGAGAGTCATCAACAAGTAACAAAAAAACCCACATTTCTTCTGGACCTTCTTCTTCTTCTTGTTTGGGTTTTTATCATCCATCATCTCTTCTTCTATGGGACGTTTAAGTGGAGTCATGTAAGGCATGTTGGGCGGGATTTGAACTATTAGGATAAAAGAGACAAAAGCCAGATAAACCAGTTAAACCAGACAAATTATTCTGTAATCTTGAAGTAAATTCTAATGTCATTGATTATTTGTCTTCATATGTCAAATAAATGCCTGAATGCCACGAAATGTATCTCTATCAGTGGCTGTGGTGCAAGGGTTTCAACCTTTAGACCAAAATATGAAATCAAAGGGAGAACAGACAGAGGCAAGTCCAAGCTCAGAGGGAGCCAAGACCAAGGCAAGTTTGAGAACAAAGGATGCAGAGACAAAGGTAAGTACGAAATCAAAGAGAGCCAGAATGGAGGCAAGTACGAGATCAAAGACAGCCAGAATGGAGGCAAGTATAAGATCAAAGAGAGCCAGGATTGAGGCAAGTTTTAGATCAAAGAGAGCAAGGATTGAGGCAAGATTTAGATCAAAGAGAGCCAGGATTGAGGCAAGTTAGAGATCAAAGAGATCAGAGCACAATCTGATATTAAAGAGAACCAAAGAACACCAAAGATCAAAGACAGCGGAGACCGAGGCACATCTGAGATCAAAGGGAACGAAGACTGAGGGACACCCAACATCAAAGAAAGTTTATGCAGAGGCAAGTCTTATATCAAAAAGAACCGAGACAGGAAATTCAAGAGTAAAGACGGAGGCAAGTCTGAAATCGAGATCATATAAAGCAGAGACTATGGCAAGCCCGAGAACAAAGTGAGCCGAGACCCGAGAACTAAGCAGACATTGAGACAGGTTATACGTCAAAGGCCAAAGATAGATAAAGAAATACTATGCAATCATTTAGTGAAGAAATTTATGTTCACAAAGAAGAAACTTTTATATAATTTTTTTTGTGAATGTTGTTTCTATTTAAACAGTAGTGAAGTTAGGGACCAGTGAATACCTACCTGTGTAATCAATAAAAACCTCGCTCCGTGGTTTCTTGGGAACCTTTGAGGGAAGCGGGTCCATCCCAAGCACTTTGTGAAGCTGCCCGAATGCAGAAAGCCTCAAAGCATGCTGTCCACAACAAAAAAAACCATCAGCAAACAATTACAAAGCAACAAGCAGCACTTAAAAATAGCTGATTCAACTTCAAGAAAACCTGAGCACTCTGAGTGATGTCCTCTCGCTGCTGCTGATCAATGTGACGAATGGCATCCGTAAGATCCTTTTCACAAGGGTCACAAATGCCTGAACCATCTGAAAGCACATTTCAGCATCGGATTAATGAGAAAGCAGTTCTCATGACATGTACAGTTGTACAATTTTAAAGAAATGTGGGAAAACTCACCAGCCATGAGAATTCCAGACGCAAGACATTCAAGAACCCTTCTGAGAGCTTCACCTGCTGCCATTGCCCGAATGCCGGTGCCAATCGCCTTCTCACATAGGAGCTCTAAGGGCTTCAACATACAAGGGCAACATTACACGGATGCAAACAAATGATGAAACTTTTGGTAATGTTTCTGTTGTTTATTGTACGGACCCATCCACGAAGAGGAGCCCAGGTAGGAACTCGAGCACAGAGGTCCCTCAGAATCCGGATGACGATCACACAGGAGCGCAGTCCATTGGCCCTGGCCTAGAGACAAAAGCAGGCACACAATCCTCAGGTTAATCTCATGGACTCAAAACAAGGAACTCCACCAAACGAACAGACAAATGAAATAGTGAGAGTTGCTGATTTGGAATAATGTGCATCAAAAGCATTAGCAATGTAAAGAGAGGCAGATGATTAAGAGGTGTAAAAGCACATCAAGAATATATGAGGAACACGATGGGGGGGCTTGTCATTTTGGCTGATTAAGTATAACAGATGATGCAAGTGATGATGTGTTGGAAGATACCAAATAACAATTTAAAGGAATAGTTGGTTTTTTGATGGGGATAGTAAACGCCATTATATTTCAATCAATTTTCCCAAAAAATCCTAGAATCAATTTGTTTTAAAACGCGTCAGCTCTGTGTTTGGAAGAATGTGTGTTACAATCCCCCAAGAAAAAATGTCCTCTTTGAGAAAGAGTTTAAAAGGAACACTAGTTAGCTTGTTAGGATTTGTTGCATATTTACATTTACAATTATGCATTTGCCAGACGCTTTTATCCAAAGCAACTTACATTCGAAAGAATAAACACTTTTTTTTTTTTGCTTTCCCTGGGATATGAACCCTTTTCCTTTGCGTTGTTAGCGCAATGCTCTATCAACTGAGCCACAGGAAAGCTGAGAGGAACATGAGAACGGGACCAGAAGAGAAGCAGGCTATTCTGTCACCCACCCCAATTAAACTATATAACTTGATTTTACAAATGTGATTTCAGCAAGCATTGATTGGGGGGGGGGGATAAGAAGGGGCATATATTTTCTCTGCAACACAATTAGGTTGCCATGAAAATTAGGCTCTGCCCTTGGATTTTAGCTGTTTGAGAAAGCTTTACTTTTCCATAAACAATTGCTGAATTACAGACAATTATATTTATTAAAGGGGCCTTATTGTACAAAAAAATCCACTGTTTAGAGGTTTCTATTATGTTTTATTGTTGTTTCTCATTAGAGACAAACACCAACAAACATCTGTACGAGGTTCTTTCAGTGGAGCACAAAGGTTACCGGACGGAGCTAAGTAATAAAAATCACCACAGGAAAACAAAACACAAGCAAAGAAGTCCACGTTGCGGAACTCTGATCACTAGCATTTATGAATGGTCTCTCCATCCAGAGGCTAAGCCGCAGGCTCTGTGTAGGCTCATGACAGAAGCTTAGACTAGACTTAAAACCCTGACTGAAGAAGACTTCCAAAAGAAAGCCCGCTGTAACCGTAAACAGGGCTCTAGAGTGCGACCAATTTGGACAAATGCACTGCTCAAGTGTCCCCTCTCCCCGCTGCCTTTCAGCGGCAGGCAGCTGCAAACAGATCATCAGACGAGGCCGAGATGATAATTAAGTTTAACGTTGCCTACAATTTACAAAGAAAAATGGCTTGAACGTAAACCCGACGTACAGCAATGATGTCGCGCGCACCCAATTTATAGGAGTCATCGCAGATACATTGAAAAATAGACGTCTGTGCAAATTGCGAACAGTGCGTACATGGAATTCCTGATCGACGGAGACACATATATCGCCACAAAGGAATGCATCATTGTGTACAGTCGTATCTTGCGGAGAGGAAGACCGATGAATATATTATTGAACACATTGAGGTCGAGCACGCTCATCCCCAGGGTAAGCCATGTCATGTCATGGAGCCTATGTCAATAATATGCCTACCGTCTCGTTACTGCATTAACCATAATATTCTGAAATTTAAAAATTATAAATGCTTCAAGGAAAGCATTTGCTGCTCTTGGGGACCAAAAAAGTTTAAATTTCAGCTCAGAAAAGCACTTTAAACACCTTTTCAGTAAGTTTTCGTTACCTTTCTTGTAGAATTGTGCTTCAAATAAAGAACTTTATATTGACCAGGTTGTTAGTAAATCATTTACAAGTCAATATTGTCTATATGGACAGTGATTTAAAAAAAATAGATAACTAAAAAAAGTGAACTTGTGAAAATGCAATGTTAAATGTGATGCGGTTCAAAATTTGGGTGCACCTAACTTTTGTGCTGGTGCACCTAAGAAAAAAATTTAGGCGCACCAGTGCAAAAAGTTAGTCTAGAGCCCTGGCTAAAGAAATGGTGGAGATCGATTTTCAACTTGCAATATTGATTGGTCGATTTTTTTCCAACATTAACACTTTAAGATAAAAAAGGCACCTGTGGGATATATGCAGCCAGATTTCCCAACATGACTTTGCCCTTTACAGACAACTGAAATTTTTACCCAGGTAATAATTAACAAGTGCTCCTCCTACCATTTTAAAAAGTGGATGCACCTCCCATTTAAGACTGGAAAGTGAGCTTTCAAGTTCAATAGAAATATTCCTGCTAATTAATATTCATAGTGTATAAAATAGGTCTACATACTAAAAATTATAAATAAAATTAGGGGTGCATAATAACTATCGGGACAATAATTATCAGACAGACAACAGGAAATTATGACAATCATGGTATCATTTGGCCCCCACAACATGTATAAACACAGTTCATTTGTTATTAGCAAAAGTACCGGTTTTATGAAAATGCTATTGTGTATCCCTCGATTAAATGCTTTCAGACTAGGTCATAAAACCATTTCTCAGCTTCAAAATGTCTGTTTGTGGCGTTTATGGCTGCATAAAACCAATATTCAATGGACTGCAGTTTTATAGGACTCCAACAAAATCAAATGAACGTGATGACACTAATGTCACACTGGCTTTCTAATTTAATTATGTTATTAGTTAATTAGTTTAATTTAACGAGGAGGAAGAATATCCCTCATTTTTAAGTGATGACTTGGGGGCAACCCCCTTAACGTAAGGGAAACACTGCTGATTGTTATCTAATGTCTTTATCACAAGTAGTTCCTTCTAAATAAATGTGTGTTGGGCAGCTAGAAGTCAGATAGAACCATCCAGTGAGGATTTAACTCTCTTCAGGAGATGAATACACTCCCATGAATGAAAGCCTAGATACACTTACGTAGTAAAAACACTCAGAGAACTGAAGATGCACAGCATAATGAAATAGGGTTAACACAGAAACAAAATAAAACCAAACTGAACTACTAGAAGACAAATAAAGACAAGATGCAAACCTGGAACCACTTGGCGTGGCGGAGGGACGCCAAGGCAGCCAGGCATTTCTGCCTGTCCAGTACATCCGGGGGATCGATGACTGATAGCGTTTCTATTGGCAGGTGGAATAAGAAGACAAGGTACAGTTTGACCAAGGGGTTTTTCTGTCTCGTGGACGGGGGGAGGAGGCAGATGACCCCTGTGAAGCAGCACCAGAGGGGAGGAGATGGGGATCCTCCAACTACAGTACTTTCCGAGACAAACCTGGATGTGGTTTTTTATTTATTTATTTAACCACTGACTTACACCATCACTCTCAGTTATGAATTTATCTAAAATCCAAGTCTGTTGGGATCTAGCTCAGCCCAGATTAGTGCAGAACAGAAAACAACATCTGCTGTAAAAACTACACCCTCTGCATTAGCCACTACTGATGCTAACCTTATGCAGCAATCACCTATCATGCCTCGTGTCAGGCAGCTCACTTTGTCTGTAAAGGCGAACATTAAGTAATAGTTTAACGAGAGGTTTCTGAGATGAAGGAACCCCTCCCCGTCACCCTCTCGCTTTTTCCCTGGGTGCACCGCCTTGCCCCTTCCGAGACAGAGAGCGTCCAGTTGGTCAAAGGTCCAGCGTCCCTAAAATTGACAAACTAGAAGGCTTGACAGAGAGAATCAGATTTTGAACCACAGACAGCAGTAGTCAGATACACAAAAGGTATGATCAAAACAAGTCCACACTGCAGCAAAACTGATGGCTTGGGTGCTGACAAGGGGGTCAAAGATACAGCTAGGCTTTGGTTTTAGGGTTGTCTCAATGAAATCTTGGTCATGTGCCGACATCATAGTTACAAGAGGTCAATCTCAAATGCTGCAGGGATGTTTCCATTATATCTGTTCAGATTGCAAAAGTGCAAGAAAGAAGTCATTTGAGAATCAAAAAGAAAAACATCATGGCACGACAGTGTAATTCAGGGAAAATCCCCATTGTTCCGACAATAAACCTCAATGTAAAAAAGTAAGAATGCACCGATTGCCGGACTACTGCAGATCAGACGTATTAACTAATTGAAAAAAAGGGGTTCTGATGATTGAATTAGGTCGAGATCTCAGTTATCAGCGATTGTTAAAAGCGCTCAGTGCAGTTCAAAACCCCACTAAGTTAGCAGGCTGGATTCAGATTGTGGAGTTTTAGACGCAGTTCTCACTAATACGCAATCTAGACATCCTTGGAGAGAGGCTGACGGCCATGTAATGGCACCAATGATGGACACTAAATTTCTGTGAAAATTGACCAAAACCTCACAAGAACTCATACTTTCCCTCATCGCTTCAAGACAGCAGAGGACAAAGCCATCATTGAAAGCAAAAACAACTCCACAGGAGACCAATATAACGAAAAGCTCTACATTCCTCCTCAATGACATTAACGTCTATGCATGTTTCTACCCAGCAGTCTAAAACAATCCGATTGTTAAGTCATAACATCGTTCTTACACTTCCGGGTACTGGCTCTCCACTCTCCCATTGAAAATAGTAAAAGGGGCTAAAACTTTTATCATTATTACAACAAAAATACTTTAAATCAAGCACGCTTTATGTGTAGATTACCTATTATGTATCATAATAAAGGTTAGAACCAAGGTGTCCTAAAAAATGTGTTATATTCTTTTTAGGACACCTTGACTTTAACCTTCATTATGACACGTTCTTGGTAAATGATTTAAATTGTTTTGGGTGTAATAATGATCAAAGTTTCAGCGCCATCAACCATTGTCAATGGGAGACTGGAGAGCCAGGACCCAGATGCATAGTGCAACGTCAGACTAAAAAATGGGATAGGTTAGACTAACAGCAGAAAATAAGATCCGCAGGAAAGATGCAGAATTAGTTTACATGCAAAATTATCCAAATTCTCACCTCCACTGTGCAACGTTCTGGCTTGAGTTTGATATAAATTTCGTGCTGTTGCTATGCCCTTTGGAGGACAGTGTGGGTGTTTTTGAGGTAATTTTCTAATAGAAAGAACAAAATATGCAATTGGTGCACCCGTACATATGCATTTATCGTTACTTTGTTTAAACTGACGTCTAGCATTATCTACAACCCCCCCTGCCCTCTGCTTTAAAGGTGGTTTCGTTCCCTGGCGATCAAACCAGAGCTCGTCAATCCTTCTGCTTTTCATTTTTGCTGCAATGCAAACTGTTCCATTTCCTCTCCATTGTATAAACACATGCAAACAACAAGGTTTGTGATTTCTTTCTTAATTCTCAGTAAGCCTTCAGTGGAGTCTCCTCCTTCAGTACTTGACAGGAAACTGGGTCTCATTTACATGTTACTGTATATTGGGCCATCAACACTTCAAACTTCATGCTGCAAGGAACTGTCAGATGGCAAGAAACATAATCTGTGTCACATGACTAATCCGTACACAATATCCCCAAGCTCCATTGAAGGCCCAATAAACAATATACCCCTGCCTGAGAGAATTCCCTCTGCTTCTGCTGCCTCTGAGGAAGCACACAACAAGAGATTTCAGTCCTACCTCCAGAAGCCAGCTTCTCTGAGTCCTCTCTCATGAGGGGTGAGGTCAGGTGGATGGTGAGGGTCAGCGGAGGTTCTTTGGTGTTCTTGATGACAATGGTTGCATCGACGATGTCTGGTTTGACCACATATTTTTCTTCAGTGATTATCTGCAGGAAAAACAGATATAATACAGGTGGGCTTTTAGTCACTAGAACAATCTTCCTCTTCATTTTAAGACTATAAAGGCCAACGTAGAACCCTCTGATGTAGCCTGACGTGCACCTCACGTTTATGTCTCTTGAAATTTAAAACACCACTTGGAGCCCTCTTGTGGCGTGTTCAATCTTTTTTGTTAAAGACTTAATAAATAAATGTAAAACCTAAGACAGACCTTCAGCTGCCCTGCGAGGTTATCCGACACCTTCTGGAGCAGGGAGATGGTGGGTTTGTCTTTGCACAAAAGCACAAGCTCCAGATCCAGATCTCCCTTCAGCAGGAGACCTTTAGCAACCAGTCCCACACGCATGACCCCACGCAGGGACCGCATAGCCAGCTCAGAAGACTTGCTGTCATGGAAACAAACAAAAGTTATCAGAAAAAGAAAACATAATTAAAAGTAGAAAGTTTGGGTCGATTACCTCTCATCTCCATCACATTCAAAAGCATTTGCTTTGGCACTTCCCTTCTCCTGATCATCCAGCCAATCTGAAACCAACTTGAGGGCACGCTCTGTGTGGGACACCATGTTCTGTACCCCTTCCAGCTCCTCCTGGTCTGGATAAATTGCAGAGTGCTTGGCCATCACATGGCGGTCATCGCTCAGAAAGATGCGCATGGAGCGGTGACGGGGAGGTGGAGGAGGCTACAGAAACAGTACATAAATCATTAGCAAGGGTTCTTAAAGGAACACTCCACTCTTTCAACAAACTACAGTTGTGATCAAAAGTTCACTTTTTTTTATATGAATGACATAAAAGCATTATTTTAACCCATAGTTAGTGGTTGAGTAAAGCTATTTGTCTTTTTAAATCATAATAACAAAATCTTTCGAAATGACCCCGATCAAAAGTTTACACAACTGTTAATATTGCGTACACCCCCCCCCCCCTTAAAATCAATGACAGCATGAAGTCTAGGGGTAGCTGTTGAGGTTTTTTATCTTCTTTGTTAGTAAAACAGCCCTATCTTTTGGCTTCCAACTCTTGTAAATTCTTGCAGGAGCTGCACATCCGAGTTCTCCCCAGAATGTTTCAATAACTGAGATGGCCACTCCAGAACCTTTATTTTGTTGAAGCACCGCTGTCATTTTGGAGCATCCCATACATTGTTTCCAGCCCTGTGGCATTGGACCACACACATCCCCAAAACAACAATGACTTGCTCCCATGTTCACATTGGGGATGGTGTTTCGTTCAATGTGGGCCTTATTAACTCATCTCCAAATGTCGCGTTTTTGGTTGTGGCCAAAAATAATCAACATGGCTGGTGAAACAAGCTATAAAATTAATATATTTACCATAACGGCTAGAAACGGGTTCTTCAGGTTGGCAGTGCTGGTCAGTTTGTAGAAAAGGAATCTGCTGCGTCAACTGTAATGGAAAAAAATGACTGAAGGAACATTGAGAGTGCCGGTATGCTGCATATGACATGCATCCATCATAGGTGTGTGATTAGTAGACCTGAGCCATGACAATTCATTTTTATTGCCATCTGTCAATGTTACAACTTTAAGTGATCATATTAGAGATAAGGACCCCAACAAAAAGTAGAAAACATGGAGCAGATGGACTTTAACCGTTGGGCATCTGCTCTGATGCCCGTTGTAATTCACCTGCAATACACCCTCTTCTGGTACTTTCACATAAAAGCAGAAATAATTGTGTTAAACTAGTAAACAGAATGGAAAAGGTCTAGCTGCTTTGGCAAACTGAGTTTCGCATTAATACAAACATACCACCAAAAACATACGCTTAATCACTGAATAGTACACCATGCACTCCATTCCGTGCAACACTATTTTCAGAAATTTGTGTCATTTTTTTTTACAAACGGTAAAAGAGTCAGTAGCTAAATTGCTCTCAATATTCACATTTTAAAAGTGGATTTACTTTGCAAGCACAAAATAGTGCATAGAAATTATCAAACTGTTCCAACTCAAAAAGTTACATTTATTTAAAAATGATAAACATTCTAATTAAGCATTCCGTTAATTTGTAAATCACAGAAGACGCAAAATATTAATACAGCATATGTTTTATATATGTATCAAAATGACAGTAAAACTTGTTGGATAAAATATTTTAATGGATAAAAATAAATGCCTTGATGTCGTCAAAGATCTGCGGCCATTTTAGCAGTCAAACAATGGAGAGTTGATATCCGGTGGGATCAAACATCTAGCTTCATTTTGTAAACAGAATAGATACGCATCAATGCCATTGAACATTTTAATGGAATTTGTCACAACACAAAAAAGAAACATGCAAAAATACACAGAAACATGCGCATCTGATATCGGTTTGCATACGCTTTTTTCACTCTTCCAGATAAACAAAATTAGTTTATCCTTGTCGGTGCATTTGATAAAAGCACCAATCAAACCAAAATGAATTTAATTTTTCTTGTGGTCGAATAAAAGTAAGCGATAATGCTTGAATGATATCCACTTTCATGTTAACAGCTAATATTAGCATTAGCGGACAGGCCGATCAGATGAAAACATAAAGTTACGCCTGGAAAAAAACGTAATGGTTCACAAAAGCATTTTTAAAACTAAGAAAAGGCTTATTACAAACACCAAAGCCCATTCTATTTACTGAAAGTGGTGTTTTTAAACGTTACTCACCGGTGCAGCAAATAAATCCGCTGTTATGTCGCTGTTGAATCAGCGTGTGTGCAAAGCGGAGCTGGAACTGTATCACGTGGTCTACCGCAGCCAATAGAACCATCCTGTGGGAAAAGACGAAGCGTTTCTTTCTTTCCTTCTTTTTCTTTCTTTCTTTCTTTCTTTCTTTCTTTCTTTCTTTCTTTCTTTCTTTCTTTCTTTCTTTCTTTCTTTCTTTCTTTCTTTCTTTCTTTCTTTCTAATTTTTTTCTTTCTTTCTTTCTTTCATTCCATATCATGTACTCTTTCTCTTTTTATGGATGTGTTTTTATCTAACCTTTCAATAAAAAATGTTTTTTATCCCCCTACAAGTATAGGCTTGTTAAAATGGCTACAATCCGACCACTATGACTACACAACCCCTGAGTATGTTTAGAATAAAAAAGCAGTATGCAGAACATTTATTGTATTGTATCTTTTATTTCTGAAAAATCTGTGGGGTACAGAACTACAATCTACTCTATACATTTCTCTTATCTGAAAAGGGGAAATACAAATATCACTCTGACAAAGTACAGAACAGCTTTTATTTAAATCCAACACCATTATACAGTCATTGACAGAAATGGAAACACTTCCTGCTGTTTATTGGTCAAAAGGTATTTTACATTCATGGTTTTTAAACATTATAAATACAACTGTTAAGCAGAGTTGTATGAAACTTCTTTTTCTTATATTCTCTCTGTAGTACTAACTACGATGGTCATTAAAACTTGCACAGCAGCTTAAATATTCACATTCAGAAACATTAGGCTACAATAACATCCAGCAACTTATATTCACACAGGCTCATCAAAAGACAATGGAAGATTGGAAAAATAAAGTGTGGTCTGATTCTGCTCAATGGTGGTGGTATAATGATGTGGGGGATATTGTCTTGGGATACATTGCGCCCATTAGTACAAATTGCGCATCAAGTCCACCCCACAACCTCTCTGAGTCTCCATCTTCTGATGATACTCCCAGCAGGATAACGCTCCATGACATAAAGCTTGAAAAATCTCAGACTGGTTTCAGGAACATGACCAGATCTCAATCCAGTAGAGCACCTTTGGGATGTGGTGGAATGACATTGGCATCATGGATGTGTAGCTGACAAAAATGGTCTCATGTCAATATGGATCTAACTTTCAGAGGAAAAGAGTAACGCAGTTCTTCAGGCAAACGAGGGTACAACTCGGGACTAGCAAGCTGTATCTAATAAAGTGGCCGGCGAGTATATATACATACTACAATCCTTGCCAAAATAACAGTGTTTTGCAATAATTTCACATTTTCAGTGGAAATGTAACAGCATTTTGTTTGACAGACTGTTTGTCCTTTAGGCTTTAAGTTATATGAAATTGTAGGAAACTCTCTGATATCCACTATGATATGACATAAGTGCTAAAGTTCTTATCGTAGTATTTATTTATCGTAGAGTATTTATCGTATAAGAGACTTTGCAGTTAAGATATCTCTATTGAAATTCACAGGAAACTTGATACACATCTAAAAGCAATGTGTTAGACTGACAGTCCAGCTTGCTGTTTCAGGCAGAGAGACAGAGATGGGGAGACAGGGAAAGTTGCTGCTAGCAGTGAAACAGGGTTTATTAATAATGCACAAAAATGTCCAAAAACTCAGGGGTGAAGGAAGGAGGTGAGGAGATCCAGGCAAAAGAGCTCAAACACAGTACCATCTCCCAAAACACAGCTTGAGATATTAGCGATCAAATCAGAAAAATTTACCACATAAAATATAAATGTCCATAACCTTTATGTTCAAACAAACTTTCCAAAAACAAAATAAAAAATCTAGAAAATGTCCCAACTTTTACACCTTGATGTGTTTCTGTGAATTCTGGTCAATTCTGGAGGAGATGATGAACTGGTTTCCAGAACAAACTACAATGTCAAAACATTTACTAATTACTCTGTAGTGATAGCAGTGATATCTAGATCTTGTGTGTTTTTGTTGCAGTCTTGTTGCTTTGTGTGAACCCCACCAGTCGCATGTTCTTTGTGAAACACTGAGATCTCTTCAAACAAAAGAGTGTTCCTCAGACACATTTTTAAACCAGAGCAGCTATTTCCATCCATCATCTTGTTTTCTGTTTCTTTATCCTTCGATCAAACAGCAAATATCTCCATATGCTTCAAGTAGAGCATGTTCCCTCACATTTTCCACCTCCCTCTCCATCACTCGAGATTTATCGCATTCTTCACTGAGTTCTGGAAGGAGCTGGTCTCCCACCTCCGAAACGTACTCCCCTTTCGCTCATCGTGGCCTGTGGTTAGGCGGTAAATCTTTTTCAGCACAGCGCGTCGTAAAAGAATATAGACCCACGGGTCCAGAATCTGGTTCCAGGAGGCCAGACGGACTCCCAGCACCAATAAACCCCTGTAAGAGTTTTCAAGTGTGTCCTCCATGATGCCAGAAGATGAACGTATGACTGACATCAGGCCAAAGATCTGAAAGAAACACAAAACTGTTGGAGGTTGTTGGCAGAATCAAATATTCATTATTAGAATGTTATTACTGGATACTAGCAGACTGGGGTAGGGTTTTTGCATGTATTTGAATAGAAGCAAATGAGGAAATTCTCATAAAGTGACAAGGACAAGACTCAACCAGATATAAACATTCAAATATTAGAAAACAACATACAAAAGAAAAAGAGGCAGACATTCTATAACAGATAGACAGATGCATTCATTGAAAGAGAAAGTGAGAGGCACAAAACTCTTCCAGAGAGAAAAATACAGACTGATAAATCAGAGACATCGAGAGATGTTTATGTTCAGAGTAACATCAGGGATCATTCAGAGACAAGAGACAGACATTCATTGAGAAAAAGCAGACGGAAAGACAGACTAACACAGAGAAATACAGAGACAGACAGATACTAACTCATATCTCAATGTTGGTAAAACTTGAGACTTACCAGCAGGGGGCTCCAGCATATACAGGATGTCACCATGATGCCCACCAGCTGCACCACCATCTCAATATCATGAGAATGAGATGACCTGCGCTCTCTCTTCTTCTTGCGCAGACGGGCGGCCACCAGCGACACCCCGCTGATGGTATTACACACCAGTGCTAGCGCCAGCGACGCGAGGCCCAGCCCAGAGAACAGCAGCACGAAAACCAAATCTGTTACTCCGGTTTCATCCAACACATTAATGAAGCACCAGGTCCAGGGGTACTGGTATGTGTATGTGCCCAGACGAAAGAAGGGGAGGAGAGCAACGGATAAAGCCAACAACCAGACCATCACAACCACCAGCTTGGTATGAGTGGTACAAACCATCCTGGTGTGGAGGAGAGGTCTCGTCACGCCAATGCACCGCTCCACTGCCATGGCACAGCCGAGAAACAGTGGGCACAGCCCAAAAAAAACCATACTGCCACCTAAGAAGTTACAAATGGAATCTGGGTCGGTGGGCAGACAAACGTCTTTGGCGGTGCCCATCAGGTAGAGATGGAGAACGAGGGCTCCTGGAATGACGTGCCCCGCAAGGTCTGTGGCAACCAGAGAGCTGGCAAACAGTAAAAAGGTGGCTTTGGAGTGCCGCGCTCGCCGGCTATAAGCATTGACGAGGATGATCAGTGCTGTGATGTTGGAGACGATGCCCAGTGTCATTGAGAGACCCGCTGCTGTGGGGTTGGTGGTGGCGGTCAGGTTGTCCCTGCAGGAAATGGGTGCAGGTTCAGATGCATGCTGGGATTGATTGATGGGCACCGTGTCTAGAAACACAGCTGAAGTATTGTACTGCTGCACGGCCAACATCTCCTGGGTATGAGATGGGCACTGCTGGCACTACAGAGTCATCGCTGAAGAGAAGAAGGAATAAATGAAAATGAGGAATTTCTGACACTCTACACCTCACACATGTGGATGATAAATAAATTTGAATGCTTGTAAACAAACTAAACTAATATAAATAATATCCCTATAGGTTCACAAACACAATTAACAACAATCTTGTTTAATTTAGTCAGAAACTATTTATTGATTTAAGCGGAATGGTTTTCTCACAACGTTGCAAAAAATATAATTTAATTAATCCAGTAATCACTTCT
Organism: Danionella cerebrum; assembly: GCA_007224835.1. Classification (NCBI taxonomy): domain Eukaryota; kingdom Metazoa; phylum Chordata; class Actinopteri; order Cypriniformes; family Danionidae; genus Danionella; species Danionella cerebrum. Next base: position 527,056 of record SRMA01025234.1, on the reverse strand, counting down.
TTATCTGTGGAGAAAGAGTTTAATGCCTGCAGGGCATCAGTTATGTCAAACCCCTTCCCTAAACACAGGTTTTCATCTAGATAAGCTTTATCTAAAAAGTCAACATTAGCAATTAAGAATGTCAAGGGGATTTAAACACCATTTAGCTCTAAAAGTAAATCTAATCCGACTTATAATATCTTCTCATCAGAGTCCAACCATGAGTTCGTTCAGCAAACAGGCATTAAGTGGATTTTGTGCAATCAATGGTAAAAATAGAAATGTGTTACTCATTTTTTGGCAACAAAGATCCATCTGTTTGCAAGAGCCGGATCAGTTAAGAAATTAATTGCATTGCTTCCTGTTTTTGCCCCTTGTTTATGCACATTCACTGAGGGAAATCCATCCATGGCGTGGTCTAAAACTGCTCTCTGTTCACCTTTTAGAAGATGTACTGAATAGAAACGTTTATCTTTTGACGAACCACTCCTTATGCTGAGCTCAATTTTTAATTGCGATATGGGGCCAAAATGCAATTTAACGACACACCACATGAACACATTTCAATAAGATTGTAGGCAAAATGAACTAAAACTAATAAAACGAATGATACATTTTGACCCTAAGCTTTATTTAGGTTTAACACCAAGGTTGCCTCAAATATGTAGAGCTATTGCAGAGCTACAGCTCAATGGCAAAATGTATTTGTGATGATCTGGAAGAAATATTCAGATAATTGAATTATGGCATAGGAAGAGTTCAGTAATGCAGATTTTGCAGAACTCAAAACTATCAATTAATTTAGTGAATCAATTCTGTGAATCAATTTAGTTTTTCTAGTTGAAACGTAAGTGCATATTTTAACTAGTGGTTGGGGTAGAAATTTTGATTTTAAGACTACAATTTCGGTCAGCTGAAAGTTCAGACTCCCCTCTTCCAGTTTATAATAATATAATAACTTCCCTGCAAGCGGTACAGTCTTATCGACCACTATAGTGGAAACAGAAGATGAAGATGAAAAGGAAGAAAAAATGTGGAAGAGGAGAAAGAAGAAAAGTAATAATGTCCAAATATGTAAAGTTAATTAAACTTTTTTTTTAAAGAAGAGTGGAACATATTTTAGAATTTTTTTAGGTCAGATGTAAAATAATCACTTTCAAAAAACACTTTGATGCATTAAATAATCCCTTCTGTATTCTTTTTCTTCTACATAGTACGTCCAAAACATCTACGTCAACACAAACACCTTGTCTTAGGGTTTAATCCAGCTTTTAATTTACAGGCACCTGTTACACAATGTTATTTATATCAAAAATATAAAACAAACCTCAATTACCATATGAGATGTGCTTCTTCTCCATGGTTGTTGTGCTTAAATCCCAAAGGTGGTAGTGAACGCCGGCGGAAAGTAAAAATAGAGCGCAAACTGTTCCATAAGCGTCGAAAGAAGATATCAGACATCTATCATCCGGTAAAGAAGCTTTTCTCCAATTCCCAAGCGAATTAAACGTTTTTAGTAGACCCTTTGCCTCTAAATTCCCCCACCCACTAGGTTCAGAGCACTTTTAATTGCACATGTTTACAGAAAAGTAGATATTTCCTCAGAGAGTGCGGAAAACTGAAGCTGGAGTGCACGAGGCTGCTGTATTTATAGACTTCTCCTCAGGAGTTATACGTCACCGGGGCTCACGGTAAAGCGATGCTCGCCGGAGAAACGATGTTGAAAACGGGATTTGACAATCGCACGTTTTGTTTTTTTAGTCTACTTGACCTTTTTACTTTTACTTTACCACTATAATTAACTGTATTCAGAGAGTCGCCAATTAATTAAGTATTTGATCATTAGCGACGATGAGAATCTGTGGCCAATTTTGTGGTCAGGTAGAATTTTATTTCACAGATTTGATGAAAAAACGAGCTTAAACCCATTAAATAGATGATTAAATGCATTTTCCTCAGAGTCAATTTAACTCTTCGTAGAGTAGGACTGAATACACTCTGAGTGGAGTTAATTAAACACTTTATTTTTAATGTGTTTTTGTTGCATACATCAGAGGTGTGTCAAGCTTTTTAGATTTTTTTTTATTTTTGGCCTTTTTAGACTTTATTTCAACAGATAGGACAGGTAGGTAGGTAGATAGTTGGATAGAGAGAGGGAAGGATGGGTGGGACGTGACGACGGGTTCAAGCCCCGTGCAACCGCAGGTATATGTCCGGCGCAAAGTATAATTAAAACGTATGCAAGTTGTGCTTTTACCTAGATCCTCCCGTGTACATGCACATCAGGCAACCTGCGATTGCTTGTTGCTTTGTTGATCCTCTGCAATTTGCTCACTATTGGATATTCTGGTCTAACTTTTCTTGACCTTTTATAAACGTCCTCCTCCAGGTTATATTTTAGGTGCCACCATGTTGCTTCCCTATTTTCTATGTCCATCTCATGGCAATCTTTGGACGCCTGATGTCTTTCATTCGTGGAATGTGGCCCACAAAACCCATCCTGTGACTAGCATCTATTGCCACCAGTTGGGTTCAACTTGTATTGAAAGTTTATTCATAGCACTTTTACCAAAAAAAAAATTAGTTTTTTTTGCAAAAATATTAAAAGACCGTAACTTTGAATTTTGAATAAAATACTCTTTATTAGGCGGCACGGTGGCACAGTGGGTAGCACTGTGGCCTTCCAGTTAGAAGGTCATCAGTTTGAGGCTCGCCGGTGAGTTTGCATGCTCTCCCTGTGGTTGCGTGAGTTTCCTCCAGGTACTCCGGTTTCCCCCAAAAACATATGGTTAGGTTAATTGGGGGTAATAAGCGGGTATGAGAATGAATGAATGATTACTCTTGATTAAAAAAATATTTCAGAAATTTAAATTTCGCCTAAGTTTACTGTATTTGTAGACTAAAAACAATTTTTCCTTGTTTGACCTAAAAGTCCATTATGATTGGCTATGCCTCACCCACTAAATGTTGAATCCTGAAGTCACTTCCTTGCTATGCAGGCTTTAGATTTAGGGTTGGGGTTAGGAAGTACAAACATTGAGACAACATGCTGCTTATGTTCTGCAAGATTTCTTGAATATAACTTATATATATAACTTAATATAACTAACTTATTTTAGCCACCTTGAAAAGTTTTTAAAAAGTTTCATAGATCGAAATCTGACCTAAAGGAGAAGTCGTATTATATTATTATTTTTCCAGTCCTGAGATAAAGTGTCAGAACTTTATACCTTTGATGCGTCCTGGTATCTCATGATCAATATTTAGTCCCCAGGGGTATTTTCCTGAATCTGTGACTGTTTTGGATCAGAATACAAATGCAGTGCAACAATTCTCATCCACCAAAGCATGTGACAAAGAATTGAAATAAGCTTTCACCAAATGTTATTTCATAGAGTCCTTTCTTTGCCTTTGACTGAAAGTAAATATTTGAGAATAGGGATTATTGAGTGGCATAGATAGACTTGTTTGGAAAGTAAATAATGCATGACAATATAGAACGTGCAATATTGTACACATTTCAAGCAACAGAAAATTTAAAAAGTCCAAAACTGATGTGTGTTGAAGTAAACTTTAGACATTTAAAATGACAATGTTAGAAAATGACGTGTTACGTGAACAACCACCTTGAGCTTCTCTTGAAATATAAACACTCTGTGAAGCAAGACACCAGACCTTCAAACTGCAGTTAGTTTAAATAACATCACCTCTTCAGCCCCTGAACCAGAGACCTCTTCATCACAAGGTTAATACTGTTGTGAAATGGCCATCCTTGAAATCTGATGTCAGCAGCCAGAAATAATTCTCATTTATGAGCATGAAGACGAATGGTGTCTGAGAGCACTTAAACTTGCATCTGTTAGAGCAATCGATCACACAAAATCAAATCAAAATAATTTATTACGGTCCCTGATGAGGTTTTATACACCAGACTGCAATCTGTCATTACCAGGCTCCCATTGACATCAAGAAAGGCAATGGAATCATTGAACTACTCAATGTGACTCAGCGAATATAATTTAGTGATATGCCTGAACAATGTGACGATGCAAGTTTACTGAAATAATTTACTGGACTTGTTAGAGATTTTACATTGTATGGCTTTAATCAGGCATTCGAAAATCTGTGTGTTTTCACTTCTGCTGCTGGAACCCATTCGTCTCATTGTTTGTCATGTTCTGAGGTTCAACAATCTGCATTAACGAGCAGAAGGACCGGTGTTCCTAATAAAGTGGCCAGTGAGTGTATAGCATAGTGTAGTACATTAGCTTGCTTAACACTGGTGCATTCAAGGATATAAACAAAGAAAAATAAAAATGCTTAACAAAAGCAGGTCCACTACTCACAGGGTTTAATCAAACTTGAGATTGCTCTAGTTCTTCTATTTCTGTGCAGCGGCGACGGTTGTTATCTAGGGAATGGGATTCATTGAGCAGCACTCACATTATAGAGCTTCAGATGAAGCCAGAGTTTAAAAGCAGACACTTTGTCTGATGCAAAGCTGCACCACGGTTGTTTTTACTGTGTGATAATATCGCTCGGCCTGAGTGTCAAGTTCAGCAACCGACAACCAAAGTTGGACATAAACACAACAACACTTGACCTCTCCCTTGAAGAAACTGCTGCATTTTTCTTCCTAACAGAGTAATTGTGTGCTACTCATTCATGTGCTACTTCCACACCATGCCAGTTCCCATGAATCTGTTTCCCAAGCCTCCACCAGCCCAACACAAAGTTGTCGGCTCACCAATCTCAGGAAGAAGGAGGTGCCTACATCCTGAATGGTGCCTTCATCCTGACCTCTCCCCAGGTTTTACTGCTGCAGAAGGACCAAATAAAGTCCTAATTAGTTGCACTATTAGTTGGATTATTGGCAATTGAAGGCCCTTTTTAGCACACTTAAACTTGAGTTTTACAAGTTTGAACAAACTATTGATTAATATCTCATATTTACAATATTAGTTAAAGTCAGTGCTAAATGTTTTTATCTGGTGAGTTTTTCTGTTAGAAAAGACTAATAAACATTTTATGGATAAATAATGGATTTGGATCTTGATCAAATTTGGTAGATTATAATAATTAAATGTATTATTTATTTCAATTTTTTACTGTGGTCATATGCTATATTGAAAATATTTAACAGAGAACATAAATAGTTTGGGTGTGTCTTATTAAAGTTTAAAGCTCTTATAATCAATAATGGTAAATGGGTATCCATATCCTCTCCATCATTCCCAAGGTCTTCCTCCTTTACTCCTCATGTCTGCTTCCAGTCTGGATCTCATCAATTTCCTTTGCTCCTTGTGACTCTTTCCATCTATTTTATTTTGCTGCTTGTGTCTCTCTCTATAATTGGCTCTTATTGATCACCTTCACCCCTCACGTCTCCTTCAAGTTTGGCTTTCATTCTCCTTCACCCCTCAGTTCTACTTCCAGTTTGGCTATTGTCAATCTCTTTCAATCTCTGTTTCTCTTTCCAGTTTGGTTCTCCACAATCTCCTTCAATCACCATTTCTCCTTCCAGTTTGGCTCTAATTGTATATAAGTCTCATTGAAATAAACCCTGTGTATTCGCCAGCATTTCCTCATCAATCTGTCAGTTTCCAAGCTACCCAGCAAGAAAGTGGGTAGGTGACAGCTTCTACCTGAGTGTCAGGATTTCTTGGATTCTGTTGTATTGGTAATGAGATCAAGTGTGTTAAAGTCTTTTTCTCAGTGGTTTCCCGTTATGATCCAGTCACTTCCAAAGAGGATGAGGAATGACAAAAATGCATAGCTTTTATGACAATTAATGTCTGGGAAAACAGACTTCAAATTGAGTGAAATTCTTTCAAATAAAAATAAATGTGACAGAAAATGTTTGCCTTGTGTTGTGGTTGGTATTGGGAAGCAAAATCAGCCAACTCTAGTCACACAAAGCCAGAGATCTTCAAGACTCACTTGTGAAGCCCACACAAACTCAAATCATTTCAATAGCACCCATATACTTCTCTTTCAGCCTTATGCCCAGCTGACGAGTTCCACCTTTGAGGAGGTGTTTGTTTGAGCAGTAAAAGCAAGAGTCCACTCAAAAACGACACTCCATCATCCGCTCACAGTTCTTCTAAAGCTCCAGTGTAATAAACTGAGCCAAGTGGCACTCCCTAATTGAACCCGCCTCGCATAAACAATGTTTCTAGAGACCAGAAGACTCTTGAGCAACGCTGGAGGATTTATACTTCTCAGCATCTGCAGTGGATCCAGGAAAATATGCAGGACTCTGTGATGATTGTTGCTCCTTTTCGGGTAAACATCATTAACACATGATTAGTGGGCATGACTCATGCACAAAAATGGACATGAACCCAGATTGGCAAGTAAATGTGGCACAAGTTTGGCATTTATTAAACATGTCCCAAGTTTGGCATAGATGTGGTATCATTTTAATGATGCAGGCTGAATAATATATGTTTCATGACTTGGGGCAGTGTTGCCGAAGCATTTCACTCCACATGCCATCATCAAAAACATCATAAAAGTCACATGGTGCAGGCGTAAAGACCTACAGTAACATACAAGCCATTGCTTTATATATGTTTATGAAGTTACCAAGTTATTTGTTATCCCTCCCTTCTCTACGTAATGAAAACGCCATGTCTTTTGTATAACAGGTTTCAGGAGGAGCTTGAGATCCTATGTTACTTTAGGGTCACAGTGTGCAGCTCAGCGTGCTTCTTAGACAAACAGTCAGTGCTTGCACTAACCTCTGGATTTCATACCCTCATGCAGATAGATGGGCGTGCTTTGCTAATTTCACTGTGAAAACCATGTAAAACGTAACTTTTTAAACTTAGCTCATTTAACTCCAGTTTGATTCATGAACTATTCGCTCTTGTTCAATCTATTCAGAGAATGAGCAATGTTTTATTCCACTTATGCATTTTTATCCAAAGCAACTTACATTTCAATTAAGTTCCCCATCTGGTCAGTTCTTGCTATCCCTGGGGTTTAAACCAAAGATATTTGCATTGTTAGCAAAACGCTCTGCTGACTGAGCCATTTTTTAAAATTCCCATTTTTTATATTATACGTCTATACGTCACAGGAATACATTTTTGGTAGTATTTTGTACTTTTCTGGATTTTGTGACTTTTCTGTAACTCGAAAATCAATTGTAAAGTATAAGAATTCCGTAAAATATATATATAGTTCAGTTTATTGGTAAAAAATCTTGTTTACATATCTATATACCAAATAAAGTGTTCCTTTTTGGTAAGTATAAAGTTAATCATTATTGTTTACTGCGGTAAACAGCATTTTAATTTGTTTTTAACAGTTAACTTCAAGGTCTTACATTGGAAAACTAATTACTGATATGTAAAATTTTGTATTTCACTGTTAAATGTACAAACGTTTGCTACAGTATATCTCCATATTATTTATGTAAAGTTTAATAAATTTCCATGTAAAAGCTACAGCAAAAGGACCAGAGGATTTTCAGACAAGGGACAACATTTTTGCAATGCTTTTATGCAACATTTGTGCTTTCGCTGGGGTTCGAATCTACAACCTTTGCGTTGTTAGCACATCGTTCTGCTGACTGAGCTGCAGGATGCCTGTACAGGTTCATGGGATAGAGTTAAAGGTTGATTATTTGGATGGTTCTTTCATTTTGTTTTCACTTTTCAGGAAAAATACTCACCGTTTACAGATTTTCTGACTTATTTTTCTATTCACTGCAGCTGCATTACTATTGACCCTTTCCCTATTTACGCCCCTCATCTTGTCCCTCAGAGGGTGGCTTTTGATTTTTTCCGATCCCCTGCTGATAGATACCCTTCCTTCCTCTGCCTCACAGTGTTCAGCCTCCAGTTTAATTGCCCTGTGGACCAGACGAACATGAAGTGGTGGCATTTTTTATTTATAGTCTGGCTCTTTTCCTCTCTTCTGATGGTCAATCGATGCTTCATGAGGAGCATTAAGAAGCTTTACAGCCCTGTCCCTGGATTTTTCCGGTATCCGCAGATTGCTCAAGAAAATTCCTGACAAACGTGGGTTTGGTTATGGATGTCCAGATGAGTGAGAATGAGAAGATGCAACACAGCGTTCACAAAAAATGCAGTCCGGGAAAATACTAATTACCACTCAGTCATCAGATACAGCCTCAGAAATCAAGAGAGGGAAGGAACACTGAGGAGTAAATGGCTTCCGTGGAACATCGCAGATCCAATCCTTTGAGGATGAAAGTTTGTTTGCGAGCAGATTGTTTCAGCAGATGCTCTATCTTTGTCTGATCTGTTTAGACACAGACTAATCTTCCCTAAACATGTGTTTTGCTCAGGAAAACACTTTCCATCATGATGTTATTTTAAGCACCGCTCATGGAAAACAGAAAAACACACAAGCGTCATTAACGAGTGTGAACACAGAAAACATCACCCGTGTGAGAGCTTACAGTTGGTGCACTTTTCTTCAGGGTGTCTACTTATCTAGAAAACTGTCAAAAAGGGGAACATCACATTATTTAAACAAAAAAGTACTTCCCTTTAAGTGTTTCATATTTAACTTTTTATACTTAAATTTCACCTTTGCTAAAAAGTGCCTAGGTCTGTTCCTGGTTTTTTTTTCTAAAGTGAGAGAATGGAAGCAGCATCACACATTGGCTTCCTCACATCCAGTACCATGTGACTGAGTATATTTTGTTCCTGTCTTTAGAATCCTGAGTTATATCTCAGGATGATCCTACCCAAGCTCCTTTAAATCAAGTTCCACCTCATATGTCCTTCTCTTAAACACAATTTAACCATTTTATTAAGTACATCTGCATTTCCTATTTTTGGATCAGAATGACAACAGAAAATTTCCAAATGATCATAATCAAACGTTTACATACCCTGCTGATTTTGGCATGATTACATGCACAAAACTGACACAAAAGGGTTTGAGAGGCTGGTAAAGATAACCATTTTCATTTGCGACATGTTTCTTGTACATACTACAACCTTAAAGTATGGTTCACTTTAAAGTCCAAGAAAGATCACACTTTAACGTATGACCAGGCATTGATGCTTTTGTATGCTTTTTAATTTTGTTTGGTATACAGGAAATCCAAATTCAGGTCAATTCTCTTTCCACAAAAAACTGTGCATCAAGTTCTGGGGATCACAGTGCAGTCCATTTCTTTTTTACTTAAACATGTAGTCATCAAAATATCTCACAGTTCTACACTTTCGTCTTGACCGTAACCATTTTAATGTTTGTATTGCCACTCGTCTCGATCGGTCGCAGGGAAGTGGGTGTGGAATAGTGGGAAAGTTACATTTTGACTTCACAGTAAAAATTCCATTAAAAGGTTTATTTCATATAATATTAATGGTTCAAAGTAAGCTGACCGGTTTGTCCTTGACCAAGCTCAACAAACTATAGCCTTCACACATCTTACAGGTAATGCAAAGATGTGTGTTTCAAATGTGTGTTTCCACGTCTCACACTATTAATCACTGCACTTCTCTACACTTGCTTTTCCCCAGTAAACCAATATATTTTAATCCTCTACTGAGCTTTCTTCCCAAACCTTCGGGTAGGAATGCATTCCTGAAAACCCTTCAGTTGAGACAAATGTCCATGGTTAAGCTCTCCAGCAAAACCTAAGCAGATTTTCTATGCAAGTTCATAGCATTTATGAAGGTAATGGCTGTTTATATCCCTCTAGGGTCTTCAGAGCTTAATCGAGCTGCCAGAGATATTCCTGCACTCGGAGTTTGAAGAAAGATCTCAGATGAAAAAATGTCTTCTATGTTTTCAGGTGTTGGTCCTTTATTGTTCCTTGTTTCTCCTCCTATAGATGCAGTATTGGGAGGAAAGTATATTACTTGTTAGGAGAAGCTTGTGGGCCATGTCTAATGTCTTGCTGCTGCTGATTAAGGAGTCCAGTAAAGATCAGTCATTTCTCTTCCTGTAAATACGAGACCTTGGAGACCAAACATCCTTCCAAAAAAATCTTTAAACTCTGCAGCTGAATCCACAAACGCAATCTGATCTGGCAAATGATAGCTGGATATTAATGAATAACATTATTACATTTCCTCACTAGCTTTAAATGATTCACTTACCCTCAAGCGAACACAGAAAAGTCTTGCATTGTTTCAAATAAATGAAACCAGGACAAATGGTTACAATAAAAAGTATTTAGGAGAGAGTTTAGGGCCTAATTTTATTAACAATAAACCACCCCGTCACTGACTTTCAAAATGTTTTGGACAACTTTTAGGGCACAAAGAGACTATATTTCATCAGGAATGAGGAAGATGAGCTTAAATGTATAAATTAGTTTTAGCTGATGGTTCTAAGCGTTTGGAAGCCTTTCTGAAGAGTAATGGCATGTGACGACATCCAGGATAAACACTGTTTGGCTGCTGCATAATAAGATTGAACTGGTATTGTTAATGCTAGATAAATAAACAGCGTAATTTAGGGACACCTAAACAACCGTTTTGAACAGTAAATAAACACACATTAGAATTAATTGAGCATATTTTTTAAGCAACAAAAATATACCATTTTCTTATAAATATAGCAAGTCAAATAACAGTTTGGTACCAGTTCACTTTTTATCATGACATTTTCCGGCCATAAACATAATTTGCTTGTACTCCACCTGATAGTAGCCCATAGCAGGTGCAGTAGGTCTTTATCATTTATTTTTATGGTAGATTACAACATTATCTATTGATTGCCTGGTTGTTGTATTGGTGCAAGATGCTGATCACTACACTTGGATAATCAATGTTGGGTTTGTTGCTATTAGGGATGCAGTCATGAATACATGATGGCTGATTATTTTTAGACCCCTTAAAGTCTCATTTACAGCAGCCATCCCTCCAAGTTTTGTTACTTAAGAAGCTTAGGTAATCTACGTTTAATGGGAGCTCTGCAATTACTGAATGACTCACTCAGCTGAAAGGTTAATATCTTCAGTGAAGGAGCAATCGCAGGATGACACACTGCAGTTCCATTAGCATTCTTTAACTTGATGTAGAAATGGCACTTTGAATTATTCATAAGAAATATTAATGAAGCTGCCTTTTACGTTTGTGTCCAAGAAAACAAGCTTTTAAAATATTCTTCATGTTAAAACTTTACTAACTTTGAAATGTTCTATGAAAGCCTCAACAATAAATAATATCTAGTAAAATAAGTAAAAAAAACTGTTCTCTTCATTTAAAAAGGGGATGTATTAAAAGTGGAAAAACGTAGAGTCTGATTTAGGTAAAAAAAATCTGGTCCAAACTGAGAGAAAGCTTCTCCTGTCCCTCCCAGTCCAGCAGAGTCTAGGAGTCACCACCTTGAACCACACAGAGACTAAAATACAGACGCTGGCCGTTTTATGAAATAGGGCATACGAGGAGCACAAAAGACAATGAGGGAGACAAGGAATCCAGGGGATGAGGGGATTAATGAAGAGACAATGAGCACAGGAGATGAGGATGGGAATAGGGTAGATATGGAGCAAAGGAAACAGACAGGAGAAAAGAACTCCAGGAGACAGAGAGCACAGGAGACAATGAGACAGACAAGAGGACAAGAAATTCAGGAGATTACAAAGCAAATGAGAAATCAAAGAATCATGGAAACGAGCACAGGAGATGAGGAAGCAAATGATGAGACAAGGAATCCAGGAGACATGGATCACAGTAGAAGAGAAGGCAAAGGAGGAATTTTGCATAGATAAGAAGCTAGATAAGTGAAGCGCTGCAGATGTGACTCATAGATCAGACAGGAACTTTGATAGAAACATTTGAATTGATCGAGTAGAATTTTGTTTTTGGTTCAGCATTTTTATGGAGTGTCCAGAGGCAGATCTACTTTTGGATAAACGGTGCATATTAATGTGAAAGAGACTGTTTGTCTTTTAACAGCACTACATCTGATCGCATCACATGTTTCCAGACAGATGCTGAAACGCATCTGTTGCTTTTTTGCTGTAAATATTTCCAGGGCGGTATTAAGACCGGTGCAGTATGCTGTGAAAGCTGAATGCAGCTCTTGTCTGCCGTAAATGTGTGGCACAGTTGTGTTCCAGATGCTGTTTCATAACTCATGAGGTCAGAGATCTGAAAGGACTGGCACTCTCCGCTACAGAGGGGAAACCATTTTGAACTTTTAATTGTTAAATCAACACTTACCTTGTCTACAAATATTTTTTTGCACAATCACTTCAAACTGGCAACACAACTATAGATCAGCCACCTGAAAAGGACTAAGATGAATATAAACACCTTCAATATTTACATGCAAGGTCATAAATAAATATGAAATAGCAGAAGCAGAAATCATTTTGTAAACATTTTTCTACTTAAAATTTTCAAATGTATCCTCTCAGAATTCAGATTCAAATTGAGTATAGTCTCAATATTATGAATTTTCAATCACCAAGGTTCCTGAATTATAAAAAATATTTTCCTCAAATAATTCTGTCTTTGATCTTAAAATTTTAACGTTTGACATACGGCTTCTACAGTTTCTTTTCACAACAGAATTCAGACTTTAATTCTTTAATTTACTCAAAGTTTACTGAAAGAAAGAACTAAAAATCCTAAGGTTTCCGCTCAAAATTCTGACTTTAATCTCAGAATTGTAAGTATTCCCAGAAATCTGTTTTTCCCATGCAGAAATAACTTTTTAATAAATTTTCAACCCATCCAAATTTGGCTTTTATTTTTGGTATTCATCTGACATACCATTCATGTGGCATTTTTGCTAATCTGCCCAGTCAAAAAAAAGTAAAAGAAAAAATATTCAGATTTTTATCTTTCAATATTCTTTTACCCTCTGACTTTTAAGCTTTCAAATTTTTTTTATCTAAAGATTCAATTAAATTATTTTTTATTAAATATTCTGTTTTTTGTAATGAACTCTCTCTATGCTCAATATTTTTGCTCTTTTTCCCCAGAATTAACAAAAAAAAGTACAATTATCATAATTTAATTTTTATTTAGTTAACACTTGCAATGTTTTACCAAAATATCTGACTACTGACAGACTTTTGTGTTCTGTGCCTTCTCCAAGCAGCCCTCTGTATGGGTTTGGATGATTTTTTTCTCATCCTGTGTGTCAGATCCAGTGTGTTCCGCAATACTTCTGCAGGATTTTCCCACCCTTCACTCTTCTCTCTTTATTGTTTGACCCCTGTGTTTTCAGACATGGCTGAGCCATTTGTCTCATCTTTCATTTACACCCACTCTGACAGGAGCTCGTCTATCTCATGCTTTAATTCCGAGCATGCTGGGAATAGTCTGCACACTCAGAGAGATCTGGTTTTGGTAAAAAAACACACAGCACAAATTATGGAGGACAGTTCATTCATCATGTCTGAAGTCCACTTGTACTTCTGTGTTCATCCGCTGTAAAACCTGTTAGATACCTCACATACCTTGCTTCACTCTGTACTGTTGGTTCAGCAGGTCATTTCATACTTTAGTTTTGGCCTGATGTGTGTAATCTACAAACAGGGAAGCAATGAGAAATCTGCTTCACTTACTTTTCTATGGAACTATATTTGTGTCAAAGCATACAAAAATATTTATGAACACTGACTGTATGTTTTATTAACACACTATATCATAGCACTACTAAAAATGCATTATAAATGTTTTAGTTTTTGTAATATGTCAATTACAATAAGTTGTAAAAAGCAATTTAATTATATACTTAAAATTTTCATTACAAGCTACTTATGTTTGCCAATCACAATATTACTAGCCAATCAGAGTTTCCGATGGTAAATTAAACAAAAAGAAGTTTGTTTGGAAACTGCGACCTCTAGTGGTGAAAAACTACACATTGTGAGTTTCTTTATCCTACACAAAGATGAAACGAGACAAAACATACAGCACCAGGTAAAAAAAAAATTACTATTAAAATAAAAGGATTGTTTTAGTTAGGAATAGGTCTGAAAGAAAGAGGATTTCTTCGGCACAATAAAACCTTCAAAAACGCAAAACCACTTAGATTTTGCCAAATTCGATTTCACAAGATTATCTGATGTAATGTCACCCTGTTTCTGGAGCATCTCCCACAAAATGGACCTTCCTTCAAACTCCAGGATGCCAAACTGTTGACTGGAAGTTTGTAATTGAAATCAAAGGCTTCCTCCAGCAGAGGAAGGAAAGCGTTCATCTGTTTTATCTTCAAAGAAAGAAACTGGACTGAGATAACTTTACATAACTCTAGGTAGAACTACAAAACGACACAGATAACATGGGATTAAGACAGCATTTGCTCCAGTAAACCGTGATCAGATGGACTTCAGAGTATCAAAATGTTTCCTACACAAAAGCACCAAACAAGGAGTGATCCAGCCCCTCGCTGAGCCTTTAGAGGCCTCTGTGTGCTTTCAAAAGTGAGTTTGCTTTGCGTAGTATTTACTGTCTTATTAGAAATTTTTAATTTAGCATGTTGGTCTTCTACGCACTGCGCCACCCCTTTTTATATCATATAAAATTGTAAATATATTTCCTTTCTCTGGAACAAAACGGATATAAATTATTATTTCAAGATCGATATTTGTTTTTCTTTTTTTACAAATATATATATATATATATACATATACATACACACACAAATAAAAACATAACGTAAGTTCTACCATTGGATTCTCTTCAGTTACCATAGACCAACATCTTCAAATTGAGAGAAAAAACAAGTACTAGAGTGTAATTTAGTGGATACCAGGTCTGAAGAGGTTAGGAAAGTAAGTAAATAAAGTGCCTTTATTTGCCATATTTGTAGTTATATTTAAAATGACAAAAGTGAGAAAAACTATTTTTTTAAAACTAATTTTGATCAAGATTTGTTGATAAAAAGGATGAGAGGGAAGGCTGCAGATTTCAAATCACATTTAATGAGTTTCAATCAAGAGCAGATTCACACAAACTGTTCTCTCTTTCACTCAACATCTTCCTCTCGCAAACACTTGTACAAATACTTCCGTCTAAAGCAGCCCAGGAGATCTCAACGAGACAGTTGAGTTCACACCAAACAAGAAAACTCTCACATTACTTTCTGAGGCTTTTGTTCATTCTTTAAACAGTGTTTCAAACTTTGAGATTTAGTGACTCCAATGATGAGACCTCAATGTATTTAAGCAATCAAAGTATATTTGTTACCTAATTAGCTTTGGAACGGGTTGAGCTGTTCTGTTATGATCTTGTGGAATACTCTTGACAGAGAAGGGCATTTCTGGGCAGAGAACATAGTGCTGAAGTCAAGACCTACTGAACTGAGACCAGGACACAGACAAAACCAGAGATTATAGAGACCAAGACTGAATATTATGAAGACCAAGACAAAGCAGAGACCCAAATGTATGCAGACAAAGACCTAGACTGAGGAGTGGTGAGAGCAAAACAAGACACAAACTATTGAAACCAAGACTAGAATGAGACTGTAGAGTATTTAGACCAAGAAAAAGTAGAGACCAGAGAGTATGAAGAAACATACCAGAAAGTGGTAATACAACAAGACAACCTCAAGACTGGTGAGTGGTGATACCAAGACATGGCAGAGATAGGGGAGTGTCAATGTCAAGACAAAACCAAGACCAACATCAGAAAATGTCAAGGCCAAGACAGGATCAAAACTAGACCAAGGCAAGACCGAGGACAGAAAATATTGAGGCCCCCATGTATCAAGACCAAGAGAGGACCAAAAATAAGTGGTAGCGTGGACAGGGGAGTATCAGGGGCAAGACAAGGCCAAAACTGGGGAGTACTGAGACAAAAACCAGAAGCATTGAGACCAAGAACAGGGTCAAACCAGGGAATATCTAGACCAAGATAAGAGCAAGACCAAGGAGTATCAAGCCCAATACACACCAGACCAAAGATGAATCAATACCAAGACAAGAGAGTATCAAGACCAAGACCAGCGAAAATAAGAGTCTCAAAGTAGCAAGGCCAAGACAAGAAGGTAGATTATCGAGACCATGATTGAGACCACATTAAGACAAAACCAAGAACCAGAAGTGTTGAGACCAAGACACAGTCGATTTCTGCTTGGGACTCATTAGCGTGCTGGCCTCTTCTGTTCTCTAGCACCAGAGTGTCATAGAGGTCAGCAGTGATATTGCAGGTGCTTACATCAGGAGAGCCAAAATCTCAAAAAATGGAAACTTTAAAGGATGACCAAAAGAGGACAGCACCAAGATTAATACTAGAGTTCTCTTTTTTGGGTAACTTACCCTTTCAAGAATTCTTCTGCAGAGAAGCCCATGCCATCCAGGTATAGAGAAGTCACGAAATAACCCAAATCACATCGAGACTGAATGCAACAGTTCATTTAAGACACGTGTTTAGAGTCCTGACAGTGAGGACTTGACAATCTCCCTTTGGAACAATCGTCGGTTCACTCGTTTACCCGAGCACCCATGTAACAATAGAAAAAAAGACATAATTATAATAATAAAAACATTGATCTATTCCACTGGTGTGCAACAGCAAGGAAAGGAACACACGTCTCATTTAAAAAAAAACACACTGCATTGAAAATACAACCATCAAGATCGAGGGATTTTCAGCCAAAAATGAAACTCATTATCATTGTTCTCCTCCCAAACTTTCCAATGGGAGTCAATGGAGACCTAAGCTTCTCCAAAGATGATCTGGAAAATCATGAAGTAAACTTCATTTATGGCTGGATTACACCTTAAATTGTTAATATTATCTTCTTATCTATACATATGTTAGGTAAGATATATCAATACTATTCCCTTTAGGAAAACTAAGAGCCTAACAGTCAAAGTTTATCCCGTCTGCCATGGAACGGTCTGTCAGTTTTTTCCTCCGCAGACACAGAAAATAGACCAAAGGCGGAAACTGTCTGTATTTGCTGTGAGCTGTTGAAGAATGACAATAATTTACAGGTAAAGTCCACTCGTATCCTCAGTTGCCTCCATGCATATGCTGAAGCACATGCTCAGCAGTAAACCTAAAAGCAATCTCAAGACACCTCCCATCAACTAGTTAGAGATCCGTTATGCTCTCTTTGGCACTTTCAGTCAGGCAAAAAAAAAAACATTGTTTCTTTTATGTTTGTGAGAAAGATTTCAAGGGAACTCTTCTTAAAAGGGACCGTGCACTCAAAAACAATTGACCTCCGTCCCATTACTTATATATTTTTGTTTGTTTCTGTGGAGCACAAATTTGACCATTTGGGCCACCTAAACTTCTTTAAAACCAGAGCTTCAGCCCCCTTCTGCTTCGGCACCCTTTTTGGCTTGTAATTTGCCATTCAAAAATTAAGGTTAGGATTTTATCGCCACCTGCTGGATTGATTTAGAAGGTTTGCTTTTGGGTGTTTCATGGACTACCTGCAGTGAGCCTCGTGACGCACTTACGGGTAGTCTACTTGTAGTCCTGTTGCAAATTGGAGACATATTCCTATAGTGTTTCCCACCTATAGGGCTAACAAAACAAACCTTGTTTGCTTTGTGTGAACCATCCTTTTAAGAAAAGCATTTTAGCATTTTTCTTTAATATTTAATAAATACACAAAACACAGACAGTTTCATGTGATCTTGGATGAAAGTTAACACAAACTGATCAATTCAACATTCAAACAAGCGAATAATGTAAGTTTTCCAATGAAAGTTATGACTATAAGGGTTTGACTTCGGGCAAGCTCAAAAGCAGGGGACGTTTAGGCAATTGCTTTGTTTGAAGCAACACTGAACAGAATTAGCAGAAGTGAAAGAAGCTAATTACCAAGATGCAAAAGTTAAAATGCAATCAAGCCTCAGATTAAATTATGAAACGTTTGTGCAAAACCGTGCTACAGAGTAACTTGCCAAAACTTGGCAACGAAGGCAAAAACAGGCACGTCTGAATAAAACGTGACATTTTCATGCTCTTTCCAACAAATGTTGGTCAAAAGCTAAAACAGAGATAGGAGCCCTGTTCCTGGAGTTTCACGGCCCTGCACAGCTCCACTTCAGGAAGCACACCTGGTTATACCAATAAAGCTCTTTGTGGTTTGGGGTGTGTTTAAGGAACTAGAACCTACAGGATGCTGGGACTCCAAGAACATCACTTAACCCTGCGCAAAAATGATGCTTTTAACTAAGTGTGCTTAGCTTACTAAAATATTTAGTAGAATTGGATTACAGACAAGCGAGATAAAGATGATGAATGTGTTCACACTTGGCTGGTTCGCTTCGGTTTGAACAAACCATAGTGCCATTACAAACCATTATTTTAACTGGTTTCAAACTAAATAAATTTTTTTCCTCTCACACTTTTGTTTGAGGAAATCCTGGGTTTTCATCAGAGTCTGCATCTTGTCAGAGGATTCTTTCACTGATATAATAAAATGGGCTGAAGGATATTTAGACATTTTATTGATTTCATTAGCCCATTTTAATTAAAAATTAGTTTGAGTCTTGACCTCTATACACAGGTGAATCCAATCATGAAAAAGTATTTAAAGAAGGCCAATTTTAAGCATCTTCTTTCAAGAAGGCAGCACGTGACCATCGAAAAAACCCAGAGAGCTGTCTCACAGATTTAAGCTCTCAGTTTCAACTGATGAATTGGAAGACCAGAAGCAGAGTTCTTGTAAAGGTCTGAAGTGGCAGAGCAAGAAAAATCTCAGATACGTAGAAGCTCAGGGAGGTGAGATCAGTCACAGGCAACCCACAGACCAACTCCAAAGACCTACAGCGGCATCTTGCTGCAGGTGGCGTCACTGTATCGTTGAACTATTCGGTGAGTGGATACAGTATGGATGAATAATGCAGAAACAGTCTTTACGCAAGGTCTGAATGACCCTAAACATGGCTTAAAAGGCATTAATGCAGAGGAAGTACAACATTCTATAATTCCATCTCAGTCCCCAGACCTGAAGAGTATTTAACTTATCCATGAAATAAAGGGTGTTAAAAATTCTGTAACACTCTATCGTTAACTATTACGTAACATTGAAAAATAATGTTCAAATTATTTGCTTTTAAAGTTTTCTTTAGAGGAAGAAGTAAATCGCAGGATTAATTTTGGGGGATTTAGCTAAATGCACTAAACAAGTGTGAACACATTTCAACAAAGAAGAAAAAGCATGTTTTACCAAAACATGAAACAATCTGCTTATATAGAATTTTTTGTACCTTTTAAGCTGCTTGGCAGTGCAAATTTGGAAAAAAAAATTTATGTATCAATGTATTTCCTTTCATTTAAGTGCCTTTAGGTTTATTTGTCAGTTTTTATTGTGATCTGTATAGTGTAATTGAGGGTTTCTTTTAGTGTAGTTTTTAGATACGACCAGCATTAGTGTCATACGGCAGACAGTTTACAGAACTGAGCTCCTTTCCTTTATCCAAGCACAACTGCAAGGAAACCTGTAAACATCTACAGCACACCAACATTTCCCCCCTTCCCTTTTTCAAATCATTAATCTTTTGTCAAAAGAGGGATGAGAACTGTCATGGCAACACACCTAGCTCATGTCTGAAACCTAGCAGAAACGTGAAAAGTAGGTCAGGGAAAATTAGTACAAAGATCTCCCTTGGATCAGACAAAAATACTCAGCGCTATCAGGAATAAAGGTAAAAACATGTGACTGAGCGCATGCCCTTTCAAATGTGGATCTCCAGATGTGAATATTTGAGGTACTGATATGCACCAAAAATTTTATCTTTACAAAGTAGCATTTGAAAGGATCATCCTAGCTGCACTGCCATTATTTCTGATAGCGCTCTTTATAAATTAGTAGAGTAACTGGTAAAAATGCATCCTGTGCATGCGTCACCTGGTTGGATATTACGGTAAGAGGATGGGCTCAGTTGGCGGAGGTTTTGTTGGTTGGGAGTATCTGGGTTGAAGCTGTGGTTGCAGTGGAAGTAGAGGTAGCAGATGAGACGGTGGGTTTGGGAGCTGGAGGGTCACTTTGGTCAGGAGTGCCACTGGTAGATGATTCAGTCTTCTTATAGTTCAGGTTGAGGATGTGCTGCTGGAGGTGTCGAATCCAGTCCTCCTGCACCGAGAGAGGGCCTTGAAATTCCACCTCGCAGAACCTAAATAAGACAAAAACAACCCAGCTATTGGTTTATTTCAAAACTATATACATCCAGACAGTGACTATTATTATTCTTTAAACAAAAAATGAAACAAAATTTCGCTATTTAACCCATTTAACCAGAAATTTTACATGCACCATACAACTTACCGGCACTTAAGTGAGTAAATTTTACCCACTAGTGTAACCAGCGGGGTGGAAGGGGGCTTTGGCACAAGTGCAGGAATGGTACTGGAGCGAGGCTTTGGGGGACCACACTCTCCTTCCCCTCCTTCAGTATGGGATGGGTGTTTTGCTGGGCGCCTCTCAAATCCTTCAGAAAAAAACAAAAATATTTTTTTGTTTTTTTTTTTCTATGTGACAAGTTGTGAAAGCTCTGGAAACCAAGCTCTAAAACAGTGTTTAAATTGAGAATATGTTTAAATAAGGACAGCAAGATTTCCTTTACCTACCTCTTGGCAAACGCACATTGAGTTCACTACGGGCCACCTGCGTATGTGTGAGAGCATTGCTGGAATGATGACTGACTGGCTGTGAAGTAAGGGGTGAACTTCCAGTCCTCATTTTTGCATCTGCTGCTCTTGAAGGTAACCCCCAGGAACCACGATTAGCACCACGTCCCATTGCCCTTTTTTGGGGCAAAGTGAGAGAAGCCCATTTGGCAACAACTGGCTTTTGGGATTCAGGTATAGACGGGTCAGAGTCACAGGATGGCGAGATAACGGAGCTCAACCTCTGCAAAAGATGTAAGCGACTGTAAATAAACAGCAGGTTTTTCTGTAGATATTCTTAAACTGAGACTTTTTGATATCATACTCTCTTTTGGGAGTAGCGAATTCCTTGAGCATAATTCTTTTGCATCTCTGCAGCTTTCTGAGGACGGCTTCGTATCCATGCGCTCAAAGTCTCTATGGGCGAACCATTCACACACCACTCAGTCACGCCAAACTGTCGTAAATGGGCTCGAGCGTGACTGGCCAAGGCCTTACGGTTCTCAAAGTAGAATCCACAGAGCTCACAACAGGGGTCTGAGGAGAGAACACAAATAGATGAAGACGCAACAAGGAGGAACATTCTAACAATGACAAACTATTAATGAAAGTCTGAAACCAATTACTTCTGCCTCTTTATCTAAACCAGAGTCAGAACTACCACTTACCCATCTGGCCCGCCCCAGGTTTCTCTATTGAGGCTTTACTCTTGAAGGGAAAGTCTTGGTGTGAAGGGGATGTGATTTTAGGTTGAACAGGAATTGCCTTTTCTCCCATTTGTTTCTCTTCCACCAGCCCCTTTTTATTCACAGAAGGAACTCCAAAGAACTTTCCTACAGCTGAAGTGCGGGACAAGACCAAGCTTCCCAGACCATGTTTATGGAGACGTGAACCAGAATGGAGCAGATTGAGAGGTGATTTGCGAGACAAGACAGAGGACTGGTAGCCTGGACCGTTTAAAGAAATCCTGCCGTCTTGATCTGGTTCCTCCTTGATTCCCATGCCAACAGATGCAGGTGTAGTGCCCTGTTTCCTCATGAGTTCCCAAAGTGTATCAATGGGGGATCCGTTCACAGACCACTGTGTGATTCCCATATGCCTCAAATGTGACCTTGCATGGCTTGACAGACCTTTGCGATTCTCGAAAAATTCCCCACAGAACTCACAACGAATGTCTCGAGAAGGTTCCTTCTCCTGAGTCATGACTGT
This sequence comes from Danionella cerebrum, assembly GCA_007224835.1. Classification (NCBI taxonomy): domain Eukaryota; kingdom Metazoa; phylum Chordata; class Actinopteri; order Cypriniformes; family Danionidae; genus Danionella; species Danionella cerebrum. The sequence continues at coordinate 505,334 of SRMA01025234.1, read as the reverse complement.
TGGAGGAAAGATAATGGAGAAAACAGATTGAGCGTAAGATTGTGCAACTATCCAAAAACATTAAACAACGGATTAATATAAAAGCTGCCCTAGCAAGAGAGTTGCACAATTGGAACGTTTTGTCTCCTTTAGACTGCAACTTTGTCCTGGGAACTTCTACCACCCTTGCATCAGACAATGTTCTAGTAGTAGCTGTGTAGTAGTGTGTCTTACTACAAGTGTCCTGGTAGTAGTAGTTTCTCTTTAACCAGACTCGTTTTATTCACAGAAGAAATCCCAAAGAACAAAACCAAACTTCCCAGCCTATGCTTATGAAGGCATGAACTGGAGTGGAGCAAATTTGTGGGGATGGATGGAGGTCTGATAGCCTGGAATTCATCAGATAAATTAAGAGTCCTGGGAGTAGTCAGGAACTTTAGGCACTTAAAGCTCATTCAAAGCCTTGAACAACATTAAAATAATCTTAAAGAGTGTTCAAAGTTGAACCAGAAAAAGGAAAACCATATTTCTTTGTCTTAGATAAGACACTTACAGCTGTCTTCTGCACCAACTGTAGCCTTTAAGTTTGGAAGTATAAAGTACAATAATAAACAATAATCTAATCTAGATATTAACAATGCTTTTATTGTCTTTGCACTTTGGAAAAAAATGAAGGAAACCACTACAACACCAGACTTATGACCTGGCATAACAAATCTCAAATCAGTTTAGGAACAGCTGTAAACTTCTTGTGCAAGGGACAAGCTAAAACCAAGGCTACTCCAACCCTAAGCCAAACAAAAGTCTAACAAGCATCAGATAAATGCAACAGCTATGTCCCAAAACATGTAACCGTAATAACTGTTGAAGTTATTAAGAAAGAAAAACTTACCTAAGTTGACTGGATACACATTATCTGAAGGCTTTGTACTGGAATGTAGTGAGTCTGAGCTGTAGTTTTCATGTAGTCCCATGTCTAATTCTTTCGTGGTTACTTCCACAATTTCTGGCTCTTGCTTTGGTTTCACCAGCTCTACAATTGGAGGAGAACTGGTGGTTGATGTGGAAGGGGACATCTTGTGGGAAGCATGCTGCTCTTGGTTTGGCATCTTGGATACGTGGAAAGGAAGGCGCACACCAACATTCCCTGGTGGAGAAGATGAGTGAAGAGTGTGACGGGACAGCCCTGGGTTTGGTGAAGAAGGGGATTTAGGGGACTTCAGAGGCATTATGGATGGCAGCCCCCTACGGACCATAATATCTTTTAGTGTATCGATAGGCGAGCCATTGACAGACCACTCAGTGATTCCAAGTTGCCGCAAATGAGATCGTGCATGGCTTGAGAGGCCTTTGCGATTCTCAAACAGTTCCCCACAGAATTCGCAGCCAACATCTTTCATCGGCTCTCCTGAAAGTGAAGAGAAAAGACTTGCATTAGAATGGGAGTGTAACTAACCTTGGTAAATTGAGAATGTAAATCTCAAATGTGTAACTACCTAAAGGGAAGAGCATCCCGTCCGCTCCACTAAATCGAAGGGCCTGTAAAGAGGAAGGCTTTATCTTCTTTGGGGGTGAACCCAATAGGGTATGGGACAATGAGGTAGCTTTGGAGCCAATGGTTGTCCTCAAAGAAGATGACGTTTTATATAAAACAGGGCTGGATGGAAGAGGTCTCTTAGGGGAAGAAGTTGAAGCGGAGGGAAAGAGGGAAGTCATGCTAGTCTTTTGAGAACTCAGGTCCTCAGGGGTATTGGACAAAAAAGAGTTTGCTTTGTGCTTAAAGTCATCGGTCAAGATGAAGCGGTTGAGTAAGTCAATAGGGGAGCCCTTGGATTCAGAATACTCAATACCAAAATGGCGCAAATGGGAACGTGCATGACTGGAGAGGCCTTTTCGGGTTTCAAACCAGGCACCACATAACTGGCAATTAATGTCTGCCGTCTCAGTATCCATCGCTTGAAAAGAGATAGGAAGAAGAAAAACAGACACACATTTGAACCACAACACTTTAAAAGATAATTTTCAATTCTTTAAAAATGAATTCTTACTAAGGTTTAAAGGGGCATCTGTCTCTTGTGGAGCCCATAAGGGTTTGGCTGGACAAGGAAGATTTGCAGATTGGCTCTTTCCGAAGACCTTGTGCTCCTGGGATCGCAATGGAGATGACACAGGAAGCAGGGAAGAGATGGGAGCCTTTCTCAGAACTGGTGAAGGGGATCGAGACTTTGCAAAAGGAGAGGAGGGTAGAGAACCAGCTATCGGTGTGGAGATTGGGGAAGAAGGAACTTTATTTGTAGAGCGCATCCCAGGGAATGGGACAAGAGGCTTAGTGTCCAGCCGTCTTTCTTCTGGTTCAACATCTATGGCTCCTGTTGTGGGAGCGATAGGGAGCTGTCGTTTGGGTTTCTTTGGTGATGAATCATCACTGGAACGTTCCTTTGCTTTCTGATATACAAGGTCACTTTTCTTCAACATGCCCATCCCCAGCTGTCGCAGGTGAGATCGAGTGTGGATTGATAAACCACGCCGTGTCTCAAATGCAGCGCCACAAAAACCACATTTTAGCAGCTTTGAGTCTGTATAACAGAAGTTGAAAAGATATAGCTCAGCTCAAGAAAATCATTGATTAATATGTAAAGTTTATAGCACTCATAGTCACATTTTTAAAAATAAAATTAGTAATGACAAAATGATACCTATGGAATCTGTGTCTTTAGGTTCAAGGCTCTTTTGCCCAGAAGAAAACAAGGTGCTATCGCCAGGTCTTGCTAGTGGCTCATCTTTAAGGTGCATTTTTGCTTCATCTTCCTCCTCCTCCTCCTCCTCCTCATCATCATCATCTTCATCGTCATCATCATAAGACACATCACCACCTAATGCAAAAGTCAAAGTGTTTGCACCAATGTCTTTAATGTTTATGAACAGATAAATTTGATTTGACTAATTCAGGCTTTATCATCATGGTATGTATATTTGTAAATATAACACTTTAACTTCTTTAAAATTTTCTTTAAAAAAAAAACAATATAATATAAATATAAATATGCTTGATGTTTTGTGTATAAAATTAGGATTAAGATCTCAAAAACACATTCAGTTGGTAAGCATTGAAGAAGAACTCAATGGTATTTTTCTGAAGCTCCTGATGCTCTTGTACATAGCATTTCATATATTTGAACTCATTCCTGCGGTGGTGGGCGTTTTTCCAGTGTCATTTGATCTGTGTTCTCAATTTTACCAACACCAGCCCTTCTCCCCAGACTAAAAAAGAAAATCCTCCGTCAACATTCCCGGACATTACAAAAAAATCTATACACATGAAATTCTGACCGCTAAGCAGTGTAATAAACGGATATCGGTAAACACAATAGAAAATTTAAAATTTTCTTTTTTATGTTTAGTGAAAGTGTGCAAAACGATGTAAAGATAAAGAAAACTGCGCGCGTGCACGTCCATTTCAACATTTACAAAAGCACCTGAAGTAAAATGGCGTAAATTTATTCATTTAGAAAAATCAGATCCTTGTAAAAATGCATCTAAAACTGTTTTCCTAAACAAAGCAAAGTGTTTTATGTCCCATATCTTCACGTGTGGAAAAGGAGCCGTTTTTATTCGATTGTGTGCTGTCTCACGGTGCCATCAGAGACTAAAAACGCACCTCAGTTATGACAGGGGCTTCTCTTAAATATTAACGCGATTGCATGCCATGCAAAACTTCTAAGTTTCGAAGCCCGAGCATTGATCTCTCATGCAAGTTCATGCACGGTGCGGAAGTGCATGCACTCACCATTAAAGAGCTGTGGCGCGTAGGAATTATTACTGAACCTACAGTCAGACAATTTTTCAGCTATTGTTTGTGTCTGCGGGGAGCTGGAAGCAGCCATTTTGCCCCGCACACATGCACTCATAGCACCAAACCGTGACGAACTGAGTAAAGGCGGAGACTTGGCAAAATATCCAACAAAAATCATTATTAGGACTAATGCTGCATTGTGAAGTAATTTAATAGTGGGTTTCTTCAGAACATTTACAGAAGAGCTTTCATAGTAAATTGGTACCAGGAGGTATGCATTAATGTACTAAAAACTCCCGAGTAAGTTTATGAACTGATGATAGGCTAATATATCAAAAGTATTTGTGTTTAGAAATGAGTTATATTTTAGTACATACCATAGAAATTCTACTACAACCATTTGAATAATTAAAATATTTTCTTGCATTTTCAAAGTTAGCTGTTAAGATATATATAATTTCAACCCATACAAAATGTATTTTCTTTTAAACCAAAATTATCATTTTGTTTTGTAAAAGTAAATATTGCCAACTTTGCAGGATTTTCCCACTGTGTTCTTTGCCCATTAGCTGTACTTGTTTCACACCTAGTATGATTAGGTTCTAAAAGCCGGCCAAGCTGATTCTTTTCTCTGATTGGAAAGAAAAATGCGATGCAACATCCTGTTGATCGTTGACTAGTCAGTTGTTGAGATCACTGATTATCCTGAAAGTATGATCACTGCATGTCATTATAGTGTGCAAGATATTTCTCCTGCTGGTATCATCTTTTGCCTATGAGCCTCTTGTTTGAGTGTTATACACCACAACATAAAGTGGGGAGATCAAACAGGCTTCGTCCAACATTTATCAAAAAATCCCCTACAGCCTTAATTGGGTAGATGAGAACCAGCAGCAAACCATTCTCACTTGATCTGCCAATTATAGCTGATATTTAATAGCCTGAAATGCTATAACTGGTAGAAGTTGAACTAGGTGTTTCTGCCTGGAGCTCTTGAGGGTAGCTGTTGGTGTTATGTTAGTTTCATATAGAGTAAGGAATGCCCCTCAAGCTCAGTGTAATGTACAGTGTAATGCCCATCCATGCCATACCTATTTCCTAGATGGAAAAACATTGAGGTGTAGATTGTCTTCAGAACCTTTCTTCAAAAGCTCCAGCATCCGGGCAAAATTCTCACTGTGTCTCACAGTCCCACAGTATTTTAATACCAGTTATTTACATAAAATATTAACTATTTTAATACTGAATTCAGAAGGACTGTTAAGATGTTTCAAATAGCTTGCACTTTTTACAATACCAGAACATTTGATTTTATATATGAAACACAGCAAACAGCGATAGACAAAGACTTGCAGAAATGAGCCATGGTTTTTTTTCCTTGACAATACTGACAAAAGAAAATCCCATCCACTTACCCTTTGATTGACAAATGATCTCCTCTTTCTTCATGCATAATATTGGAGAGTCAGTGGTAAAAGTGTCAGGTTCTGAAATAACCTCGTCTTCAACCATCTCTTCCTTGTTGAGGTCTTGCTCTTCATCTGAGATTTCATCTTGACTTGACTGCAGAGCATGCGTTGAAGGCAGAACAAGATTTGGGTACTTGGCAAAAAGCTGTCGGAGAACATTAATAGGCGAAACCGTAACTTCCCAATTGGTGATGCCAAAGTCTCTGAGATGGGCTCGAGCATGACTGGAGAGTCCAGCCCTGGTGTCGAAACCAGCACTGCAGAACTCGCACCTCATTACACTGAAGGTTGAAGGGTCAAAGTTGGCAACTACAGACAAGAATAGAAAGCAAAAACACAGTAAATCCTTCTGAATCTTGTGAAATATCCTAATTGTGAAACAAATGCTTCAAAGTTGTATCACCTTTTTTCTTTTTTTTCTGATAAGAAAACTTCTTCTCAATTGCATTGACCTCTTCTGGTGAGATGAAGTGCCTTACATTATAACTGACACCGACTCTGTTCAGATGACCCCTGATGTGATTGGCGAGTCCGATTCCATTGTGAAATCTATCTGGGCAATAAGGGCACTTCCTTTCAACACTCTTCAAGAATCCCTCTCTGTCACTCTCATCATCTTCCTCCGTTAATGCACCAATAATCCGGTTAACAATATCATCATCCTCTTCATATTCTTCATCATCCTCCTCATCTAGTTTTGAATCATCTGCAGTCTGCTCGAGACTGTCAGATTTATCTTTATCCGCATGAACATCAATCCTCTTTGGTGATATGGAATTGGCTCTCAGATCCAAAGCAGCAATGGATTGCTCATTCCCTTAAATAAAAGTATATCAAAGTTAAAGGTGGGAGGTAGTTAAGCAACAAAACACAATACCATTTTCGCTGTAAGGATGATGTAATTAGAATTACACAATTCAGCTTTCTGTTGTACCCAAACCCAGCTTCCTTAAAACAATTTATTTTGGTGAAATGTCTTTCTTTATCTATACAGAAAAACAGCATAAACAAATTATTAATATTTGTGATATGGGTCCAGAACTACCAAATCTTCAATGATATAAATTCATATGTTTGGCTTAGCTTTTATACCATGAAAGAAGTTCACATTTTCATCATTTACAAGAACAAGTTCTCTGGGGCTTTGTTCAACTCTGAGCTGGAATACAAAGCCAATTGACTAGGAGGTTGAATGATTTTTTTACAAGCTGAGGTTGCTGCCAGTCAACCCTTACTCCTCTGTTATCTCCCCAAGTCTTACTAAGAAGCTGCATGGCCAGGGGAGGCAAATCCAAAGGTAAAGTGCATTTAAGCCAGTTAATCCCCTCTGGATTTTCACAGGTCTTGAGAATGTGTGTGTTGAAGTCAGACCAATCAGGAACTTGTATGTTCTGGCTTTTTCAGAAATTACATAATCTGAAGACAAACAAATGTTTAAACCACCAACAATTTCTAATGGCAACCACTGGCCAATGTAGCAACTGCAACAATTGTACCAATGTCACCATTGGTGGTAAACCTAATTGCTGCAAAAATTCAACTTAGCCTTCTTGGTTAAGAGGGGGAAGGGGTCTTGGATTCTCACTTTCCCTGAGATTAAGTCACATCATGTCATTTACATAAAATCTGCCAGCCGCAGAACCTGTAAATGTAAAAGCAAAGTTCCACCTACCTGTGGTTGAGCCTTGTGATTCTGTTGTTGAAAGCTCTTCGTTCTGGCACTTTTCTTCAGTCTGTTTGGAAATTTGAGCCTGCCTTTTTACTCCTGTATAATACAGCCTTGCATTCCCTCTTTTGCGCCCTCTAGTTCCTCTGCCTGTCCGTTTATTCCCTATGCTTCTGAAGGTTGTGTCCTTAGTTCTTGGAGCAGTCCTCTGAGAATGTTGAGACTGCATGATTGTGTCTTCCACAGTGTTATCCCCCAATGTTTTTGAATTATTTGTTTGTCTTGAGCAATGTACCAGGTCAAATTCACCAAGCAAGTTTACTTTGACAGGTTGATTTGTTGCCTTTCTTTTAGGCCCGGTTGGATTTTGAGAGGTTAAAGACTCCTCATGCAAAGAACCTGTCACATCTGGAGTTTCTTTAGGTTTTTTGGACGCTCTAATAGGGTACCTTTTATTTGGAGGAGAAGTGTCTAATGTTTGTATGAGGTCTTCAGAGAATTGAGCTTGTCCATTCTTGACTGTCTTCTGCTGGAATCTTGGTGAAGTGCGATAGGAACCCGTCTTTTTTTGACTCATGTTAGTCTGAGTTTGATTTGATGACTTTTGATAACTAACCTCTGTTGACTCTTGAACAACTGGCTCTGATGTGTTACTACAACTGGCTTGGTTCATCACCTGTTTGTTCCCATCATTTAATTTCCCAATCTCTTCAAGAATCTTCAGTCGCGCATCTTCATGGTATCTTTGATGATCTAGCAGCTGTTCCTTGTCAGCAAAGTCCTGTCCACACTCCATGCAATCAAAAGCCTTTTTATAAAGACGGCCAATCCAAGGTCCTTTCTCCCCACTTTGCCCTTTCATCTCAGGACTACAGGTCTGCCCATGTTCTCGCATGTGTTCCCATAGATGGGTTCGTTTTTTGAAATAAATGCTACATTCTACACATGTGAAAATATCTTGGGAACCACCAACATCTTTGTGCTGGGCTACCACAGACCCCTGTCTTTTTTGTAGTACCTTATCCTCTGTTACTTCTTTAAACTCAAAGACACCTTCTCTATCCCTAATAAGTTTGTTATTCTTGTTTTTCCCTGGGGGTCTTCCTCTAGGCCTTTTCCCAACTCCTTTTGTCAGGTGCCAAGTCCCTAAGCCAGAGAAAGGCCTCAGCAGGGCCCTCTTTTTCCTTTTGCGTTGAATGAAGGTGCAGTGTGCCCATGGTCCAGGTGGTGGACTCTCTGGCTCTGAGTCCCCTGGAAAGGTGTAGACATCTGCCACTTTGGTGTTCTTCTCTTCCTGTCCTTTACGACTAAGCAGTTTACTTTTAGATTTCCTTTCTTTTTGGAACCTCTGATTTGGTGTAGGATCTGATGAATGTCTCATATTGTCCTGGTCCACTGGAAGTAAAAATATGTATTTTTTACTTGCAAAAGTTGATTGATAAATTAAAAAGCCACAGCCTACATAACAAAAAAAATGCTATAGGTGATTTGGTTTGGTTGAACCAAAGTAAAAAAAAAAATTTATTCATCTTCAGTTTTTGACCCCTTTCACACCACACTGACTGCTCTGGTTTCAATTAATTCTGTATAAGTTTGGAGTTTTCACCAGAAGCTCTACAGTATGCTTGGTTGGTAGTGTACCAAGACAATCTCTTAAAAGGAGGTTTTGGTACACACAGTCAAGCAAGATTACTACATTCACACATGACCAAATTAACCTAAATCAATTATGCAATGGAATAAAAAACAGATATGAAAGCACCATCCTACATTTACTCGATGCAAAATTCCCAGAAGAATATTTTGTACATTTTGATTCTTGTTTGGGAAGGCTGGAGTCTGGTGTTCCCATAACATCTCCTTGAGTTTCCAACTCCAGAGGTGGAAGGGGGATCTTCTCAAAAAATAAGTCCTTGGCATCCAAAGGATCTTGGCACAAATCAGATTCAAATCTGAAAAAATAGGTGTTGCAAAGTAGGTTGAGGGTTTTTTTTTACTTAAATTATTCATGTTATCCAGCTTATCTTGTCCTCACCTCTCTTGGTGTCCAGAAGTGGGACTTCCTGGGCTGTGAGCAGCCAAACCATGAGGATTAGAAAAGTGCCGAAGATCTTCCTCTGATATAAAGCGTTGGAATCCACAAAGAAAAAAACAATGTACACAGGACTCAATAGTAAGCAGTGGGTCCAATCATATCTATAGCATATAGAGAAACAAAACCTTTACACTGTTGTGAGAAACACAAATATAGTATGATTTACCATCCAAGATTTCTTTCTCAGAGTCTGAGTCCCACGTTAAAGATGATGGAAAGGCTGTAGATCGTGGAGTTGTTGGTGGTTTACAATTCTCTAGTGTGGTAAAAATGGAGCTAGGACCTTCTGGATCAGTTTTTTCTAGATCGTCACTGTTCAGTAATCCCCCCTGTTTGTTCAAAGGGTTAACACGACGAATATAACAGGTAAGGCAAGAAATAGAGTGTTATAAGAAAGCTATAGTGTTTGCGCCAATTATTATTGTTAATTCTCAACCAGTTACTCTTTGAATTTACAAGGAACTAGTATTTCATTTATAAAATGGTAAATCTTGAGTTTTACTATGTATTTATGTACTAACAGACAAATGCATCATTAAGTCAATCTACCATTTCTTTGTGTGTTTCCTTGGAACTAGAAATAAAAATACATGGGTAAAGAAAATGCAATTTTTAAAAAGATTACTGTACCATGAAAGTGCAGTTAAGAAGTGACGCAGATGTTGAAGGCAGTAGCACTGGGTTAGACATCAGATCTTCTGGATCCCTGGTTGAGAAATCCTCCTCGTGCTCCATGGTCCCCTGTGTATGGGTTTCAAGTGCTACACTGTAAAGAGCAAAGCCATTTCTGAAAAAAAAAAAAAACACACCAACTGTAAGACTCTGACTTGCATGAATATTAGACTCTTAATGAGATATCAAATGACAAATTTTTCTCAAGTTAATCTGAATTTTAAGGAATTTATGAGAGTATGGTGTACATGACAGCTGTCTTGTTCTTCTTTTCTACCAATGACAGCATGAATGGAAAGATCTACAACTGTGGACTTAAGAAATCTAGACAGTTAAAGAGTGACTATATTAAGAATTCTCAGTCTCAAGTCATGGGTGGATTTCTGAGATTTTATTTGGTTAACAGTGAAACAGTGAACGGATCTAAAATTTTCACCAAAGGTGCATTTCCAGAGTGAGAAACAGAATATAACAATTTTAAAATCACATATTTTAACAATTTGTTTATAAACGACTGGATCAAATAAGTATTTGATCACGTGCCTATCAGCCAAACTTCTGACCCTCAAAGACCTGTCCTTTTGCTCTTAAATAGTCCGGCTGCACTATGGTTATGATTGTAATTTACTAGCACCTGTTTGAGGTGCACCCCACAATCGGTCAAATATCTTAGTAGCAACGAGTGAAAAACTAAAGAGACACAAGAGACAAAATTGTAGACCTTTAGCTGTAAAGGGCTACGGGGCATTTGACAAACAGCTTGGTGAAAAAAATAACAACTTTTGAAACAACTGTCAGAAAATGGAAGAAGCTAACGATGTCAGAATATCTCTCCTTGTGGGGTATCAGTGATGCTAAGAACAGTGAAGAATCGGCCCAGAGCTACACGGGAAGATCCGGTGAATGCTGTGAAGTGAGCTAGGAGCAGCATTTCTTAGGCTACTATCAGTAATACGCCAAAACTTTAAAATCATACATCGCATGGAAGGCTCCCACGGTTAAGTCAGCCCATGTCCAGGCTTACCATTGACCATCTAGATGATCCAAAGGAGTCACAGGAGGATGTTGTCAGATGAGACCAAAAGTAGAACTTTTTGGTCTTAACTGCATCTGCATATGCATGGAGATTGAAGCATTGTGCTCTGGGGGTGTTTTCTGTACAGGGGACAGGACTGCAGTGTTTAAAGAAGAGGATGAACAGGGCCATGTATTGTGTAAAAACCTTCCCTAAGTCAGAGCATTAAAGGTGGGTCATGGCTGGATCTTTCAACATGACAATGACCCAAAACACACTGCCAGGAAAGCCAAGGAGTGGTGTTGAATGAAAAATATCAAGGTTCTTGAGGGCACTAGCCAGTCTCCAGACCTAAATACAACAGAAAATCTTTAGAGCAAATAAATATGGATATACAAATGTAAAAAGAATTGTTGAAAGAGACAATTATGTTTATCTTTTTGTCCTAAAATGCCTTCTTAAAACATTTAGGTGATTAAAACATTCCATACCAAATGCTAACTTGAAGAACCAGTTACGGTATCTTCAATGGTCTCTACTTAAAGCCCGTTTTTAGTGAGTGCACTACTTATTTTTGAGATGAAGTGCTTTAGAATAACTGAAGCTTAATGTTAAATTCCCCAGGAGTCTCACTCTGACCCATTTTATCTTGCATCATTTACATGTTGATAGCTTTGACAATTTATCTGGAAAACACACATCTGCGCGGGCTCATGCCAAACGTTTCATGTACATTTGCGCAAACACGGTGCATCTATTTGCGCACTCTCAGACGTCGCTCACAATCGTGATGCGTCCGTGTTGAAGATGAGTTGTGCAAGACTCACGGAAAGCGGCCTGTCTTTGGGATCTTCTGTGCCCAATCACATCGCGCTGTCTGCCTCTTCGGCGGATATAAGTGACACCGGCGCTTCTGGATCCCGCGTGCGGCGCGCTTTACCGCGCCCAGGCGTCCCTCCGGTGCTCTGGAAAGAGCTAAGCGGTTCAGCGATCGGTGCAGACCGCCAGTGCGCTCTAAACCTCGGACTCCATGTTGTTAGTTTCGGAGGGATGGTGACGTTGGAGGGCAGGGGGACGGAGTTTGAGGATCAGCCTGGGTTTGTAACTCTTTCGCGGCAGCTCGAACGACGAGGGAACCGTTAATTATTACCTCCGTGAAGCGCCGCTGGCGATGATTCTTTTTTCTTTTTCTGTTCGTGTGAAGCATATACAACTCTTGGATTAAACTCTAATTAATTTTAAATTGTTATATTTATAGGTATAATTTATTGATAGTTAAAATTATGTTTTTTTTATAAACAAAGCTTAACTATTGAATAGTAATGTACATATAGTGCTCGGCTTAAATGAACACACTACATTCGTCTGAAAACCTTTCCTTTTAGGTTCATTTGCTATAAAATATGATGCTACAAAATACTCCCACAAAATGTTGGCCATTGAGTGTTAATTTGTCAAGCTTTGTTAATTTGCGCACATAAAAAAGTGATTCAAGCCCATGTTTTATACCTATAAAGTTGTACAGTTTGTTTGTATTTAACTGTTGCTTTAAAATTTGTACTGCACTTGTTTTAAGGCGACCTTGAGTGACAAGAAAGGCGCCCAATAAATAAAATTTATTATTACGTTGTTGCAAAAAAAAAAATAAATAAACCCCAGTTATAGTCTTAGGAAATGCCATAGTTAAGATGCTATTTGAAAGAGCAAGCTTTCAACCATGTATGAGTAATGACTCATTTGACAAGGTTGTCAAACTCAGTTCTTTGAGGGCCACAGCGCTTCAGAGTTTACTTCCAACCCTGCTCAGAGACCCACACCTGAAGCTACAAACAGCCTGAAGAACCTAGTGAGCTGCATCAGATTTGTTTAGTTGAGGCTCAGGCTAATTTAAGAGGTTTACAGCAGGAAAGTGACCATAAAAGGGCCATTACTTAACATAAAAGCCCCTTCCATGTCATACTGTCAGCAGTGGCTCCCCATGGAAGAGAAATATCACAAAATCTGAGAAAGGGAATAATTCCTTAACACAAACAACAAGAAAAGCAAAGCTTCACAGGCAAAATACTGTAGCAAACGTGATCCAAAATAGATAAAAAAGCAACCCTCTTACAAGTTAAAATCACAACAAGAGTATCACCTGATCTGAATCCAATCGAAGACCTGTTGGGTGTTCTGATGTAAACTGCTACAACAATGGGGTTGAGAAAGACAATTCTTGTCATGGCAATATTAAGCACAGCAACAAAAGACCAAGTAGCTATACTGCATCAACTACATCTCTCCTAGACAAACATTTCAAGCAGACTGGGGTTTCAAGATGTGGTCTTCAAGCTCTTATGCAACTGGAGTTGGAGATTTTGGCAAGGAATAATGTTGTTCTAAAAGCTGAGAAATACAGGCAATATCTATCATGCTTGACCTCAAAACATCGTGCAGCAGGACAATGACCCCACACATACAGCTAATAAAAACCATCTTTATCGTACAGAATACTGGAAGTGGTGTATGGTCAGGAATTACATGAAAAGACAGAAGAATGTGAGTGCCAAACTAAGAAAGCCAATTCTTCTTTTGTTTTACACTTTTATGAAAAGGAGAGAAGCAAATTACAACTGTTTAGATGAATTGCACCATTAAGGATACACAGATAGACACTTGATCCTGAACAGCACACATAATACTATTAAACTGACGGGACAAAGAAAATGTACAGATTTCTTAGTAAAATGAGTGCGTAAGACTCATTCTGTACATAAACAGAGCTTCAGAGTTCAGTCTCTGTTCTGATTGCATCCATCCACTCTTAAACAGAGGGATATGGGTCCTCATCGATCCATGGCATTGTCCTCCTGCACCCGAGTCTGGAAACAAGCTGCCCGTAGACGCTCACAAAACTCCATTTCTTCCTGCAAGAGTTTTAGAAGTTTGTTAATTGCCATGACTGTTTTACTCTGAAAATTTGCATTAATTTGGGCTACCATTTTTCATTTTGGACAACAAAAAGCTGTGCCTACCCAAACCTGTATGGAGAAGCTGGAGGCACCAGTCAGTGAAATGTTCCAATATATGATGCCACCAGTCAGTGAAATCTCACACATTTCACTCTATTTACATTATATATCTCCAGATTAAGGAAATGAACCGAAAGTGAGTGAAAATATATTGAGACAACAAACTTAGCTTTAGCTTAATATCACAAAACGTTAGCCAAACATACCTGAAATGTACATTAATAAACTTCAAGTTACATTTAATCCCAATGCCCTGATATATAATGAAATTTTCTGTTTTTTTACTAATAAAATTAGTAATTAACAATTTCTGAAAAAAATTGAATTTCTGTTTGGAATGATTACTACAATGGCAAAAAAATGTTGTAGCAGTGTAGTGCCTCTAGAGGATGTAGCATGATCAACAAGGCAGGTGTGTTCAAGTCTTTTAGGTAGATGACCTGTCCAAAGCATTGAACTCTAGTGGGTGCGTAGAACTCAACCGGAGGGCTACTAAGCATTTAGACATTTTGTCAGCCCTGCTGTATATGGATTTACACTACCATGCAATTTGACAAGAGAAAAAAAACACTGCATTGTGAAAAAAAAAAGTTTCAGTGTAAACAATCTCTAAGAGAGTAGCACTAAATAGGAATATTATTCAATTTGAAACTATGGCGAACATGCTTACCAGGCTCTCCTCTTGACCCCGTAGCTCCTGTGTTCTCTGTTTAAGCAGCTCCTCTAGGCCAAGAGAGGGCTCTCTGCAGTCACTAACACCACGGGGAGAGTCTTCAACCAGACTATAAATAAAGCAAAATATGTTTTAGTCAGGAATAAGTCTCGTGCTCATCACTGAGGACGTCATCATTCTAAAGGCAAGTGTTTAAAGGATGGCGGTTTTGAAAAGGTCCTCCATTGTGTTTTTATTTGACCATCTGCCTAAACCATGTAAGAACTTTACTGACCAGCAGAGGGCACCAAGCACGTGTTCATGAACGGAGGAATGGGGCGTCCGCAGAACCGACACCAGCTGCTGAACCATGCCCATGGATAACACTGTGTCTGAGGAACCCACCAACAACATACAGAACATCAGTGTAATGCTTATTTAAGTGGACTTCAACATTATACTTGCTGTTAGGCTCATTAAAGTTGTTTTTTATTTCAACAGCACTTAAAAAAAATGAAGATAATATTGCAGCTGTACCCAACTTAATAGTATTTCCTCAATAATCTGCATGATTTTATGCATATTTGAGCCTCATAGTAGCTCACTTAAATCAACATGTTGGCATCTTAATGTAGAAAACTGAAAAGGACAAACAGGTGATGGAACAGACTCTACCTTTGTGCTCTGGGTGGCTATTGAGCAGGTTTAACAGAAGAAATGCAGATTTCATCCTCAGCTTCTCACTGTCTGACTGCATGCCCCTCATAAGCACAGAAAAGCCGTCATGCGACAGGAAGTTAAACAATCCGGCTTCCTGTTCACGCACCAAACCTGGGAAAGACACAATTTATCAGAATTATGAGAAAATCCTGATTTATCCTTGTGTCTACCTCTACTTTCAAAAATCACAGCTTTGTACTCACAGGACACAGCATAGAGAGCTTTAACCCGAACCGTGCTGTTCGAGTCATTATCAGTGAGCTGCAGGAGTGTCAGCAGCGCACCCTGGTTTAACAGGTGGAACTGCACCTCTGGCATGTTCTGGGCACAGCTGGCGATGAGATGAGCAGCTCTCCACCGAATCCCAGCCTCGTGGTGACGGAGACACTGGGACAAACACAGATCCAGACCACCGAGCTTCATGAAATCTGCACAACACAACGAGAAGTGAGATACTCTATAGAATTTATTGCAAATGATTCACAACTGTGCTCTGTGGTAAAAAGCAAAAGCACTAGTATTTAAGTGACGTCCACCGACAGAGATTTACATACCGGTACTTTACATTGTGTTTTATTCTAATTGCAATGCTGTTTTATATTTGAAAAAGCCTGTTTAAAAGAAGATATTTCACTGCATCTGTTTAATAAAGTTAATTAAGGAAAGTTAAAACCAGTAATAATGTGCACCAGTTTTCTTTTTTTTTTTTTACATTTGTATTTATTGCTAAATGAGCAGAGTCTGCTTTAGTGTAGGTAGTTGGTATTGGAAGGAGGGTAATTTCGTTTATTTTGATGCTGGCCACTAGGGGTAGTAGGGCACCCTATAAATACTTGGTCTTTCAGAGAACGTGAGGTTAGTTATGGCAGCAGAGTACCCATGTATGGAAGCCCATTTCTGCCAGGGAAAGAAAAAAAAAGTCTTCATTTTGAGATGCAAAAGTTAACAATTTTAGATAAAAACTCAATATCTTGAGATTAAAAAAAAAGTCAGAATTTTGAGATACAAAAGTTAACATTTTTAGATAAAAACTCCACATCTTGAGATAAAAAAATGGAATATTGAGATACTAGTGACAATCAAAGATCTAAAACTGAACAAGCTCAACATTTTGAGACACAAAATTGCAACTGGGTTTTTTTCCTCTCAAATTTTGACTTTTTAAGCCATTATTATTCTTTAACCTGGCGAAAATGGGCTTCCATACTCGTGTCTGACTATTTTATCTACTTTATGCATTGAACGCATTGCCTATGTTTCTGCACCATTCTTTTATATTTTGATCAAACGTGAATTGGAGATTCTTATGCCCACTGCGCCACCATGCTGCACCAGGGGCTAATAAAAAAGGGGTTGCATTATTAATCAAATCGTAACCCTATTAAACACAATCTGGAGGTACCCATCAATCTCCAGCACTAATCAAATATCGATCATCTTTCGCCGCTCTCCATTCATTTATTTATTTGTCCTCTACTAATGTAAATCTTAGTTAGACTCCAAAAAGAAAGCATCTAAAAGAAATATAAATCAACGTTGTAACCAGATGCATCTATAAATAATAATCAACTAAGACTCAAATAAAGGCCTGCAGAATGAACACACACCTCTTGCATTGTCCAGGTTCTCACAGAGTTCAGATAGCATCTCCAGTGCAGTTTCTCGCTCATTCTCCTCTTCCTCATCCTCTCCCTCGCTTTCTCTCTCCCTGCACTCGTCGCCCCTCAGCACGTCCAAACACTGTCTCATCTGCTCGACCTCATCCATTTGGCCCTTGCACACTTCAGACATCGCTCCTCTCAAAAACTCCATCCTCTAAATCAAAAATATAAAGAAAAATAGTGAGAGTTTGCTCACAGGAGTAGGAACAAATTATTCTTGAGCTTGCGTTTTAAGTTTACGTTACTTTTTAAAAAAATGTATTACTGATCTCTGTCTGCAGAAGACTGTAAAGGTGTAATTTTCTGTAGTTTGGCACTTCCTGTTTAAAAAGCAAAGTTATGTAACCTGGTCCAAAAGATGCTGCAACATCATACAGTGTGGCATTTATACATGTTTTTAACATGTTCATTCCAAAAGCTTTGTAACACCAATGTAAAATGCTCATGGCAGCAGAAAAAAAGTGGTAAGTATTTACCATAATTTACATTTGTTGAGAAAAAAAATTACAAATTTCTTTTTTGCTGCAAGTTGTGGACTTCATAAAACTGGAGGGGGCCACCTCCCCTAGAGAACACCATGGTTACAGATGGCGGGGTTATGTCACTTATAAGGTTAGCCATGCAGCTCACGTAACCATGGCAACAAACGAGATACATTCATAGAAGCCAAAATCCAGGCCTGGTACAAACTAATTATAAACTTAGCTGGCTAGCCAATTTATCCGCCTTCAAAAAACAGGCACTATATTCATTCATTTTCCAACATGCTTATTCCCTTTTTGGGGTCACGGCGGTCTGCCGGTGCCTATCTCCAGCCCACACTGGGTGAGAGGCAGGGGTAAACCCTGGACAGGTCGCCAGTCAATCGCAGGGCTACATTCGCTCACACATTCACACCTAAGGAGAATTTTGATTATTCAATTAACCTTACTGCATGTTTTTGGGATTGTGGGGGAAACTGGAATACCCTGAGGAAACCCACGCAAGCAGGGAAGAACATTCAAACTCTTTCCAGGAAAGTCACCGGTGAGCCTCAAACCTACAACCTTCTAATTGGAAGGTCACAGTGCCGCCCAGCACCATTTTCAATTTGTGTAAAAACAAAGAAAGGTTTGTAAACTGTCTTGTTTCATCACCTCATTTGTCATGGGTTCAAGAGGAGCCGGGCCATCTGAAGCAGAACCGGCCTCTATAGCCATCTGAAGAACCCCCTGCAAATTACGAGGGTGATGCCGGCTACCCCTGCCATCCGCCATCTAGGAGGGACAGGGAGAGAAGAGATGAGTCGGGCCTTCTTGTTCTAACAGGTCTTTCAGTGCAGCTGAAGATTCCCCCTGTGAAATTGCAGTTTTCAAATATTTCCCAAAGATCAGATTTGATACCAAACATGAAGTTCAATATCAGCCCCATTTAAAAATTAATTCTTTTAGTGACTTAAAATAAATACTGTCTGATGACTTGCTACTAAAGCGTTTAAAATTGCACTTTAAGCTTTGGATTGTGATCTTGTAAAACAAGCAGTAAAATAACATGCCCGTCATCATGACAAAGACAAAAGAGAATAATTTAGGCTTGAGAGATAGAATTGTTTGGCAGATGGAGAAGGATACATATTTAAAGAACTGCAGAGAAAAGCACTATCAAAAAACTTCCAACACAATGGTGAACAAGATGAGCAGAGCCAGGAAGGAAACGATTTCAAAAACGTGAGAAAACTATAAGAAAAGTTTGTAAAAATCCAATTGCAAAGACTGAAGAGTCTGGAATTGACGTGACATTGAAGACAGTTACTAGAGGAATGCAGTGCGAGGTTCCGACCAAGAAATACAACCTTTTCTGAACAAACACCTCCAAGCCAGAATGAAGTTTGCTATAGACAACTTGGGAACAAATGAGGCAAGCTGGAAATGTGTGTGTTTTGTTCAGATGAGACAAAACTGGAGCTAGTTTGGCTCTAGGAATCTTGCCAGGGTTGAAGGAAAAATGGAATGGAAGACTGTAAGAAGATTTGGGAATACAACCCAGGACATTCTGCAAGACAATTTGGTTTGGGTCGACATTTTGTCCTCAAGCATGATGAAGACCCAAAGCACACCTTTAAATATCCCTAAATGAGTAAAGTGAGTGAACTTTACCATGCAACACAAAGCACAGGTCTAAATCCATAAGAACATCTGTGGAGAATACTAAAGCGCAGAATATGTGCCAGAAGAAATCTGGAGCAACTTCAGAGATCTGTTCAGAAACAATGGGCTTTCTTAAGACTTGTTGATTTGCTCTCGACAGAGGGAGAGTTTTTTTTTTTACTATTATAGGTTAAACATTAATAATATTTGTATTACGAATACTACAATATTCTTGCATAACCTAGTCTATTGCTACACTATATTACGATAAAAAACACTTGTGGGGAAAAAAGCAATTTCAGAATGGTCTTCAACAGTATGTTTTAATGTGATACCCAGTAGTCATTTACCCCTTATTAATAGTAGTACACTGCAGATATACGACTGCGGTGATCATATGAACTACTATTTCCAAAAGGCATTCTTATTTTAGTATTATTGACAAAATAAAGAAGTGTCATGTTAAGCAGCAAAACTTTGCCATGTTTTCTGGTTGAAATTAAGCAAATGGCCCTTACCTTCCTTTAGAACTCCCGTAGGTTCAATTTAAGTAATAATGCAGATAGATAGAAGCAGCGGCTGTATAGATAATAGATGTTCTGCTGTTGAAAAGTTAGTTTATATCTGCCACCGTTTTTATTACATAGAAACAACCACTGATCCAGAAGGTTCCAGATACTGCAGCGCGCGTGCACACTATTGCACACTAATGGTCGACACTTGATGACGTCATAAACTCAGCAGAAATAATTTTCACAATATAATAAAAAACATATGCACTACTTTGAAATCAAATGTAATAGATATATGGTTTCTCTAAAAATGACCAGCAAAAACTGTTCATAGTGGACCGGACATTCTCATTGAACCCCATCCATTAGTTTTTTCCCCTCTTTTTTCCTCTACTGATCTCTTTCTGCTTGACATACTTCTGTTCTGTAATTGAAAATTTAATTACATGTATTCAATATGGTCTGTAAAAATACAATGTTCGTTCTAAGACGTTTTTTAACCAGATTCTTTATATTATTTGAACTATATTGGTACCAGAGTAATCGCCTTCAATATTGTACATTTTTATTAAACATTTATTTTAAATGACAAAAACGCATAAGGATGAGTTAATAGTTTATTTAAGCAATTTAATTTAAGTTTCTTTTAGAATAGTTTATGTAAAGATTATATTGAAAAATCTTAATGGCTAGAAATGAAATACATTTACGAAGAATAGGTATATTATTTGTTTTGTTCAAAACAAAATGCGTCCACTTTTAGAAACGTATGTATAATTCTCATGCGCATGCGCTGTCAGCGTCTCCAAAATGGCTTCCCTTGTAAGCGTGCGCGCGTGCCTCTCCGGTAAGTAACAAAATATATGATTTTTCTATCCTTGGGTCGCAGGCTATGTGTTAATGCGTGAAGTCAAATCTATGTCAATATATATGTTTAATTGACGCTTTAACTGATTTAAGGGTAATCACGGCGGCACGCATTAGCGCAGGAAGGATGCTCGCGTGTTGCTAATGCAAGGTCAAGTTACGAAGCTTTAGATATTTGTATCACGGCAGTCAGTGATATTAATACTCTAAGTTCGTCATGGCATCTTTGAGAGCTGCAGATAAGGTGTACGTTAGTTCGTTTTCTTACGAGTGGTTCTGTACAGATGACAACTGATCTTTTTGACTGGAGAGCATGAATGCGTTATGTCTTAAATAGTGTTTTCATTGCCTTACTTAACATTTACTCGACTGTGAGTCATCTTAATGTAGATAAAACTGTTGAAACGCTTCACTCAATAAACGATGTTAATCTCATAATGAGTCAATGAATGCATGGCCGAATTGTATTTTCTGTGTGTTCTGCAGCTCTTCAGTTGACCTCTCCAAGTTTGCTCCACTGCTCTTTTAAACTGGTAAGATTTGCTATTGTTCTATATAAACATGTTTTTATCGTAATTTGTCAAAAGGGAATCCCTCAATAAATCCTCAAACTTTTTGGATTGGCCAATTTACCAACGTAACTTGGGAATAATCATAAATGAATACATTTCCTTAAGTTATTATCTATAGGCTGTTATAAGAACAACAGGAACCCTTTGACCTCTGTAAATGTCAAGAAATTATTATGTACTTAATATTAACATTTTGTGACTCAAGTAAGCACATTCCTATTTGACACAATAGTATTAAGAAAATCATATAATGTGATTTTCCAGATTCTTATTTTTAGATTCTATCTCTCACAGTGGAAATGCACCTATGCTGAAAGCTCAGAAAACCCTGATTTCTAAGCACGAGAACTTGTATAATTGCAGGGTGATCAACTACTTATTGACCTCACTTCACTTTTTATTTATTGCAATTGTTTGTGTTAGTGTGCAGTTCCACTAAGTCGAAGGAATTTCGCAGTGGAAGCAAAGAAGATTTACAGTCGGGAGAAGCCTCATGTGAACATTGGGACGATTGGACACGTTGACCATGGCAAAACCACACTTACTGCCGCCATCACCAAAGGTAGAACAATCATTGTGACGTAAAATTGCAAAGCTTTTTTTTTTTTTTTGGGACCTTGTTAACTTGCAACGTCTGATCGGATTCAAAGTTTCGAGTCCTCTGAATGTATCCATATTGCAACCTATAGTGTCAATTTTAGCGCCACCTAGTGACAAGGAATATATCGTTTTATGGTGTTATTTCAGACGGTGTTTGAAAGACGTATTTGAAAATTGGAACACTTATGTAAGGGACAAAGACTTACAAAAAAATAAAATTGGAACTAGTTTCCAAAAATGAAGTCAGTTTAGAACTTCCTTGTAAATTATAGCTGTTTCAGGCCTTGTAGTTTGACAAACTCCTCCTCGAGATTATATTTGATCACTGTCAAACTCTGGTACTCATTTAAAGGTCTTTTTTTGTTGACTGGGTCATTCAGTCAGCAGAGTTTTGCAATGAAGCAGAATTACCAGAGACAGAACGGGACGAGTTAAGGGAAGTTAAGCTTAACCATTTTTGAATGGTTTAAATTTTGCATCTGATTAATTTCTCTTCAGAACCTGCAATTTCTAAATGTTAGACAAAATAAAATGGCCTTATAATGGCCCTTAAATGGCCTGTTCCTTTTTTCTTTCTGCCAAATTAACAAAAATGTTTCTCAAGGGCTTATTCTCAAAGCAGCCATTATCTAGCAACAGTCTCTGTTAATGCTCACGTATATCTGTTCATCTCAGTTCTGTCGGAAACTGGAGGAGCAAATTTTAAGACTTATGAGGACATTGATAACGCTCCGGAAGAGAAGGCTCGAGGAATAACCATCAACGCCTCCCGCGTGGAGTACACAACCGCCAACAGACACTACTCCCACACCGATTGCCCTGGACATGCCGACTACATCAAGGTAATTGCACAGACACGGTAAATATCAACATCAACATCAAGAGACTGAAACAGTTACTGATTCTGTTGGCGGTTCTTGAAGAACATGATCACAGGCACATCTCAGATGGATGGCTGCATCCTGGTGGTGGCAGCGACGGACGGTCAGATGCCTCAGACCAGAGAGCATCTTCTTCTGGCGCGGCAGATCGGCGTCAAGCAGGTGGTGGTCTTCATAAATAAAGCTGATGCGGTGAACGATAATGAGATGGTGGAGCTGGTGGAGCTGGAGATCCGGGAGCTGCTTACCGAGTTCGGATACGATGGAGAAAATGCACCTGTGGTGATCGGCTCAGCCCTCTGTGCTCTGGAGGTAAAGGGTAGTTTGAGTCTGATGCAAGTGTCACCACATCGTAGCTTCGATGCTTAGGGTGCATCTGTGTGTTCAGAATAAACAGCCGGAGCTGGGCGTGAACTCCATCTTAAAGCTATTGGAGTGTGTGGATGAATTTATCCCTGTACCCGCTCGAGATCTCACCAAACCGTTCTTGCTGCCCATCGATTCCGTCCACTCCATCCCAGGTTTGTACACATTGTTGATGTTTTACTCTCTCTTTTTTTTTTTGCCTCCTTAGTGCTCCTGGGTCTTTATTAGTCTGTGTGGAGGGAACGTGTACATTTTTGAATGGGATTTCTGAAATGAATCAACCTTTTCATAATGTTTTCTGTTTGTGCAGGTCGAGGAACGGTAGTCACTGGGACCCTCGAGCGAGGGACGATCAAGAAAGGGGATGACTGTGAATTCTTGGGTTTCAATAGTTCAGTAAAAAGCGTCGTCACTGGTGAGGAAATGACACTTCCTGCAATGTAACATAGAGCTGCAATGAATCCTATTGATTTAATCAGCACTTTGGGTTTATTCATAATGTTTAAAGGTGTGGTTCATGATTCATCTAAACAAATCAAACCAGTAGCCAATCATCAACTGAGGGAAAAGGGTTTCCAATAGTAACCAATTGCAAACAATGAATAGTGCTGAGTTGCTCCGCCTCCTTTCTACCTCTGCTGGTCAATATCCCTCGAACAATTTTGTATATATGCATTGGCTTTCTCTGGACGCTTCTGACACCCACACATCCTGTATTTGTAGATTCTGTCACCCCTTACTTCCCTTGCATTTTTATGTTTTAAGAGGTTCTTAAAGAGTCACGACACCCCTGAGTGTGATAACAAACCCCAGTTACAATGTCCTCAAAAATCCAGTTTTCAAAATGATGCGGCTTGGCCATCGTTTTCAACAACGAACCGTGTAACCTCACAGAACAATCCCTGTTTCCGAGGTTACTGGGTGCATGTGGACAGGACCTGTCAGCACTACCATGAGAACATACCATTTTTTCCATTCTTATTGTCTTTCAGGCATCGAGATGTTCCACAAGTCTCTGGAACGGGGAGAGGCTGGCGATAACATGGGAGCTCTGATTCGGAGTATAAAGAGGGAAGATGTGAGGAGAGGGATGGTGATGGTGAAACCCGGCTCCGTTCAGCCTCACCAGAAAATCAGAGCTCAGGTGAGGGAGATCAGCACCTGCTGGGGGGCTCCGGGTGTGTGTGTGGGCTGGGCTTTTATCAGTGCAAGTGTTTTTGAAGACATCTGTACATTTTATTATCTTTTTTTTTTTCCCTCTCTTTTCTCTTATTTTGCCTCCTTTGCTCTTTTTCTCTCACTGCCTGTCTTTTCACTGCCTTAAGCATTTTGTTCTCACCCAAATGCCTATTTAAAATATATCTGCAGAAAAATATTCAAGCCACACTATAAATTTGTGTGTAATAATAATAATAATAATAATAATAATAATAATAATATTAAATGATACAGACCAGTGCACACAAATCCCTTTGGCCTACTCCCTTTAAAACTATTAATTTTCTGTTTGGGGCTTGTATTAACGTTTAAACATGTATGTGTTTTACTTGCTTTTTGCTTTCTCTCTCTCCTGTCTTCTACTCTCGCCTTCACTTATGTTGACCTCTCTTTATTTGTTGTAACAATTAAAATTACTATTAATAACAGTAATAAAGGAAAAAAAATGAAATAGGGATCAGATTTCTATTCATACGTCTGTTGGCGTATTTTACAATAAATACCACCAACTGGAACTTCCATCTTCTCTGTGTTTTCATTAAACCCAGAGTTTGATATTGAATAATGACTCTCTCACTGGTGTATTCCTCCTTTTCTTCAGGTCTACATCCTAAGCAAAGAAGAGGGTGGTCGACACAAACCCTTCTTCCCTAACTTCATCCCCACTATGTTCTCCCTCACCTGGAACATGAACGTTAAGGTGGATGCGCTTCACGGAAAGGTGCGAATCATTTCTGTAAAAATCCTTTTAATAATTTGTGGCAAATAAATTTGGTTTTATATTCTAAACATCTTAGGTTTCGAACAAAATGAAATGTAATGTAAACACGTGTATTTCAAAATAACGCGTGACCTCCTTCCTGAACAGGAAATGGTGATGCCAGGGGAGGACGTGTCTATAGATCTGGTGCTGCGAGTACCCATGGTTCTGGATGAAGGTCAAAGATTCACCCTGAGAGATGGCAACCAGACCATCGGCACTGGGATCGTCACAGAGATCCTCCCCATGGACCCAAATTACAAATTCTTTAAAAACTGAGGCTGCGTGAGTCTTTGAGACCGAACTGTTTGTGTTCTCTGCAGACAATGCTCTGGGGATAATTATTTTGCTCTTTGTTTGCTCTGGAGGATGTCTGAATGGAAATGGTATGTTTTTTACATAAAAAAAGTTAACAATTGCTTAAATCTGGAATAAATTACTGCTAAGAAATATCTGAAGTGTTTTTATGTTTTGGTTTGTTATTTTCTGTCTCCAGGGGGTGTGTATCTCTTTGCTTATTACTACAATTGTTTTTTTCTTCCAAAGAATTCTAATCTGTTTAAAGCAGGAGTCTCATCTTTAAAATGTAAAGAGCTGCAGATGAAGGCTTTTTATGCCTCGGACCAGATGTTGGTAGCCATTGCTATTTTGGATGCACAGCAGATACGTACTGTGGGTTTCAAATGGTGGAAACAGGAAGCAGAGGTAAACAACTGTGTTCTGGATTATCAATCTGGACCTGCTGCCAGGATTTTCAAACAGTAAAATTTAAATTCAAGCTGAAAATGGACATTGAATCCCACTTATTGTTTTATTAAACGCTTCATCAACAATATAGAAGGTAATGTTAAGTATATGTTTACATCATTGGTCTGTTTCCTAATAGCAATAGTGGGTGGGGCTTAACCATACAGATAAGGGCATCTCAAAACAATTCCTTGTGCAGGCTGTAGCACATGATGTAACCCTCATCCGGACAAAGATACATTTATAGTGATTGATTTTTGAATATATTGATTATTGAAACTTTATTTTAATGCATTTTTACTTAGCCCCTTTAGACAAACTGTTTCCAACATCTTCCATTCTTCCTTCTCTTCATCCATTGGTCTATGTTTGAATCAAGACTGCATCTCCATTCATCAGTTCATACGAATCTGAAATGTATATTAAATCTGTTAACATATGTGAAGGTCAACTGAGCTGGGATGCTACAAAATGTACTTGGATCAATTGATATTCTAATTATTTGACCAATGGGTGAAATCTCACTTATTGTCTCTGAAGAATATTGAGAATCGGTGACCTCTGTCAAAAATGAAATGCAGAATAAAACAGCTTACCGGTGTCTGTGTGGTACTGAATGCTGTCAGGCTCCCCACAATCATCAGGATTGATGTAATCTAGGAGGAATATGGTCAACAATTACATTTTATTGCAACTACAATCAAGTCTGCTTTTTTGAAAGTAGAGCTATCTCAAGCTACCCAGGGTGTTCCCTAGCGATCCGTTTTAGGCCTGCTTCTCTTTATTATACTTCACTCACCTATTGGTTTAATTTTCAGAAAATGTGGCACAAATACTTTATCCACTCTTTATTTATTTTAATGTCCAGCTAAATAGCAAGAAAATTTACATCTTGGTTTTTGGCTCTAAAAAAATCCTCTCAAACTGCAGAGGAACCAGTTTCTGAAAGCTCACCTTCATCTTCACTGATGTATGAGATTCGTTGAGACAGTTTTCGAGGTTGAGCATACGCACATCTCTCCATGTCTTCATACGAGTCTCCGTCTGAAGAGAACAGGGCAGGAACATCAACATTTAACAATCATTTTCATCTTGTGGTGGCAGTATTACTTTTTTATTTTACATGATTGATTCAATGCAAAACTTTATCGTTAAACCCAAATGCTAATCTCCTTATAATATTTAAGATCTATCAAATTTCTTGTTTGTGACAAGTGCCCATATATATTAAATGTTCAAACTTTGGATGCAAAAAATCAAGATATTATTTTTAAAACAAAAATGACTTGATTTTAAACTACTGCTATGTAAACATTTTAAACAATTCCTCACCAGTGTCACTCAGATTGCCAGGCAGCTGCAGGGTTGGGTTATCCTCCTCTTTGCTTCTCTCTTCTGCTTCCACAAATGCACATGGGTTCAGGTAATCTAGTACCAACAACTATTCAATCACTTTACGAACACATCCAAACAGGGTTCAAATCAGTAACCATACGGTCAGTGTTCATGTGTCCAGCATTAAGATGAACTTAGGATTCAGAACTTCACTTTACACCTGAGACATTTACTACCGTAAGGCAAAATACATTTTCCTGAAGTTTCAAGACATCTGAGATTTTGATCATAGGTTCACCTCAGCAGTGAGGGATTTATATAGAAAATATATGCATTATGGGAAAATTCTTGAAAACAAAAAGACACAAGATGCCACAGAACTTTTATTAAAGAGCCTCTATTAAGATTTTGTTGATTTGGCTTTGGGAAATCTGTCGATCCTTCGATTGCAGCAGTTTAAGTGATATTATGAATTTGGGTTATCATTAGTATTAATAATCAAAACGAAAGGAAATAAACACTTGAAATATTTCAGACTGTTTAGAATGGCGTATACATTTTACAAATTTCAAATTACTAAACGCAACTCTTCGCTGATATTATAATTATTTGACCAATGGCTAAAACCCCACTAATTATCTCTGGAGGATAGGGGAAAAAAGTAATTACATAGAGAAATAAACAGCTTACCGGTGTTTGTGTGCTTCTGAATTCTGGCAGACTCTCCATAATTATCAGGATTAATGTAATCTAGAAAGGGAAACATTTTAAGCACCATTGCAAACAATAAATAATTCTCCCATTAAACATTATAAATTTTTTTAATAATATAATCATTTTAAAGTTATACTTTTATGATGTTGTGTAAAATTAACCTCAAATAAAAAGTCACTTTTATTTGAGCAAAAATGGGGCTCCATCACCTTGTCAACATAAGCACATTTTAATGATAAAAGTAGAATATTTCTGTAAGAGCAGGTTTACTGACTTGGAGTTCAACTGCACTGACTGTGCCGTTTATTTTTCAGAGCAGTGTACATTGTATAAAACGATAACAAAACAAGGGAGAAATGTTGATTTTATGATATTTCGAAATACCCACTCAAACTGCAGAGGAACCAGTTTCTGACCACTTACCTTCGTCTTCATTAGCGTTTGGGTTTCGTTGAGACAGTTTTCGAGGTTGAGCATACGCACATCTCTCCATGTCTTCATACGAGTCTCCGTCTGAAGAGAACAGGGCAGGGACGTCAACAGATATCAACATTTAACAATCTTGAGCTGGCAATGTTTGTCATACTCTCTTATTTTACACGATCGATCCAAAGTCCAAGCCTTAACGAGAACACCAAACGTGACATGTTTCTCATTTATGAACTGTACCCGTGTATGTTAATTAAAAACAATTTCTCACCGGTGTCACTCAGTTTGCTGGGCAGCTGCATTGTTGGGTTATTCTCCGCTTTGCTTCTCTCCTCTGCTTCCCCAAATGCATGTGGCTTCAGGTAATCTAGTACCAACAACTCTTCAGTTATTTGTGCTAGTACTATTTGCATTGGTCTGTTCACTCTCATTCAATTCTCTTTATGCTCTCTTTATCTTAACATAAATCTTGTTGGATTTATATTGTTTAAGTATTCAATACTAATATTTTCTCTTTACCATTTTGTTCCGTTTAACAATATGCTCACTTTAACATTCAAATCTCTTTAGTGCTATTTTCTTTTTAATTTTCCATCCTCTTTAGTGTTCACTCCTCTATAAAGCTCTGTTCTATTCTATTTAGCATTGAGCTCACTTTTGCATTCAAGTCACTTTAGCATTCTTTTCTCTTTATCACTCTGTCCCATTTAGTCATCTGTTCTCTTTAGCATGTTTTTTTCTCTCTAACACCACGCTCACTTTAGCATTTTGTTATATTTAGCATAGCGCTCCCTTTAGCCTTCAAGTCACTTTAGCATTCTTTTCTCTTCCATTTTGTTCTCTATTGAGCACTATTTAAAATGTTAAGATTTGGATGCTTGGAAAGTCAGACAGGGCATAGGTTGCACAAACCTTCATCTGCAGAAACACAAACTAAAACTTCATCTTGATTGTTGTAAATTGCTGCCACCAGATTTTCATAGGACTGGGCGTCATCTGTGTCACAAAAGAGGCTCAGTTAAACTGCTTTTGTATGAACAGGTATTACATTTGAGAATTTTGCCAATATTTTTACCTTTTTTGTTATTTGTTGTGCCGGTCCTGTGTAAACAGATAAGACGTGTTTTTAAATTGCTTTAATACAGTATTGTTAAAGTCCTAGATTGCAATAAGTGAATGCCTCGCCTGCATAAGTTGTTAGATGAGACTGTGCAACTGTCTGAGTGTGTCTGCTGTTCTGGGACCTCTGCTATAGATAAATGCAAAAATAATGTGAAAATGCTGTAACATACGATGCAATATCAAATACCGCAAAGAGAGTTGTGACTTGAAGAGATTAGGATGCAGACCTCTCTGTTTTTGTGAGTGATTTTCACCATGACTGGGTTGCTGTGTTTTGCAGATACATAGGAACACAAAGATCCCAAAGACGAAAGCTGTTCCAGGAACAGTGTAGAGTAACCAATCAGGTTGAGATGCTTTAAACACAACACAAAACACAAATATGACTAAAAAGCTAAATGCACTTATGTATATTATATATCAAACCTAATCCAAAGCTGGAATATTAATTAAAATAAATATATTAAATAGTTTTATTTTATTTTCTGGTGCCTTTTCTCCGAAACCAAGGGTCAAGTCTTCTTACTTCCTTTCTGACAAATTTACCAGGAACTGAAGCAGAAGCTTTTTTTCCTCAAAGTTCTGCTAACAAAAGAAAACCCATCCTACGTCTTTAACTAAGCATAATTTTAGTTATTGATTATTTGTACCAGTCATATAATGTGATGTGAAAGTCACTTTATATTTTCAATTAGACTGAAAATGGAGTATGTGTTTTCCTCAACACACTTTGGAAATTTTGTTTATTTTTGTCTATTTTTCTCATGCATAGGAGGTCATCGATCTAGAAATCATTCAAAATATTTTCAATACATTTGTCACCCTTCCATCGATCCAGTGATGGGATTCTCTAAACACAAAACAAAAGCACAAACGTGACAATAAAACAAAATGTATTAAGTACATTATATATCAAACATAATCCCAAGATGGAATATTAATTTAAATAAATATATTAAATATGTTTTCATTTTATTTTCTGGTGCCTTTTCTCTGGTCCCAAGGGTGCAGTCTTCTCACTTCCTTTCTGACAAATTTACCAGAAACTAAAGCTTTTTTTTCCCCGAAGTTCTGCTAACAAAGCAAAACCATCATACACCAGTCAACTCTTTAACTAAGCATAATTTTAGTTATTGATTAGTTGTACTGTGAATAAACTGATTTGTTCAAGTATAACAATACCATGGAATAGTCCTTTGTGTAAAAGACAACATTTTCACATTTTGAACACACACAAATTATGTTTTACCTCTTGTGATGTTCGTGTTCATCTTCAATGTTCAGAACGAAATGGTCATCAGCAACAAAAGAAGAACTAAGATGAAATGGGACAGATGAAGACTAGAGCGTGGAGCTGAAAACAGATGCAGAGGTGAAGAGAGGGAGAAAAACATAAATGTCAAAAAGGAGAAGTGAGAGGGTAACCCAGACTCACATGAGTCAAATTTTTTTTATTCAAACATTGTGCCTGAAATATTTTTTAGTGTAGTTCAGACTTCCATTTCCAAATATATGTACGTTCTATTAGATGCTGTGTTGGAAATATGCATTTTTCTATCAATTTACTGAAACCAATATCTTGAATTGTCAAATAATGTGATGTGAAAGTCACTTTATATGTTCAGTTAGACTGACAATTGAGTATATATTTTCCTCAAATCACTTTGGAAAATTGTTAATTTTTTTCTTTTTTTCTCATACAAAGGAGTTCATCACTCTTCAAATCATCCAATACATTTTTTCAATAAATTTGGCCACCAACCATGTATGATCCAATGATCTACAGAGTTTATGTTCTCTTTAAATGTATTTATTTAAAAATGAGACTCTCAAATAGAAATGAATGTTTTGAAGAAATTTTTGAAGAATTTTTTAACCCAGCTGCTGGGTGGATATTGAATAATTCACGTAATTGAGCCAAAACACTGGGTTTTATTCATTAAAACCAGCTGCTGGTTTATTTGTAAAATAACTACATCGGTACAGCACAAATACACATTTTCAAGATCCAGGACAATGGGATTTTGCCATTCGTCATTTCTTTATCAAACTACAGTAATTAGAATAGAATGATAGACAACATGATTAAGTGGCTTAGTGCAAGGCACATTTGAAAGTATAACTTATACAACTGGACTGGCATAGGTTGCTAGGTGGTCTCGGTGTGTGGAACTCACCTGTCACCATAAATCAGTATTTCAGGTAAGACTCATGATATTGTCTATTAAAAGCTTTCTTTTTTTGCAAACTTTCCAAACACTACTGGTTACTCATTTTGCTATAGCTTGTCACATTTTGGTACGGTAACTTAATACGGTAACTTTTCAAAATAAACAATTTAAACATTTTTTTTTTCAAATTTCAGAAAACAACCCGGCAGCACGATGAAGCTTTTTGAAGTTTATTTAAAATACACAAGGCTTTTAATGCACATCTTGTTGAATTTATCTGCACTTTTATTGCCTTCATCGATCTTTCTTTAACAACTTTTTTAAAATGCTAACATAAATACTACTTATAACGGGCATTGAACACACAATCACAAAGGAGCCTTTCTTTCTGGAGAACTCTTTCAATTTGTAGTTAAATCAAAGAATCCCAAAATCAGCACGCGCATGCGCACTGTGAGATAACAGGATAGTGCACGCGTATCCAGGCGCACTGTTTGCCCTTCTGGCAATGCCACCGTAACAAGTTGACGCTCACCGACTGAATCGGTTTACAGAACATCCCTTCCGGTAACGAGCACGAGCGTTCGGTCGAGCACTGTCCTTCTTTGACGTAGCGCGGCCAGAAACGCACACCGAGATCCTTCCATGTGGTGCGCACCGGACACCTGGTGTAAGACCAGAGCCACCGACGCACCCTGCGCTCCGTCTTTGCTGCCACTTTGACTCCAGAAAAATCCAGCTGTTGAAACTCACGAGAGATCGGTCCCCGGAGGCTGAAATCATTGTCTCTCGAGATGTTTGACCCGTTTCCCCTCATCATAGGTAGACTGATTGACGAGAACGATGGGTTGAAGCCGCTGCCGAGTCTTCTCCGTAGAAATCGAGGGGCTAAGTCCAGCTCTCCTGGCTCTAGCGCCGGGTCGGGGATTTCGTAAAGGTCCGGTAATGGCAGGTGCTCGCTGGGCGAGGGGCGCATGCGTAGTTGGAGCTGAGTGAGCGCGAGGTTAACGGTCAGGCAGAACAAAAGCGCGGGAGAGGTCTTCATTTCCGCTCAAGTCAAGAAAAGTTCATCTAAAAACTCGATTAAATAAAATACATTTCAAAGACGTTTTTCTAATTTGCGTAAATAACTTACTTTTAAATAGTCCTTGTTTTGTAAATAGCGAAAAACGTCAAAAAGCAGCGAGTGAGAGCTCTTCGGTATGAGACGATCTAGCTTCATTAGCCAACGTTAATGAACTGATAAGAGCTTAAAATGAGACAGTATTGCTAAGTGAAGCTTGTCTCCTGATAACTTGTGCTAAGTGAAGCCCAGCTCCTGCTGAATGGTGCTTTAAATTGGTGCCAAAACACGTCACAACTCCCGAGCATCGTCGGTGTCTTCCCGGAGGCTTGAGCAAAATGTGTCACCGGATGTACTGATCCCACCGGGAGAGAGAAAGACAGCTTGTCATTGCAGTTCATAGCAGGGAAACATTTAATTCAATGGCTAACACTTATATCGCAACATTATTGTATTATTATTACTTTGAAAGAGAGAAAGATAAGGGACAATAAGGTTGAAGGTGTTGGTGTTAAAATTTCATTCTAAACTGTGAAAATACAATATTTCTGTTTTAATTGTAGAAAATTATAATGGCCATTTATTTTATAAAAAAGAATTGCTGGCTGATCCATTAAGACAATAATGGTTTCACCCCAAGAAAAAGAACAAAGTACGAGGGGCTACTACTAATTGGACAGTAAGAGAAGGGAACAGAAATGGTTGTGAAATGAAAGAGTCAGGATTCAAACCCATCCCGCCCTGCGCAACTGTGTATGTCTAGGGCACTGTCAGGGCCGTAAAAAATGCCTAGGATGATTTTTAATCTCTGGCAAAGGGGTTCTGTTGGAGCCTGTCCCATGCAGCTCACTTTGAGTAAATTACTGTTATAAACAACATGGATATGTTGCTATATGCTCTCTTTTTCTTTCGTGGAAGCATGCCTTTTTATTTGGAGTAGCATATATTTTATCAGTTTTTTAATTCACTGATATTGTCCCGCAACAGTGCCTATAGGTCATAGATTCATTTCCAGTGTGATAGTTTTCTAAACTGTAAAAACTACAAGCATGACATTGATTTAATCTAAATCTACATTGTAAAATGACCAAACAAATACATTTGCTCCTCTTCAATGGCTCAGAACAGATTTCAAGTCTCATTAGCATAAAGGCCTGTGACCTGTCATACAACTACTTACGAATCTAAACGTCACGTCTATAAAAAGTCTGAGCGTAGATTGTCAACGTGACAACAATTGTGAATCGCAGGCATCACTTTTGACACTTTGTCACAGATCAACTGAATGACGCATTTTATCACTTTTAATTAATCAATTAGCTCTGTGTACAACCTCTGACCTATAACGAGCAGTGAGTTTGTGCCTTGAGGATCGACGTCAGTGACACCGCCTTAAAACATCAGCACACAATACACACGCAGCCAACCCACGCTTTAATAATAATACATCTAATCATCAGGTCAAGCATGTCAGGGCTGCCTTCATCGAGCTGATTCTTGATCTGAAAGACAAGGCGCAAACATACATGCACAGGCCCAGAAACAAGAAAGGCTCTGTTGACACTCTGACTTTTACTGAATCGAAGTTCAGACGTGTAATACTTAGTACTTTGAATGTTTTTGAAGGAACGGTTTAAATAATAAAAGTGGGATTTAAAATTAGAATAGAGGTTGGTTATGGGTAAGAATTTTTATGATTATAATGCTGATTTTCGGTGCTTCTGGAAAGAATTCACGCTGATGACGTTTTTCCAGTTTTTTTATTACAAAAATGCTCTCAAAAGCTTATTATTACTGTTGTAGCTAAAAATCTACTCGCACACTTTGAGTTAATTGTAGACCCACAACCGTGGCCTCTGAACACATGGGGTAGTAAAATGGGCCCTATGACTTTGCTAAGGGTTGTGTGGTCACTTGCACCAAAAAATACCAGTCTTTCTTCTGATGTCTTTTATTATGCCATGGGCAGCCACTGGAGAGCCATTCATACATTAGGATTGGATCAAATGACTGAGACACTGCTTACGTATTAGCATAAATGTATTAAACCTCTCCCACTTTGTAACAGAATATTTAAATTCCGATGAATAGATCACCATAGAGATGTGAGGGATACTTAATATTAATCAAAATATAAAGAGGATCTTGTCTTGATGTTACAGATTTCACTGATCTTGCTGTTAGAAACCTTCTTAGTAACAAGACTGTTTTACCCTAGCAACCAGAGAAAAGGTCCAGTATCTCATCTTAGAGGTGTGGGGAGTTGGTATATATCACTTATGGTGGCATGGTGTTATTATATGACATCACTGCACCCTCTTTTACAAAAAAAATCCCTGTTTTACCGTAGCAACCGTATAAACAGTTCAATATCTCAGTTTAGAAAATTCATAAACAAACAGGACTTGGTTAATATGACTTATGGTGACATGGGGAATATTATATGAGGTGACTGCACCCTCCTAAGCAACCAGGCTGTTTTACGCTTGCAACCATATAGTTCTATATGTCAGCTTAGGAATTGTATAGAGACATGAAGGTTTGTTTACATCACTCATGGTGATGATGAGAACATTATATGACATCACTGACATATCCCTAGTAAACAGTTTGTTTACCCTAAAAATTCCATCAACTGTTTGTTATTTGACAATTTGTGCGAGCATCCATCACATTTTCCTATGGAAATGTACAGCCTAGTATCTTTCATTAAAAATCAAAAATAAATGTAAAGCTTGTAGAATCAAGTGGTCTTGTGGTTGTAACACGTTGTCTAGTTCAAGGTTTTGTACATCTGATTGTTTTCGTTACAGTGATTTTCACAGTACAGTTATCTGTTTTAATCTACCATTAAAATGCAGTATTGGGATAGTGATGCTTAGATAAAACAAGTTTACCGCGTCTATTTTCAAAGTGTGTCATTATTACCACCACGTTTCAGAAGTGTGCACAGTAGCCACACCCCCTAGTCAGCTGACGAGGCGCGTGACCTGAAGCTCTGCTCTGGACCTTACAGTTTATGGTCTGGACATCATATGGAGCCTGGACCTAAGATTATAGTTTATGAATGAACGGTAAGTCTTGATGAAAATACAGCCCTGGAAATGTCGTATGTCTACCGTGTTTTTGGTGTGCGTGAGATGGGTGTTTGTAAATTGTTCGGTTTTTCCGGTTTGTCAGTAATCTGAAGCGAAACTCTGCAAAAGCAGCTTCAAAACAAAAGCCGTGGTTTAAAGTTAAACATGCATACATTAAAGTGGTAAATATACCAATAAGAAGATGTATTGTATTTATTTAACAAAACATTTTGATTCTTCAGAGCTAAATGTGACAAATGTGTCATAAAAAGAGATTAAAGATGTCCAAAAGGGCAGAGTTTATGGCATTGCTGTTTATTTTGGAGCTCGAAATAGCTTGTTTGTGTAGGACTTTTATTGATTGAAATGGGTTATTATTTAAAGTTTGTGTTATTATATTATTATTGTATTATTTTACACATTAAAATGCATGTTTAATCAATTTTTGGATTTCAGTGTAGTTCATATAGATTATAATAGCTTATAAATTTATTTGTCATAAATGTTAATGTTTTCAATGTTTGATTCTAAGAGTTGGTTTAGAAGTGTGGAATTACATTCATGCTGAATTGAATGTGCAAACCGTTGCAAAAGCAAACCAAAATAGGTCGATAAATGATAAAAATGCACAACATTGTAATAATTTAACCATGTCTTCAAATAAAGACATTTTTAAAAAAAGCAACTGAATTGAGGGTGGGGCAGAAGTACCTTTTAAGTATGCTGGCCCACATTTGGCCCACGGAGGTGTAAGCAAGATTTGTTGGGCAATATGAATGTAGCAATGATATAATCAGACTGACATCACAGTTTCAGAATCTCTTACACAGGTGTTGATTTGTGTCACTCGTAGTGATGAGGTTAACTTTATATGATATCCCTGACCTCACCCCAGCAACCAGACTGTCTATCCTAGCAACCATATGATCAGATCAATAGCTCAGATTCAGAAAATCTTTATATATGTGACTAGGGGCAATAAGTGCAAATAAAGCAAACGTTTTTGCCATCATTGACTTTTCTCCAGAAATCAGACTGTTCACCCTAGCAACCATATAAAGCTAAATTAAGCTGCTTCAGAGTTCCTTCAATGTCGTGCTGAGGTGTATGTCTGCAATGTTCCTTTTAATCTTAATCTTATAGTAGCATCAATGTCATATACTTGCAACTTTTTTTGCATTTAATTTTGTACATATGTAATGCTAATATAATCTCAACCAAATCAAAGATTTAGAGATCAGTAACAAACATAATAATTTATGTGATTGGTTTAGAATCAAATACAGAATGTTTTATGTTTTAAATCCAGGAGAAATGCCATCTAATAAGAGTGTGTCAGATGGCCCCATCACACAGTTTGTGAACTGTAGGATCCTGAAGAACCACAAACTACAAAGGTGAAACCTCTAGAATATTTATTATAACATCCAGGTTTAAATAAAATGTAAATTAACTTGTATTTTTAGATCTAAAAGTCTTTAAAGAAATTGTATTTTTTTATTTTATTTATATATAACATTTCACATTTTTTACTGTATTTTTGCAGAAAAACGCTAACCCTTTGTGCACTTTTTAGGGAAGATCTGTGGGTTCGTGAGGGCAAGATTTTAAACCCAGAGAAGCTGTTCTTCGATGAGCAGGGCTTTGCCGATCACAAAGTTGATTGCGAGAATAACATTCTTGCACCTGGATTCATAGATGTGCAAATAAATGGTAAGACTGGTTGCAAAGATGGTTTTTGATGTTGAATGTTTAACCGAAAGCAAAACGAATACAAAAGGTAAAGTAACTTTCTTAGAAAAAGTTTGGTACCATTTTGGTGCCTGTTGAACCTTTCTCTGAGAAGAACACTCTTGTTTGGTTGAAAGAAGAGTAGGGAGGGAATATACAGGATTTTATAAATTTCTTTGTAATGATTTGTACCTTCTGTGATAGGTGGATATGGTGTTGACTTCTCTCAGGCCAGCAGTGACATCACAGGGGGCGTGGCTATAGTGGCAAGAAAGATCTTAGAGCACGGGGTCACGTCTTTCTGCCCGACTCTCGTCACATCTCCACCACACATTTATCACAAGGTACAGTCTCAGGGCCCTGCATCGGTGTCTTGGCCATAGATACAAACTGATAAGCAGAACTTTTCTACCCTCCACAGGTCATCCCTGAACTCAAGGTTCATGATGGAGGACCCGAGGGCGCAGGAGTTTTAGGTGAGATGCACATTAAAAGCAAGGAAAATATGTAAATTAGATCTTATTATGTTTCCTTGTAAAACCCAACATATTGTTATTCGTTCTTCGTTTCGGACTAAAACAAGTTGAGAATGTTCGAGCTACAGCCACCTAATTTGCCAAGATTTCCAAACTGGTCTGACTCAAGTTGCTATCTTTTCTGGCTGGTGCCACTAAAGGGCTAAAGGGATTCTGGGAAATCGCTGAGACTGCTGGGAAATTTTCTTTGACCTAACATGGGGTCAAAGTTTGTAAAACTGTAACTCAAACTGAGAACCTCATAGAAATGTCAAACTCACCAGACTTGTGGAGGATTTAAGTCTGTGCAAGAACATACCAAGCATTGTGCACAGGTATTTCAACCTTTAGAAGTGTTAAGTGTTTACCATTAATGGGAAATGGAAACAAACTAGCTATGTTGCTACACACAAAAGCCATATTTTAGATATTTGAGATATTTCTGCAAAGCTATGTCCCCTTGTGGAAAGGTGGTGGAGTGGCAGCTAATTTGCATCTAAACCCCCCATAGCAAAGCTGTTTTTTTTTTCCTCAAAAAATACCATTTCCGGTTTGGTGTGAAACAGAGCTGAGTTTAGGGAATTTACGATATTTTTGTCATGCTCCACAAAAAATATCCTTCTTTACATCGTTTCTAACTTGCTTGCTCATATTTTAGAGATTTATTAAATATTTTCATACCCTGTGTTTCAGGCATTCACCTGGAGGGGCCCTTCATCAGCGAAGAGAAGCGGGGTGCACATCCTCCAAAGTTCCTCCGCACTTTTAAATCGGGGGGTGTGGCAGATCTGATGGAGACCTACGGTCCGCTGGAGAACGTTGCCATGGTAACACTTGCTCCAGAATTGGCCAATAGCACAGGGGCAATCCGCGAGCTGTCGAGAAGAGGCATCACTGTGTCATTAGGTGCGTGCATTTTTTTTGGTTTGGGCTTAAGTTTGCAAACAGTTTCCTCAATAAGCCACTGTTCCACTACTGGATTTGGAATCATCTTTATATCTGTTTTTTTTTGTCTTGATATCATTTTTAAAAAATAAAATGAAATCTAACAATGTGAGGCTTCTGTCACTCTGCTGTACCCTTAGCTATGTTTGTTGTGTATTTAAAAAATGTTCTTCACTAAAAACAAGTGCCAACAAATGATCGGTGATCAGAAGGTCTTTATCCATGATTCTTACTTTGACCAGTTCCAGAAAGTCCCAGTTCAGCTTTTATTCATCCTAGTTATGGGACCTTCCAACAGAACCTCCAGTACAGCAAGTGCAGTAGCTTTTCATTAATTCCCATCATTAAAATCCATTAAAGCATATTTTCTGTGCAGGTCACTCTGCGGCGGATCTCTCTCAGGCTGAGGAGGCGGTGCGGAATGGCGCCACCTTCATTACACATTTATTTAACGCCATGTTACCTGTTAGTCACACTACACCCCACTTCTGCCCCTGCTTTTTTCACATGGTCTACTGTCCTCACTTCGATGTCATCATTGCAGTTTCATCACAGAGACCCAGGCATCGTGGGGTTGCTCACAAGTGATGGGATTCCAACAGATCGGACGGTTTACTACGGCATGATCGCAGATGGGATTCACACTCACCCTGCAGCACTGCGGCTCGCACACAGAGCTCATCCCACAGGTATATTGGATAAAAGATGTTAATGTTACTTTTCGGTCGTGATGCAGAGTGGTTTTGAATCATGAATGCAGACAATTTTTCCATGTACTCTGACAAATTGTCGGGGGTTTTGTAATAGGATTTCAGTCAGGTTTGTGAGCCATCAAATCTACCAAACTGCTCATCAATGCTTAGGTTGAAACTCAATCAGAGAGTGATTTTGATGTTTAAACGGCATAAATGTGCATTATGCCATTGCGTTGCATCTTTTGGCATTTAATAAATTCATGCCTGACCACATCCCTTTTTTTTTTTTTACAAAAATTACGTGTTTGTATCAAGTGTGTTAAAAGTAGCTGCAGTGATGCCATGACGTGTTCTGCAGCATGTTCAGGCTTTGCTTTTCCTGCTTATTCAACTAATATTTGGCATCTTCTTCAGGTCTGGTGCTGGTAACTGATGCGGTAACAGCGATGGGTCTTCCTCCAGGTAGACACTCCCTGGGACAGCAGCAGATCGACATCCAGGGGCTTCACGCTTACGTCGCAGGTTTGTGCTTCTAAAGCATCAGCTAATGTATTCATCTGGATTATGAAGCTTTTAAAGAAGGACTTCATGAAATCAGCTTTAACATTTTAACTGGATTATTTTGTGGAATATTTCAATGTTTTTCTAATGTATTTTTTATGTCATAGTGTTCTACTCAGTTTCAGGCGTCAAACATCTTTTATTATTAATGATTTCAGGAACGACAACATTGAGCGGCAGCATTGCGACCCTGGACATGTGTGTGAGACACTTCCGAGAGGCAACAGGTCTGGAATTAACTGTATTAGTTCTTGTGTGTGTGCGTGTGTGCGTGCATGTGTTGAGTTTTATGGCTCTTGGTGCTGGATACAGATTAAAAAACACTTTCATGTGCAATAAGAGGACACAAAGACAAACTAGTGTAGAAAAAACAGACAGCAGACTAAAAGAAAAAAAAATAGTTTAAGTGTAAAATTATTTGTAAGTAAATAAAATTCACAATCCAGACGCTTGTGTGGACAGCAGAGTTTTGAGTTTGGACTTAAAAACAGACAATTATGGTGCTAGTCTGATTTTAAGAGGCAAAGTTTGGGAGCAGCTACAGAGAAACACAGCCTTTCAGCTGAGTCCTGGGATCAGCCAGCAGCCTCTGTTTAAAAGTTATCATAAATAGAGAGGAGCTAAACTTCAGAACAATCACTGGCAGCTTTAAAATAACCAAGGAGGGCTTAATAAGTAGAATCAGTCGTGTTTCATGAAGGATGGTGCGGAAAAGGCTCTTTTTGAGCTACCTTACCCAATGTATATCCATTTCTCTGTTTCTTTCTTCACAAGATGGTGCCGCAGATGGCTGCTGCGGTCTGTCACCAAAAGAAATTCCTTGTAAGTGCAAACCTACTTGGCAATAAAGCTCTTTCTGATTCTGATTATCAGGCTGTTCTGTGGAAGTGGCGTTAGAAGCTGCGTCGCTGCATCCTGCACAGCTGCTGGGTATCAGTCACAGGAAGGGAACGCTGGAGTTTGGGGCGGACGCAGGTACGAACAAGCCCTTCCTGTTTGTTTTAATTGACATCGAATGAAAAGTGCACAACCTCGAGCATCCAAAATGAACTCCGGTTTGTGG
The DNA here is from genome assembly GCA_007224835.1 of Danionella cerebrum. Lineage (NCBI taxonomy): Eukaryota > Metazoa > Chordata > Actinopteri > Cypriniformes > Danionidae > Danionella > Danionella cerebrum. Next base: position 464,531 of record SRMA01025234.1, on the reverse strand, counting down.
TGTTTTGTAGACTTTGTAGTTCTTGACGATGCACTGACGGTTAGAGAAACCTACATCGCTGGACAGCAGGTCTGGAAGAAGTGACATGAGGAAGTCGGGGAGGAAATGTTTTCTTTTCTTTTTTTTTTAACTCTCATGGACTGATTTTTTTTAAAGAATTTAAAGTTTTAAGTTCCATGTGTTCAGAGATTAAACCACAAAATATTTTGTTGCCGTCTGAAAATATAAAACTGTCGAAATGTAAAAACCACAGATGAAAGACCTCAAGTGTCTGATTATTTCAATTAATATACACTTGCAGACCATTCATCAAAGAAATGCCAGATTTCCTTAATTGTTATACTGGTGTAAACACTATCAGCTGCCTTTGTATCATTTCATTCTAATAAAAGTTTTTTACCTGTAAAATGCTTCAAGTAAGATGATCATCTACTGTACAACCCTGATCAGTTCTCAGTAATGAAGTGACACACTGGGTAAGTGTTTTAACACTTCTTTAATTTAAAAATTACTTCATATTAAAAATAGAAATAGTTGTATTGATTGACGTGTCGTTGATGGGTTGCTGGGACCAGGACGGGATGATTGCATTTAGCAGCAATGGGATGGGATGACTGGATTGTGATTGGACGCAAGGTCTTTGATGGGATTTCTTAGGCCCTTGATTGGATAACTGGTTCACAATGTGTAATGGGATCCTTGATGAGATGTTTGGTCTGTGATGGGATGCCTGGTGCTGGACTGGATGCTTGGTCCATGCTGAGTCTGGTATTACCCATTGTCTTTGATCCTTCATCATAGAGTCCATGATTGGTATCTGGGTTCTTGATGAGATGCTGGGTCCTTGCTAGGTCTGTGATTTTATTTTTTATTTTTACTTTTTGGACCTTCATGGTCTCAATGATTGGCAGCTTGGTTCTTGATGAGCAGTTTGGCTTGGTCTGTGATGTTATGCTGTGTCCATGACACAAGGCTGGGTCTGTGAAGTGATGCTCAGTATGAGGTCCATGATTGGATCTCCTTTATAAAACTTTTGGTTCTTCATGAAATGTTTACATTAAATTTCAACCCAAAAAGGTAGAAATGAAGACACTGGTGTCTAGGTTTAGTGTTGCATGCCACCATCGATCTGGAAAATAAAGAACCTGCAAGAAAAGATTCATTTATTCAATACACTATTTGAAGGATGGCAATGGTTTAAATATATAAAATTTGAGTTTTTAATATTATTTTTTAGCTTGTTTGCTTGGCTGACCTCTCCAGGTCGTATCGTGCACTCCAGAGGCCTCTTCTGGAGCTCCAAGTTGGGGTAGGACATTGAGACCCATGAGAGGGATGTGTGGTTTGGGTGAAACTCTGGGGTTTCGTCAGGGGGAAAGAGAAACCAGCGCTGGAGAACACAAGCCGCACAGAACATTGTTTATCTGCATTTTAGCTATAAATACTGCATTTATACAAGTTTAAACTCCTCAGACCTTCCTGCCATAGATCACCTCAGAGTATCCAGGGCCATGCCAGTGGAACGGGACACCAGTACCTGCACCTGTGGGACAGATTATGTATTTGTTGCAGAATTATACACAGATATGAAAAGTAACTTATTATAGGTCTTCAGGCCAAAACTTTTTGCAAGAGGTTACGATCCATGATTATTATTATTATTATTATTAATAAAGTCAGTCTGATTTGGAAATATCAAAGAAATATTGGCAATAATATTTTGCTATGCCAAAATTTGTGACCTGTATAAGGTATGAGCACTTAAAGTAATGTGGATCGCAAAATCAACAAGAAGTCAGCTATATATTATTTCTAAGTACTCAGTGTAAAATTAAATGGAGTACCAGCAATGCCAAAGCTATAGGCCTGATGCATGAGAGGGAGAGAATAGGGCGGAGCTTCATACTCCTCAAACAGAGAACCCCACTCTGTGAAGTTATTGTCCCCAAAGAAGTACAGCGAATCTGAAAAAAAAACAAACAAAAAACATGAAGACTGTTGCATACAGATAATGATTACAAAGAGTGTGGGTTTGGTTTGTGTTTGTGGAGGGAACTGACCGCTGCCAAGAGCGTTTTCAGACTGAGGCGTCAACAGGTACTTCACAAACTCCTCAAACTGAACATCCACTGCCAGGAGACATGGAAATATGTCACTGGAACTGTAACATACTAAAGCAGGGGTCTCAAACTCAAGTTCCTCGAGGGCCGCAGCTCTGCACAGTTTACTTCCAACCAGAGAGATCCACACCTGAAGCTTACAAATAACCTAACAAGCTGCATCAGGCGTGTTTAGTTGAGGTTGGAGCTAAACTGTGCAGGGCTGTGGCACTCCAGGAACTGAGTTTGGGACCCCTGTACTAAAGTCTACAACTGCTGGTTTGAGTTTAAACAGAATATACTAAATGCTGTCGCAAGGATTTCATCAGCAACTAAAACACTTGTGTTACTAGTGGTTGAGTGAAGCCATTTATTTATACGCTTTTTAAATCTTATTGACAATAGGATTGGCTTCCAAATGACCCTGAACAAATGTTAACACCCTGGTGATTTTGGTCTGATAACATGCACAAAAAGGGTTTGTCCAAACGTCATGCTGACTGTTAACCATTAAGTGGAAACCTGATGCTCTGGGGTTTATCTGCAATGAGACCAAGATCCATGTAAAGGAAAGAATGAATGGATTTTTCCTTCATAAGGAGCATTAAAGATGAAATGTTTTCAGCATGAGAATGATCCCAACCACGCCACCCAGGCATCAAAGGAGTGATTTCGTAAGAAGCATTACATTTTGCTTTTATTTAATTGCATATTGTGGAGATAACTTTATCCGTCTGATTTGAAAAGGTGGTTCGGGTGCTTCTATGTAGAGGCTTGTTATTGGTAAAACTCTGAAAGTACGATTTCTATGAGCTGTATACACCTATAATCCACCCGAGAGTGAACAAACTACGTTATAACTGTCACCATTTGGTTCTTGTTGCTAATGTTCTTTGTTTTATAAAAATTGCATCTCTAATGTTTAATTTGAAGGGGGAAAACATGAATGACAAGAGAGGAATTGCCAAAATAAATATAATTGTTATTATTTTGTACACAATGATGAACCATGTGTCTGATAAGGAGAACCTGAGATGAAAAAGGAACTTTTTAACATCTTCACTTATTTAAGCTTTCTAAAAGACATACGGGATGTACAAACGAAAGCATCTTCACCTTTCCTGTAGGAGTGAGTGTTGGCGGTGCTGAGGCGGACGGTTTTGTTGCTGAACTCTCTCAATAAATTGGACTTCGAGCACAGGAAACGAAATTTCTGAGACAACAGCACAGTAAAGTTAAGATCTATATAAGAGATAATTGCCTGTGTACAGAATATATATCACTTACTGTGTTGTCTGTGAGTCCTCGGATTATCACTGGTTTTGCATAAGCGTACCTGAAAATTGTAATATTTACTGAAGGAAGTTAAAATCATTGTACTTTCTGACATTAGTTATATTATAGTAAATCTATCCATATCTATAATAATGGCTACTTTCATAAAATATTCTAATTGCAAAACTGTTCTCGAATAGACTTGTCTTTTATTTTTTTTTATGAAAATTGTTGTTTTTATCCCATTTTTCTCCTATGGTAAAGAGGTACAGTAGCATATATTGTCATATAGCAGAAACGCCATGAAGGTCTATAAACCTAACATATGTGGCAAATGCAGGATATGTGCATGTTCTTACTCATTAATAAACTCTTTGTGTGTTAATGACTTGGCATCTCTGATCTCAATGTTGCATTGACCTTCATCCTCCAGACTGGATTCCAGTCCCCTGAAAGAAAAACACATAATAATCTCAGTCAGATTGCTTCTTAAAAAAAAGAGTTTACTTGGTTTTGTGAATTTGAGCTCAATCCATATGGAGTTGATTCCACATAATATACATGCTCACCATCCACCATTGTCTCCATCTGTGCAGTTTAATGAACACGGCAACAACGTTAACAGCAGTAAAAAAGCCCTGACAATGGGATCCATGCTTTTTCATTCACAGACTGTCATAAAATACACACATAGCAGCGCTAGTGAATTTAAAACAGCGCACTTCACCATCAGCCATTTGTTTCCGGGTTTGACATGTGACTGACCAATCAGCAGGCTTCGCACAAAAGGAGGCGTGCTTAGGAACTATTGAAGGACGGAACCAATGGAAGGACTGAGTTCCCTACACGGTGTGTAAACAGAGTCGTGCTGCGCTGTCATTGGGTTCTGCGCTTCTACATTCAACAGTGATTATGAAGGGAACATGAGGTGCCCTCTAAACTCAAACAGTCGTTCTAACCTTAGTAGAAATCTGATTATTAACACGATTCTCTTGAGGTATGTTTTGCGAGTTTATTCTGTAAATCGAGGGAGTAATGTAGCGTTTGTAGCTACGTTTCAACACATGGACAATGAATTTCTGGTAGTCAACAGCCAGATGCAAACTTATAATAAATGTAATCGTTTTAGCTTTTAACCATTTCTAATCTGGTACGTCAGATACAATAAAGAACATAAAAACAAGTAATGTATGGTCAGAATCTATATTTGTATTACGTAAACATATTATTTCAAATATGTACCATTAGCTATTTTCCTTGAATTGAACGTAACACGTTAGATATCAGCTTTTATAAAATATATTTCCAGCCTCATCAATAAAGGTCTTTCCTCTCTCATATCTCTCAGGCAGCTTTTGTCTCAGTCCTTTGTGTTGAGCAGGGATGGTGGGTTTCAACCCAGACTCTCCTGGTTTGGCCCTGTCCCCAAAAGAAGCAGCTCTAGCTGGCTCAGCAGCGGGCACCGTCACCCGTGCCATCATCAGCCCTTTGGATGTCATCAAAATCAGGTTTCAGGTTAGAGCTCAAGATATGTTTTCCCAGGAGATTTTTTTTTTTATCATTTACATTTACGATTTTGTATTATCAACGCAAATTTGCAGTTAGCATGCTCTTTAGTAGTTTTTCAAACTTTGCAACCTGTAGATTGTCCTCAAGATTGCAGGCAGTTATAACTATTCAAATCATTGGTTTGATTCTGAAGTTGAATCTCGTTCCTTATCTCTGTTGAGTGCAGTTGCAGATCGAGCAGGTTTCATGGCGGCGCCGACAGGGAAAGTACTGGGGTCTCTGGCAGGCCACTCGTTGTATTCTGTCTGAGGAGGGGCTCCGTGCTTTTTGGAAAGGCCATATTCCTGCTCAGCTGCTGTCCGTGTGCTACGGGGCTGTTCAGGTTCTCCTAAAGATTGCTAAAGAACTTTAACGTTGTATCTTTAACCACATTAAACTCAGAAATGCTGGTTTGTCTGTCTTAGTTTGCGAGTTTTGAAGTTCTAACAGAGCTGGTGCATAAGAAAACACCTTATAACAGCCAAACCCCTGGGGTGCATTTCATCTGTGGAGGAATTGCCGCCTGCTCCGCCACCATAGCTTGCCAGCCGCTGGATACTCTGCGCACCCGCTTTGCTGCCCAGGGGGAGCCCAAGGTCAGACATAAGCTTTCTTGCAGCACTATTTTAGAATGTCATTAGCAATATCACCTTGGGGTGGGGTCAGCCAGAAAGAGACAGAATTACACTCATTTAAATGCATTTGTACAAAACTCAAAAGAGGGTTTAAGTTGTACATAACTTAATATCTTGGGATATTAATAAACAGGTGTCTTTGATAAGAAATATACTCTTTCAATGCAGATGTACCATAACCTGAGGCACGCGGTGGGCACCATGCTGCACTCCGAAGGGCTGCTCACCTTTTACAGGGGCCTTTCGCCCACCCTCGTAGCTGTTTTCCCTTACGCTGGTCTGCAGTTCTTCTTCTACAACGTCCTCAAGAAGTTTCTGGAGCAGCAGGAAGCCAGAGTTACAGGTTCAGATGCTGTTTTGTGAATAAGTTATTCCTATAAATGCTTTTTAAAAATGTTAGATGGAATTTTGTTTGATGGCTATGTTTACACCCCCTCCTACGACATTTTTTTTTATATGTTTAAGTTCTCAAAAGTGTGATTTTTTTTTTTTAAAGGAAGCGTAACGAGTCTGGTCAGTGGCAGCTGTGCAGGAGTCATCAGTAAGACTCTGACATACCCCTTTGACTTGATCAAAAAGAGGCTTCAGGTGGGCGGCTTTGAAGAGGCGCGTGTCAAGTTCGGACAGGTGAGGGGTGCTGCTGATTCTTTCTGATGGCAGTGAAATATTAATAGATGATGAGTACATTTGGATTTTCACTGAGCTTTCTTCATAGAAATCCCCAGTTGTTGTATTTGTGTGCAGGTGAGGACGTACAGGGGTTTTTTGGACTGTGTGCTGCGTGTGGGGCGAGAGGAAGGCATTCGGGGCTTCTTTAAGGGCCTGTGCCCAAGCCTCCTGAAGGCCTCTCTCTCCACCGGCTTCACCTTCTTCTGCTACGAGATCTTCATCAATGCCATCATCCGCCTCAAGGGAAGCTGAGACTCACAGCTGAGAAGGGAAAGGGACTGAAGTTCTTTATCGATGAGCTCTACCTCTTCCTTCTGCTGTCTGTTCACTTGAAAATCACTGTTACGTGTAAAGAGACATTTGTATGAGGTTTGAAACTTGTTGAAAACATGTTCAAATATCTGTTTTCAGTGGAGGAAAGTGTTTTGGGGGTATGTTTTATTGTGTATTTTGGTGTGCACTTGGTTTTGGTTCATTGATGTATTACATCACACTGGGAGTCAATAATGTAATTATTTTAATCTAATTATTTTTGTTTCTAATATGCAAATATTGTTAACACTAAAACAAACGTTTTTTTATCATATAATTAGATAAAATATACCAAGTTATTCTGTTTTCTCACTTCATTTGTCTATTTTTAATTATCTATTTGTGTTTATTTTATATAAAAGACAACTCTTATCTTAAGATCTGACATATCTTCGATGTTTACTCAAGCGCTTATTTATAAGATCACAAACATTTAGGAAGAACAAAAAAATGATGTAAAGAAAAGCTATTTTTGTAATAAAGTGTTGTTTCTGATTTCCTGTGTTGTCTTTCACTAATGTTTTTGCATTTTAATTGTTCAGTAGGTTATTTTCAGTTTTTTGGGGCAATTTCTCACTTTGTATAGCCTTCGGATCTAAGAAGAAGAAAAGACTGTCAACTTTCACATTAAAGTTCTCTTTTTCTGGCAATTTTGAGCTTTTTTTCGACCCTACAAATCGGATGCTCCAGATACTCAACCAACAATTTGATCATGTGGTCTGTAAAAGGGTTTGATTAAGGACATTTTAGGTGTTTCTTTTTGGGTTTTCAATGTATATCACTTGATATAATTTTCAAGAAAACTGAGGTGAGTGTTTTTGTAGTTGTTTGTTGAACTTATATTTATCTGCACATTTTTGTTATATGAGGTAGTGGTTTCCTGAGTTTCAGCCAATAAGGTGTCTCTGCTTCCACAATGTCCCGCCTCTGTGAATCATTTGTCTATTTGCGATGCTGAAGTGATGCCCAATTTTAGAAACAGTTAATCTAAAACATTCGAATAACATTGGTTGCACACTTTTTATGTTGCATACAGTTAAATGGTGGTCAATTGATGATTTTGGTCACTACCGTATTGGCATCTTGAGTAAAAACAGGAGGTTGCCACTTGGATTGGATGCATACATCAGTGTCGTTATAAAAGAGATATGCATCTTGGTAAATCATTGGTGTGCCTCACTTACTTTCTGTCAGATTTTCTGGACATGGCTTCAAAAAAACTCCTTGCTGTCTAATAAACCAACAAAGCAGTCAATGCAGCGTAAAGCTGAGTCAGCAAACTGAAAGAAACTGTTCAAGTCAAGTAGTTTATTGGATTACATTTATCAAAAAGATCAGTGCATTTAATGGAGGAGCATGCAACTAAAAACAGAGCCATTTTATATAATTTAGTATACCACCTTACTCTTAGTCGTCTCTTTAAAGGCACAAATAACAAGTATCCAGAGTAAGCACAATGGATTGTGTTTTTAGTGTATCGTCAGCAAACAAATTACAACTTGTAGACTTTGAATATATTTGGTTTGGTCCCAAAACTGACCCCTGTGGCACATCTTTATGATACCACTGAAAATCATGTTATCAATGTATGCCGCACCCATGAATGTGTTCTTGATTACTGAGATATGGTAAGAGATGCCATACTTCATGAATGCTGTGTAACACTGCCCCAGTTTTCAACTCTCAAAGCTCTTACCCCTGGCCTTGCTGAGAGAAGAACACCAGTTTAACAGAGTAAGCCACATCTGTGGTGTAAACCAGGAGATTGATGACCGTCATGAAGGTGATAACCACCAGATTGTCCCATGGACAGTGCTCACACTCAACAGGTCGAGGGTTGTCTTTGAACATGTAGAGCGGCCAAATAACTACTGCCGTGGCGTAGAGGGCCACTGCCACCCCATTAAAGCCAATCACAACCTTTTCGAAGGAGATCATGCAGGCCGGCATCACCCGGGAGATGGTTAGGAGGATGATGAGCAGTGAGCAGATGAAGCAAATGGAGTACACAAACACACACCACTGAGTTCCTGGAAACCTCTTGTATGCTTCCGGACTCAGTGAGGTGAATATCATACAAGCGATGAAGGTCTCCAAAATTTTAAGGAGCCCAGGAACGGTGCTGAGGAAACCGCTGATTTCACCTGGCTTTCGGTGGAGGAGCCACACCTCGCCCACATAGAGTCCAAAGGCCAACCAGGACACCACGGAAGCCCCGATTTCCCTTGAACAGGAGGAACAGGTGAAAAATGATGGGTAGATGATGGACACGGTGACCATCATGAGAGTGGACAGCATGGCAAACGCCATAGTGAAGTCATCCCAGGAAATCGGTACCTTAGTCTTGAGGCTGGTGAGCTCTAAGATGAAGATGAGGAGGGTGAATAAGCAGCAGAAGGTCCAGCAGAACATGCACCAGGCCCAATAAGAGGCAGCATTGTTTGGGATACCCGCAGATGCCACCAGGGCAAAGCAGATGCACGTCAGGAGCACCAAAAACATCCTTACGATGCCCACAGGCTCCGTGAACTTGCGTAAATCCAGCTGCAACATTATAAAACAATCCAAATGTTCTTGATTCAGTCTTTAGATAGTGTTTTCAAGATAGGATCTTCAGTCATAAGCATTGGAGCTTCTTTGCGCAGTTTCATTGTCCTAAAAACCGATCGACACAGAATCCCATCGTCTTTCTTCTTGATATGAAGAGGTAAAGTTCTTCCTTATTTGTGTTCCTTATTTCTTCCTTATCGAGATGTTTATCACTTTTATTACTCCTCTCAGGATTCTCTGTCTCAAGTCTTTTCTTTGTGTGTACTACTTGGAATTACTCCAGACTGTTCAGAGCTTCTTGGTGCAGTTTCAAAAACTCCAGTTTAGCTGTTCTTTGGAGTTTGTCCTCTGTTTGCAACGAGAAGCACTTGATAAATCATTGGCTGTAGTTCCCACTTGTAAATCTTTTGTTGCTTTATATGTGGCTACAAACACAGCGTTGGTTTTACGACTGCTCTTCAGCTTCTTGTTGGAGATCCATCTGACATAGTTTCCCAGCCCAGAAGCCTCTGCTAAATTTTCTTTCAAGGTTTTGTTGGAACTGTCTTCAGAACATCCTCGTGGGATTTTCTTACCAATTAATCCAACAAGGTTCTATTATTTTCAGGGTGTTGGTGTTTGTAGTGGTGAAAGTTCCTCTTCGTTTATCTTTAGGTCCTTCTTCAAGGTCGAAAACATCATTCGTGATGATTTAATCACTTTAATGACTAGGGTTGGTTGCATGTTTGGAACAAGATGTGCATTTAGGAATCAACTTGCAACTAGAGCACACTGCTTCCCAATCCAAAAGCCTCAGCTCTTTTCAGATTGTGCATACCTTTAAAGCTTAATACTACAAAAACTAAATGGTAATATAAAATGAATCCCCCTCAAGGCTGTAACAAATTTTCAAATTAGCAAATGGAAACAAAAAAACTGACTGGAAACATACCTGCAACCAATGAGAGAGAGACATCGATACAGAGCTTTGTGACATCTGCAGTCAAACCTTTCCTCTGTGTTAATTATAACATTGATAATACAGTTTAGCACAAGGATTTTGTTAAATGAAGGCAAAATGCTAAGAAATTAGACTGTTGGGGATCGTGTTTGGTTATGTCACCGGCCCTGACCTCGCCACTGATCAAATCTCTTTATTTTGGCATTATTTAAAAGAGAATTGATCTCAGTGGCATGATAAGGATCAAAGATCACCATCGTTTTACATCTATATCTGTGTACACTCTCATTCTGAGGGTTATTAAAGGCAAATTATGACGCTATAAACTAGAAATTAATAATAACAAAGGAATGTCTATTTTACTTTCACTTTTACAATTTATTCTGCAAACATTTGGACATGTAAAAACAACCATTACAAAACATTCAAGAAAATCCACATCATGGACAAAATACACACATTTAATGTTGTGTTTAAAACTGTGTATCGTAAAACTGCATTTTAAATTGAGTTTTGTCCTTTAGTCGAAAACGTTTATCCATAGCAAAAACTAAATTTAAATTTGAGTTAGAACTAAATTTGAGTTAGTTAAAAACGTGTTCAAAAGTTGCTTTGAATTTTTTGGAGGGAAATATTTGTGGGAAATAAGATCCCATTTATATTCTTTAGTTTAGGTAATTTGGAACTTTACATGTTAAAAACTTACATTCAGCAATAGATTTGTGACTGTATTGAATGAACTTTCAAAAAAAGAAAGTCTTTCAAAACATACAAATCTGCTTCAACCAAATCCAAGAATAGTTTTTGCTGTTTTTTTTTTTGTTTTTTTGTTTTTTTAATTCCATGCAGGCAACAGAATCCTACACATGAGAAACAAAGAATACCAGACGCACAGAGTACACCGTGTCCACTATGTAAGCAATGAGATTGACGGCGGTCATGCAGGACACCACCACCAGTCTGTCAAAATAAAATGATGGCCAAAAGTTGCCATCGAAACAGTAGATTGGCCAGATGATGGTCGCCGTCAGATACATCAGCATCGCCAGGACGTTGTAGCCAATCATGACTTTGTCCAGTGGCAGCGGAATTCGACTCAGCAAGCGCCCAATGGTGAGGATGATGATGAGGAGGGTTATGATGAAGCAGATGGAGTACACTGCTACGCACCACTTGAGTCCAGGGTAGAAGTTGTAAATCAGCGAATCTAGTGAAATGAAGATGATGCATGCTACAAACACCTCCAACACTTTCAGCAAGCCAGGAACAGTGGATAAAAAGTTGCTGATCCCTTCAGGTTTGGCCCGAGTCAAGCCCACCTCTGTTGCGTATAGCACAAAACATATGCACGACAACACACTGGCTGCGATGCCAACGTAGCACGTGGAACAGACGAAAAACACTGGGTAGATCACAGAGGCTGCCAGGTGCATGAGGGTTGCTTGCATGGCAAACGCCGTGGTGAAGTCGTCCCAGGAAATCGGTATTTTGGTGTTGACGCAGGTGAGCTCCAGGATGATGATGAGGAGAGTGATGAAGCAGCAGAAAGTCCAGCAGAACATGCTCCAGGCCCAGAAGGAGAAGCTGGTGTGGCCTATGGATGCCACCAGACTGAAGGTGATGAGGGTCAGGATGAATTGGAAAATTCGTACAATTCCCACTGGTGATGTCACAGAGTTGGTGTTTATGGAAGGCATGATTCCTCTTTAAAGATAGCTCTGGATCCACACTGGGTTTGATGGCTTCAAGCTTGGGATCTTCTTTGTGATTTCGAGGACAAACACAAGACAAAAGATATTCAAATAATGTGCAAAAATGGAAGAAAACTCTTCAAGCGTTTTTCATCAAAGATTAAATTAAACTCTTTATTTTAATTAATTAAGGAGAATCATTGTGTTTGTGATGAAGCAGGTTGTACATCATTATTGCTGCCTGAATTCACGAATATAATTTAATATAAAACAATTGTTTGCGAATGTTCTTATACTCACAAAGCTTGCTCTTGCTCCTCGGATGTTCCCTTTGGTGAATCTTTCACTTCAGGTTAGTCTTCACTCAAACACACCTTTACTTTGAATCTGAGGGAGAGGCGTCTGTTATCGACAAACATCCTCTCATTACTCAAAGCTTTATCTGAAATGCTGCTGCAGTTTACTCCCAGTGCGTGATAACCAGGCCCACCCTCATCTCTGAGGGACCGATCACTTCTTAAACGCCTGTTCCAAATTTTAGCCAGTTTATCTAGTTATATTTATATTTTTAGCATTTGCTTAGAAATGACAGGACAGTGTTCACAGGATTTGAACCAGCATCATCAGGCACAACCGCGCATGTATGCAACGGACATGATGCAAATATAGAAACATGATGCAAATAGAGAAGTATATAAATATAAACAAAGTATATAAATATAAACAAAGTATATATATATATATATATATATATATATATATATATATATATATATATATATATATATATACTTTGTTTATATTTATTAACTTCTCTATATATATATATGAATTATATTTAAAATAAACTTTAGCAAAAATTCTGCATTTAATGAATTGAAAACACAATCATCAGGTAAGAATTCCATATTGAATATCAACTCAGATGAAGTGTTACAGTAAACACCCTGCAGGTGGGATGTTGAGTTAAGTGTAAAGTTTCATTTGAAATGTCTTAAAATTATAAGTCAGGATAACTGAAGAGAAAAACGCACAAACAAAAGGTTTATTTATTCAAAAGTCTTTTATTATGATATTTTTACAGTGTGTCTGAAGTTCAAATGCAGATAAGTAGCTGTGACACGTCATCCTGAAACGAAATGATAAGGATGTGAATAATAAAGATGGGAGTAAATTATGGGTGGGATTTACCTTCTGGAATTTACTACATCCGTTTTGCTCAGATATCTGAACAGTGGTACTATTGTTAAACAGGAATGTTTATCCCAGAATACTTCTCCAATTTACCATTAGTGTAATTATCAATTAAGACTCAAGAATTAAGACTCAAATACAGTTTAGCACAAGGATTATGTTAAATGAAGGTAAAATGCTAAGAAATTAGACTGTTGGGGATGTGTTTGGTTATGTCGCCAGCCCTGACCTCGCCACTGATCAAATCTCTTTATTTTGGCATTATTTAAAAGAGAATTGATCTCAGTGGCATGATAAGGATCACCATAAAGATCACCATCGTTTTACATCTATATCTGTGTATGCTCTCATTCTGAGGGTTATTAAAGGCAAATTCTCACGCTTTAAGCTAGAAATTAATAATAACAAAGGAATGTTTATTTTACTTTCACTTTTACAATTTAAACAACCATTACAAAACATTCAAGAAAATCCACATCATGGACAAAATACACACATTTAATGTTGTGTTTGAAACAGTATTGTAAAATTGCATTTCAAACTGAGCTTGATTAAACCTAGAGAAAAGAAATTGTTAACATTTGTTAATTTTTTGCAATGTAAATCACTTTGTATAAAAATGTCAGAAAAATGCATAAATGTGATGGCTGTAGGATTGTTCAGAGTAACACGCAGCTCTTCTTCTCTCTGTAGGGGTTGTTTGAGGCTGTTATTCCAGTCAGGAGTGGATCTGTCCTCTTCTGTTCCTGGCAGTATGCAACAAGCTGCTCTGCAGCTGCCGAAATCTAACACACACAGCATTAAATGACAAAAGAAATGGAAAACCATCCATTATCTGTTCCCCCTGTGATACTTAGTATCTCCTGACTCTAATTGTATTACAAACATTCAGATTCCACACAAATGGGTGCCAGATCTGGTTATCTATCAGGTGCAAGCGACAATGCTAACCACTGTGCCACTGTTTGCTTAACCTTCATAGAAGATTCATAGACTGTAAGGCAATAAATGTTTAATTGCAGTTCTTCTTATCTTCTGGATCTTCTCACCTTCATCCTCTGTAGTTCAGTTTCAATCCTCAGCTGCTCCACGGCTCTTCTGGCCTGTAGAATATTATTACTGCAGTATACATCCATAATTACTCCTGGAGCTAAAACCACAGTTATATCAGTTGAGGGAGATAAACCAGCACATACAGGTTTTAATGTGCGGCCACTGCAGAAGCAGATCTGGTGCCTGAAAAAAAGATCTGAGCAGAATTTGGAGGCCTTTATATCCTAAATCTCTCTCTCTCTCTCTCTCTCTCTCTGCTGGAAGCCTCAAAGGCTATGTGAAGTCCTGGAGATCTGAAGTTCATGGCTGAAATGTCATGAAAGTTCACGATTGTTTGATTTCTATCTTGCGGGCCCTTCAATATATTAACCGTGAGCATGAAAGTCGTGCCTAAATAATAAATAAATGTTTATATTTGTCGATAATATAGTCAAAATGGTCAAATTCTATATAATTCTACAGACTATCTTCTGCCGATAAAGTTTTTTAAACGTAATAAATATGTTCAGTAATTAGGCCAAAATATAATTTTAGGTTTATACAATGCCGTTTCTGGGACGAAATAAAACCGAACAAAATAACGCTTCGTGCCGTTAGGAGCATTTTCGCGTTTGGTATTATATGTACTTCCGCGCTTGCCGTAGTTGTCCGAAACACGCTTCTGTAATACAGTGCGATGATGGGACAAAATTAAAAATAAAGTACCTTTAGACAGAATTTCCTAACACCTTCTGGGAGCATAAGGTTAGATACAACTTCATTCTAAATATCTGTAATTTGTGTCTGTGTATGATTGCGTTAAAGAACGTACTTGTAAGTATTACTATAACTGCAAGGGTAACGTTACTTCCTGTCTGGTAAAAAAACTTGATGAATACAAATAATAACGGTGTTGAATACAAGTGTGTCTTGATTACAGAAAGTGTCACTGTCAAAAAACATTTTAATACACAACTGTCACCAATGATATATCTTACTAATGATATATCTTGACTCATTTTTTGGGAAATAGTTTTTAAATAATGGCAAATTCATGACTTTCGTTGTGTTTAGGATTAAAAAGAATCCGTTAAAAAGTTACACTGTTTTGTGCACATGTCTGTTATTCAGCCACATTCGAAAACTAATGTTACTTTAAAAGTATTCAAAAAAATCTTTAATCTTTAAGTTCCTAAATGCTGTCACGGTTTATTGCGCCAAAAAATAGCATTTCCTAAAAGAAATCCATGACTGCTGGTCTTTTATATTGTATGATTATTTGTGATTGTGATTTGTGTGAACGTTACATGATCAGAAAAAAGTTTGAGTTTCACAGCAAAACAAATGTACCACAAGCAGCATAACTCATCAACATTAGCTTAATGTCTGAAACTGCTTCGATGGTGAAAGTCTGCACAATTTTTCTTTGTATTAAAACACCCACACATTTGAATTTTAGATTAATTTTAATGGCTTTTACTGATCTATATATGGACCTGGGCGATGATATCTAATATAACGTGATGGTTTAGATAATTTTGGGTATGGTGGTTTGTGATGTGCCTTGATCACACATAGGGCTGTGTGGTCTATGTATCTAGCCCTACCCCTTTGTCTGAAAATGATTTGGGACACCCCTTCACCACAAAGTGAATGTGCAAAATGGATGGTTAGGGAATGGAAATCAGCCATAGTAGATGTTTGCACGCCGACCATAACCACAGCGTAGTAAATCTGAACAATGTACAAGGGCTAAACACCATTGCCATACATTTAATGAGAGATCCACGTAGTTCTGGACTCTGTAACAAATAACCCTTGATTTGCTGGCTTTGCAGAGACTCGTCATGTCTGGTGATGCTCCTCCGGGGGCGAGGGATGCGGTGTTAAAGGAGAGCATGCCTCTACCTGAAGATCTCCCACTGATCCGAGGTTATGATTTCAACCAGGGCCTGGATCACCGGAGCTTGCTGCGCTCCTTCCTCACCACCGGCTTCCAAGCAAGCAGCTTCAGTCTTGCTGCGCAGGAGATCAACAAGATGGTGAGAGAGCGAGTGTGAAACCATTATTTATTAATCCTTTTAAATGAGCTCCTGTCATATTTAATTTGATTTAACTCGAGTGGCTCTTCAATCTCCTCTGATTTTACAGTTTTCACCACCCGAAGTGCAAAACATCATCAAAAGATTGGATTTCGATGCTTCTATTGCTGCACTGACGTTCTGTTTGGATGTTACAGATAGAGAAGCGTCTGGAACCGGTGCAGCAGGAGCAAGAGACTGGTGATTCTTCCGCGCCTCCTTCAGGATGCACTATTTTTCTGGGCTACACTTCAAACCTGATCAGCTCCGGTGTGAGGGAGAGCATCCGCTACCTCACTCAGCACAGGATGGTGTGGATAATTGATTGATCTGGACTCTGCTTGATCTCTGTGAATGTGTTGAAGTCTTGATGTATTTACAGGTTGATGTGATCGTGACCACAGCTGGAGGGATTGAAGAAGATCTTATTAAGTGTTTGGCTCCCACCTACCTGGGGGACTTCAGCCTGAAAGGGAAGGAGCTGCGGCAGCAAGGCATTAACAGGTAAACAACTCCTCCTTCCCATCGGAGCCTCTCTTTAATAAACCATTCAATGAACTCAATAAACCATTATGAATAATAAAATGATCATTTCTGTTTTTTTTTTTTTTTTTTTTGAATTTTGAAAGATTTCATAATGCTATGGATGCAATATATTGTTGGCCACAGGTCGATTTTGTGGCGCTGTTTCCTCCATTCTGTTTAAAAGGATTTCTTTGTTTACTTTTGTGCAGAAGAATGTCTTGAGATTAATACTCATTATCAAGTACTCAAGTAGATTTTTCATGAGCTTCTATTTGAATTTTACTTGGTTACATTTTCACTGAAGAGGTGGTACTTTTTCTTGCGTACTAAATATTTATATTATAATTGATATAATTGTGCTGTTTGACACAGAATAGGAAACCTCCTGGTTCCTAATGATAATTATTGTAAGTTTGAAGACTGGCTGATGCCCATTCTGGATCAAATGGTGCTGGAGCAAAAAACAGAGGTGAGATTACATTATTTATGTATACATTATTTATAGTCACAATTAATTAGTTTTAATAATCTTAGAAAGAAATCTAGGATCTTAAATAATTTATAGTAAAAATGCATTTGTGTACTAAATTGAGTTGTATTTTAATAAGAACAATAAAATTTGTTCTTATTTTACATTGTGTAATATTTTCAGGAGCATTTGTGAAACAGGAAAGGGGTTGATTTCAAAATGTTTTTAATTATTAATTTTATAAAGTTAAACATTGTTAATAATGTTTCTCATCAGGGCAAACACTGGACACCCTCCAAAATGATCCACAGACTCGGCAAGGAGATCAATAACCCTGAATCTGTCTATTACTGGGCCTATAAGGTATAGCCAGAGCTTTGATTTTTATTCAATAATTGAATTGTATGAGAAATCACCTATATGTGATTGCTGTTCATTAATCACATTTGTTTGATTTTAATATATCTGTACAAACATAACGACACAACCCTGGAAACCTCATAAAGTTCCTACCAAACAAACATGGAGTAAAAATGTGTATTTGTGTTTATGCGTATTAAATTGTATGTAAGGGTATGTTACCACAAGAACATGATAGAGATTTATATTTACTCAGGCAACTGTAATTGCGAAGGTTTTTTTTTTATTATTATTATTACTGGTAATTTTTGAGACACACAGAGTAGGAGGCAGGGAAATGATCCAGATTTAAGAACCATACTTTTTTTCTTTAGAATGACATCCCGGTCTTTAGCCCTGCCCTCACCGACGGCTCATTGGGCGACATGATCTATTTCCACTCCTATAAGAACCCTGGACTGATCCTGGACATCGTGGAGGGTGAGCTTCTCATTCTAATGTTTTAATCCTGCTTCAGTCCAAAAATTATTAAACTGAAGACTGAAAAAAAACAACAAAAATGTTATTTTAACTATTAGTTTTATTAATAATTGTATAAATATAGTCATATATTTATATCTTGTTTGGTTTCTGAATTAAATCCCATCTTTTGTTTGTTTACTCGTCAAAGCATGGATGAATCCATGTCTCAGAGAGTGAAGTGTGCTAGTTCCCTGAGCTCTGGTTTTTTACATCGGGCAGATATCCGCTGTCTGAACAGCACCGCGGTGTTCGCGAAGAGCACCGGGATGATCGTTCTGGGAGGAGGCCTCGTCAAGCACCACATCTCTAATGCTAACCTCATGGTAATGCTAACAGTGAAGATTCCCTTTAGGAATAATATTAATGCTTTCACTTCAGAATTGACCGCTAATATTCCATCTCACATATATTAGCTCTCACAGATGTGTTCACGTCACATGACCTTCATAGCGACCTGTACTTGCTATCTAGCATTTTCGCCCATGATGTTTTAGCTGGAAACTAGGACTTTACACAGCTGCCAACAACAAATATTGCGATACCTGCTACAAATTCTCTTATGTTGTGAGAATCATGCGTTCGCAACTTGTCTTGCCATGTGGGCACTTCATTGTGGAGACATTGTATTTTCAACATATAACACTTCAGATATCAGAATTGTTTTTTTGTGTGTTTTTGGTGCGATGATAAGCCATGTTTGTGTGCCTCAGAGGAACGGGGCAGATTTTGCAGTGTTCGTGAACACCGGGCAGGAGTTTGATGGCTCCGATTCAGGAGCTCGACCGGATGAAGCCGTTTCCTGGGGAAAGATCCGCATGGATGCCTCTCCTGTAAAGGTTAGGGTCACCCAATAATGTAAATGTATATTAGATTAATTCTTAAGAAGGCTGGGAAAGCAGTGTACATTCATGAGGAAAACAATGAAATTAAGTGATTTAGCAAAGGGCTGCAATAAAATACAAATCTAAAGGGGGTCTGATTATTTTTTACCACACCCACGGTGTAGTAATATATGTTTGGGAACCGCTGGCCTATATCCTTTAAAAATCTTTTCTAATGGGGTTCAAAAGGTTATTTGTGTATTCCGTTTACACGTGGAAAGTTCAGTTTAGTGTATGCTTCTTGGAAAGTTCAAATTTCTAAAAGATATTTCAAATTCGTTCACGTCGTGTTTATCTGCAGGTTTACGCAGACGCCTCGATTATCTTTCCTCTTCTGGTGGCAGAAACTTTCGCTCTCAACGCCAGCCGACTGATCAAGGAAAAGAAGAACGAATGATCCCTCCATCTTCTGAAGGATGTATTGTTCCTCATATTGCTGCTCTTTAAACTGCTTGTTATGGTAGAATGCCAATAGTTGTGTTTATTTGTAATAATAAATATATGCATGTGTGTGGCTGTACACCTTTCCTGCTTCTGCCGGATGAGGGTCTCGAGTACCTGGAGCAAACCCATGCAAATCTTCCATTGACTGCTGAAACTTGAGAATCTCATAGATAGACCACATTTGTGTAAATGCAAGATCTTACCAATCACTGTAAAAGTATTTGAGGTAGAGAAAGGATAAAAGATTTATTATTGACATATATTGGTGTCTCGGTTGGTTTATTTAACTCATATTGACATGGAGGACATTATATTATGTCACTGACTCCCACATAGCAATCGATTGGCTCAGCTTGGGAAATTCTTGGCTTAAGGGTTCAATACTTGAATAAAAGTATTTGACACATTAGCGCTTTCATCAGTCAGGGGATTTCTGAGTGGGTGATTGGCACAAAACATCCACTAGATGTACCCATTAAGCCAAAATACTTTATCCATTTGAAAAAAATCAGAACGTTTAGGTTTACAGGTTGAGTCATAATAAATTAAGGAAAATGAGACGGAAAAAATATTGGACACACGAGCCAAAGAGATGTAAAATGGAAGAGAAAGCTGGAAATCGCATGAAATCTGTCATTATTGAGAGATATGGAGGGCCAAAAATTACTAGAAGTATATAAATGAAATTACAAATAAATGCATTAATAAATATATTTGTAAAAAGCCAAGTTCAGGATGAAAATAGCTTAAAATATTCTTACATTTTGTATTCGCAGAGTGATCAGAAACTCTGCCCCTTATCAAACTGATTGATATCAGCTGCGTTTAGTCCTGATTGCTGGCTTCTCGTTACCCAGGAGGCACAGGAAACAAGTCATGATGGATACAAGCGAAGATCTTTGCAGTCTAATCATTGAGAAGCATTTTGATGGGAATGGTTTCCAGAATGTTATTGTACGGGTGTAATCTGGGAATGGAAAGAGCACCAGTTTACCATAAATCAGGTGCTCCACGTAAGATCCCTGTCCAAAAAATAATCGGAAGAGTTCTCCAGGAGCCAAGGAGCACTCGAGCAGAACTTCGGGAAGACCTTGCAGCAGCAGGTACTGTTGTCTCGATTAAAACCCAACAAAAACGAAAGCAAAAAAAAACAAAACCCTCATGTACAAAAATTAATTAAATGCACACTTTTACGAATACCTGACTGCATGATGCATCCCTGGAGAATTTGCTTTTTAATTAAAATGAAATAAATAAGAATCTCAGAGCGAGGAGATGGGTTTCATGAATAGAATTAAAAACAGAAACCCGTTCGGACGCGCAGATATTCTTCCACTGCAGTTGTAAATCTGTGCTGCAGCATCTCTTTGTGTCCAGTAGGGGTCGGGTGAGTTTGAGACTGTTAAAAAGAGACTGGAGATGACTTCACTGGATTGATTTCTCCTGGCCACAAGTGAATAAACAGTTTATTCAATTACTGCAGGAAGATTTATACAGTATTTAGCTGCTCGCGGAGGTGAACTGTGATGACTTTGGACCTGCAGGGGTTTATAAATCATCCAAGTTCTAACGTCTGGTTTAGATAATTGACTTTTGTTTAACCTTCTTTTAAAGGAACACTACATTTTAATGTTCCTTCGAAAGACATTAAGCTGGGAAAGAAGTGTAAACCATCAGTTTAGAAAATTGAACTCTAAAAGTAAAATTTTAGATTGAAATAATGGTTTAAACACAGTGTGTAATGAAAGTATTCAGACCCCCTTAAAATTGTCTTTTTATATTTTATGCCTTGCCACAGTTCTGTCTCTGAGTCAGCTCCTCATTTCCTCTGAGCGTTGTGAGCTGTAATGTCTTATATAGATAGGTGTGTGGCTGTCCTAATCAAGTTCAATCAGTGTAATCAAACACTGCTGGTCTCAAATGAACATGATTTTATCTGGAGGTAGTTGGAGGTCAAATCGGCAAATAAAAAAATACAGTATACAACGTAATTGTTTTACACATATTTTTTAAATTCAGGCTGTCAATTTTAATATTGCAAACTGCTGGCCAATCAGAGCAGAGAATGATGCATGCCGGACATTAACTAAACAAGCTAAAGAAACTGACTGTTGCGAATTTGTCCTTTTAAAAACACAACATAAATTTGTATTTTTCTTTCAAACTAAATCTCTATTAGTGAATGGGAATGAATAGAAACAAAATGCAGTAATCGACCCGTGATCAGGTTCTCTGCGTCAGCAGTCTGACATCATAGCTCTTCTTGTTTCTCAAACAGCAACCAGGGGATTATTCAAGTTGACACCAAGATAAACTACATTAGCAAAGCGTCCGTTGTGTTACACTTTAACACGTTTTAACCACATCTTGGTTTCACACCCCACTCCGGTGAGCCCACAGCTTTATGGCGGAAGGGTGTGTCGCTATGGAAACATAACTGTACTGCAAACACTGAGGAAGATAAGGGAAGCTGAGCAAACTCAGACTCTTTCAATAAAATACAGAAACATAATCAGTCTATAAATTTAAAACACTATCGAAAGAGATGAACACAAAGCCAAATAAGTGAAACGTAACATATTTTATTGTGTATTATGACACAGACGAAGCACACAATGATGCTGGGAATGAAACATTCTTTAATATTGAGAGTGAGAATGGTAGAGAGACATACAGACAGACCAGACCAGGCTCCTGTTCCTGCTGAACTGAGCCAGTTACAAGCAGAGACACACTGATGATCAGCACAGCAGGCCCCGGAGACCAGTCCACGGACCAGCACAACACAAACACATACTAGGACAGCAGATACTATGCTATGAAACCATGTCATGAACAATAAAAACTGAATACTTAAATAACTGAATGTGTCATGTGGCTATCGTATATTTATACTGTAGTTGATTAAGATTTAATCATTGTATACGAGATCATCATGGTGCTTAGTTCTATAAAAAGCAGGTTAAAATGAAGTATATTCTGGGGTTTTTCCTCTTGGCAACAAGAACTTTAACTAGATGACTAAAGTTTACACACAAGTGTCATTGTTTGCTTGTAAAAGTGAAGTTTTTAAAGCCACTGTCCCGATGAGTGACATAAAATAGCTTCGATGTTTTTACGATTTTCTTAAGTTAAGAGATATGCCAAGAGGAGAGGTCAGTGACATAATTTAATGTTGCCTTTATCACTATACCTTATTTAAATGAACCCCCTCGGAACAATTGGTTGCTACGGAAAACAATTGGTTGCTAGGGAGCTGTCAGTGATGTGGTTAATATGATTTACATAATCAAATAAACAGGTCTTTGAGGTTTCATCTTGACTTTCAAGGGACTTTAACAGTCAATAGTGAATATTTAACTCTTTATAGAGCCTAAGGTTTAAATACTTTTGCACAGTGCTGGTCGTACAATAAATGTTGGCTAACAAAAGGGACTGCTGTTCATAGAACTGTTTTCAAGTACGATAATCAAGAAACCTTTATTCAAATCGAGAAACCTTTATTTGTCCCACAATGGGGAAATTGCATTTTTTATTTATTTATTTTTATTTAAAAAAAATAGGGTGCTTTAAAGGGTTTACTGCACCCTGGAGAGGATTGTGAAACAAAACCCATTCACAAAGAGGGGACTGTAGCTGGAGTCGGTGATTCCAACAAAGCCACTATCAGAGAATTTAAACGAGTGTCAACACTAATGAGGTGTTGTTAATTAACAAACATCTATTGTATGGTGAAAGATGAGCCTATTAGACAGCCTCTGTGAGACAAATAGTTGGAGTTATACCATTATTAGGCCTTTAGAAATAAAATGACTGATCCGTTACAGTCTGAATAAGACATTGGTGGAGAATGCGGGTTTGGTGATAACTCTTCCACATCTAATCTCACAGATCTTCTCTAATAAAACCTGTTTGAAATATGTGAAAATAAGACTAAACAACATCTAGACTTAAATAAAGCAGTCAACCATTTCTGTTTGAGCCCTTCAAGTAACTAAAAGTGTGATGTTTGGCCAGATGCAGGCGTTTAACTTGAAATGTGAGCATCCCGGCATCCTTTAATCACTCCAATATCCATCACAAATGTCCATTTCATGATTGATCACATGTGAGCCGCAGTTATGATTGCAGTGAGATCACAGTGTTCCTCGTAGACTGGTCTCGCTGCGGTCAGCCTTTGCTCTTCTGGGAAAATCAACATGGCTGTATGCAGGAAATATGCAGAGAAGTGACTCACCGGAGCATTTTTCCTCATTGTTTAGTGTTTATTGCATCGTTTAGGTCTTGGTTACAAAGAGTTTCCAAAGGTTTGGACCAGCAGGTTGTTTATGGACGTTTGGGGAGTTTTTGTTGAGACTGGGCCACAGCTCAGATTCAGTTTGGGTTGCTTAGATTCTGTCCAAAGCTGCCCGGTTGGTAAACTCTGAGATGATGTCACTCAAAAACATGGCATTTAATGGAAGCCGCAGAGAGAGATGGAGATCTCGGTCTGAAGTACTTTTCTTTGCCCAGGGAAGTGACCTGAGTCAAACAGGGCCAAGGGGTAGTGGTAGTGGTGATGTGATGTGATGTGTGTGTGTGTGTGTGGGGGGGGGGGGGCAACCAGGTTGGGATGTGGGGGTTGTGAAGAATCCTTAGTTGTTCAATGCATGTCAATCCTCACTGTCTCTCAAACAACTGCCCCTTCACTATGCGCACATTCAACGCTTAATACAACTAAAGCTAGTAAGTAATACAAATCATCCCCCCTTGTTGTCATGAAAATTAAAAATAGTGATAGGAAACAAAGATAATGGAACCAGGAATAAAAGTGTTTTATTTTTTTTACAGCTGTACTGTTGCTTATTTTAACATGCAGCTCCTCAAGTGGTCATTTGAGGAATAACAGTTTAAATTCTGTGTGTTCTACTGTGCTCATACTCCTCTCTCACTTGCAGAGAAAAATAAAGCTTCAAACATTATATAAAACACAGTTTCTCTGGATAAAAGGATGGAATGGGAGTTTCATGTGGTGGGAGGGGCATAGTACGTTTGTACATCACTATGTGTAACCTAAAGATTCATTTTAGTGATGAGTCTCTTTCTTATTAAAGACAATTACTGTTAGCACTTTCACGTTTTAAACTCTAACTGGATGTTCCTTTTTTAATCCTTAAAATTCTGGATTTTTCTTGATTCTTTATTAGAGTTGAGTTAGATTTACCCCTGTGTAAAATCTTGTATTATTTGTTAATGTTTCTTTCTTATTTCATGTGCTGCTAGAAGAAACTTTCCAGAATTAATATTTACGTGATGTTCAGTGGACCACAAGAAGGCTTCTTATGTTTCTGAAGAAACAACAAGATGCTTTTTTTTTGTGGTCGTGGTCTTAGAATGGCAGAACTTAACCACTGTGAACACTGAATGCATTGCTCACGAGCGAGTTAAGTCCCGGCACCACACAAACCTGCTCGGTAAACATCTGCATTCCTGCAGGATTAGCTCCTCACATGTTCAGGTGTGTGTCAGTCTGTGGTCTCAGAGTCGCACCAGCCATTGGAAATCCCTGGCAATGTGATTCAGTCATCGGGTTCAAAATCACTCTGCCAGGAATTCCCCTGGCCGGAGGACGAGAGGGCTCCTGGAGCTCTTCTAAAAGCAGTCCTAACACATCTGTGAGAACAGAAAACAACGCCGCAGATGCCGAGGGAGCAGCGAGCACACACAAAACAAGGAGGGTGCAGCCAAAGACGATAGATTCATCATCGTTTACTCAGGCTGAGCCTGCAGAAGTTTCTTCTGAGAACCTTGTTGATGCTGGTCTTTCCCGTACAAGTGAACAAACACAGGATGCCGAGCCAAAGAAGACCATCCAAACCTCTTCAGCTGATGCAAAGCATGATGCTTTATTTGCATTTCACACACAGGTCCAACTGGATTGAGCCGGGTAAACCTACAGTTGTGCTCAAAAGTTTTGACACAATTTTTATTTTCTTAGTAATTTTTCGGAAAAATTAACCCCCCTTTAACATCAATAGCAGTCATTTGAATAGTTTCTGCGGTCGATGATTTAAAAAAAGAGTTAACACCGTGTTTGATGAAAACTCATGAGCACAAGTTGGCGAGTATTATGTTAATGACATCAGGTATTTCTAAAAGCACATGCGTGTTTACTTTGCAGTCGTCTCCTAAAGATCACAAGAAGGAAGGTCAGGCTGGGGAATAAAAGGATGGCCGAGTTCTGTCCATAGCACCTGATGCTTTCTGTCATCCACAGCTTCTCCTCCTCCAAAAATCCCCCTGATTGGCGGGTTTCTGGATTTCCTGTGGACACACAAAAACTAGCTTTCGGTGAAGGATTGAGAAGTTGTCTACTGCGTGCTGGCAAGGAAGCCTGAGAAACAAACCTCCCGACAAACATTTGAATATGAAACGCTCGTCGAAAAGATGGTGGAAAACTTTGAGAATACCACATGTCCTCAACAGATTCTAAATGGGTCCTTCCCTGGATTTTTAAAGTGATCCTGCTTTTTCACTGCGTCCTTTACAGAGTGATGACGTGCCAAGCAAACATTTAGATGCTGAAGGCTGTTATGTAAACATCATACCACCTCCAGTCTGTGTCGAGAAGCAGAGCCAAAGCAAAAGTTGCTAAGATGTTGCTTCAGGACTAATTATGCGCACTGTGCTTTATTTCGATATTAAACGTAGACTGGATTCTGATTGTTTCTGAAACAATTTCTTCATAAAGCAAACAAATCTGTCTTCTATAATGTATATTCATTCCACCTAGATGTGAGATTCAGATTTTTTTTTTGTGTGTGTGTGTGGTGGTGGTTCTTTGATAATGACCCGCACATTTTTTAAATGGGTTCTGTTTCACAATCCTCTCCAGGATGTGGCTAGCCATGTTATTTCATACTGAAACGTTTGTATCTCTATTAGTGTGCTAGGACACGGAGCTCTGTGAATAGAAGCCTCTTTCGGTGCAAGGTGTCTATGGTCATCTTCTCAGCAGTGTTCCTCATGGATGTCGCCTACGACTAAGTGAACATTTCAAAGCCTTTCCAAGTGTTTCAGATTTGACCAGTTATGGAGAAGTTCTTGTGCTCCTCTGAAGGACACGCAATGTTTGGATGTTTGCTGAACATTGGTGCACACTTTGAACCCTCAACATCTGCAGATCTGCTTCTGTTCTTCACAATCACCACTGAGCTTCTGAGAGAGGCCCATTCTTTCACAAAAGCAGCATCATCTGCATATGATTCACTTGTGCCTGGAGTTGGAACACCTCTATGCTGGATGAAAACCCTGACTCGCTCATGCATTAACTGAGTAGTCATCCCTGCTCTCCAAATATGGACTAAAAACTTCAGAAAGCATCACACTCCCCTTCACAAAACATAACTTTTCCACATATGCACAAATTTTCCGCATGAAACGATTCTTTTGAAGATCAGTGATGTGTTTTCCTGACTCCCCGCAGCTCGAGCTCCATCTAAACCTGATGAAGTGACGCTCTTTTAATATTTTCCTTTCTGCTCTTTCCCTCTTGAAATGAAGCGGCAGTTTTCCTTTGGCCACTGATTTGTTTTTCCTCCGCTGTCGATGATGCAGTTTCAGCGCACGGAGGAAAAGAATCACCGAGTGGGAAGCAGTTTTACGGCCTGCTCTCCTCGTGATGAGGATCACACTTTCATCTGTCGTGCCGTTGCTAATTTTAGGGGCTGACTGAAAAATATCTGCAGAATTAAATATTCTCTGCCCTTCGCCAGATCGCTTTGTTCCGAGCAGATTTGATTTGGTTTTGGATTCAGTTGCTGCTGGAGGAAATCTCATATCAGGGTTTCCATCCATCAGTTGAGGCTCTGTGTTCATATTTCACAAACAAAATTACATTACATTTTTTTAATAATAAATGTGCTTTCAGTTGTTTTAATAATATTTAAATGTTAAACTTTTGAAGAATTTTATGGTGCTAAATAAAATAAATCGATCCCAAAATTTGTGTCATGTGACCAATAAAAAGATTATACTAATTATACTAATAATATATAATTTTTAAATATACTAATTAACTACTGTGTCTGATAAATGATATCTGAAATGAATATATAAGAAAAATGTTTTATTCATGTGTAAATGATAATGCGCATAAATGAAATATCCCACCATTGACAATAGTACTGTTCATTTGGTGTGTATAACAATATATTTCACTAAAACTTGAGTCTCTTTAAGTATAATTTATTTTTATTTAAATGTTTAAATAATAATTAATATTGTATTATTTAGTATTACAGTCCAAAACAACATAAAGCAACCAAGGGGAAATAAAAAGGAAACTGAGTCAACTACATACACTCACCGGCCACTTTATTAGGTACACCGTGCTAGTATCAGTTAATTTTTGGAAAATTAATGTTCCACCGCTACTTTAAATATAATACACGCTCATCAGCCACTTTATTAGGTACAACTGCTTCTGCTGGAGTTCAACCCGAGCGTCAGAATGGGGAAGAAGGATGATTTCTATGACTTTGAACGTTTCATGGTTGTTGATGCCGGACGGGTTGGTCTGAGTATTTCAGAAACTAAAGTTTTGAGCAATTTTTATGATTGAAAAAAAAATACACTTCCTAAGTGTAGTTTGCATGTTTTTTTGCTCATTTCAAAACACACTCATCGAATGACGCAGTGCGTAACAGGAGCAGATATATAACGACTGCAGAAATCAGATCGTGCTTCTGAAAGCATTCAGCTGTTAGCGTTCACCGCTCCACCCTGCCCTTGGGGACATCCACCAGTCATTTGTTTGCCATCTTCATTCTTCTACTCAAAACTCCAACCGCGGAACCAGAGCCCCTATACAAGCACCAGCTCTTAGAAATATCAGCTAAATAAATCAGGGACAAACGCCGTGATATTTTAGAAGTGAAATAAAGTTTGTGTGATTTATGTGAAGTGTGCAAAAATGAGGTATGTGCAGACATTTAGAGTCCACAAAAGAAAAATGAACTCAATGTTTTGTGCATCTTCTGAACACATTCTAGAGCTTTCAATTTGAGAACTTTGGAGCGTTCTTCTTTAGAAAACATCTCCATTTCAGTCAGGTTTGTTGGTTTCCGAGGCAGAAACAGCCCCACTATAAATCGTACTACAAATGTTCAATATTATTCCATTCTGGGGACTGAGAAGGTCATTCCAGAGGGTTCTACTTGTTCGTCTGCCTGAAGGCTTCAGTACATTTGGAGCTGTGTTTAGGTTTATTGTCTTGATAAAAAGATCCCTCATCTTTGACGAGATTTCCTTCATTGGCCAAACAGCCCCACAGCATGATGGAATTTTCTTGGAACGCTGTGTTGTTTTTAACGGACTATTTTATTTTCTACAGTACCTTGTTTAAAAACTAAGCAGCTTGTCCAAATGTGCTTTAGCAGACATCAGGCGACACCATTTGTAGCGTAGCATGGACAATGTTGCACAGTGGCGCCATCTGCAGCAAGATGATGTTGTAGATTTTTAGAGATGGTCTGTGGGTTGTCCGTGATTGTTCTCACCATCCTACGCATCTGATTATCAGAGTTTTTCTTAGTCTGCCACTTCGGACTTTAACTAGAACTGTGGTTCTGTTCTTCTCAAGAGCTTTCTCCTTGAAATTAAAATTCATGCCTAATTTTCTATAAATCCTATAAACTTAATTTCACTTCTCAACCATCTCTGAGTTTGTCTCTTATATGATATATTCACCAGAAAATTTTAATCCAGACAATCAATGATGTATAAAGGAACATTTACAGAGGCACCCAAACTTTTGCATACGCCTATATGTTGCGACTTCGAAACAAATATTACAAATATAACAAATATTTTGGTATTTTTTTTCGGTTGTAGCTACATTTAGTTCTACTTTCTGAATAAAGCATCTGTTTGGTTTCGGCCGGCTAAAAATAAGATTAATTTAAATGCAAGGTTTCTTGGTTCTTTCTAATGACAAATAAAATGCAACACGTGGAACTTTAACGAGTTAGACTTTGACTCCTAGTCTAGCACAAATCATGTAAAAAAATATTAACGAATAAAAATGAGTCGAACTTGAGAGAACATCTCAAACCTGTCTCTCCTCTCACTCCCGGGCTCCCCTTTCAGAGAATTTTCTACCTTCTCTCTCTTCGCCTGAAAGTTGTTTTGACTGTGCAGTGTCTGGCACGATCCTCCGAGGCTTGAGAACAATGAGAAGAATGCTTGAGCTTTTCTCCATCACGCTCTGTTTTTTTTTATGACCTCCGCCACTCGTGTCTGGCTGACAGATGTCGCCCAGACAGAACCCTGAATGAAACTATTTACAGATGACCTTTCCGCTGGACGCTCAAGTGCAGAGAACATAAAAAAATACCAGAAACTCTACCAGAGAACTGGGAACAGTGGTTAGGGATTTCACTTGTTTTGAACTAAACAAACCACTTCTGGTCCCGTTATTGTTTTTCCTTTGACTGTTAACATAATTAGCATTTTTATAAGCCACCAACACAGACTGCAGGCTTTGCACGCACACACACACACACACGCACACACGCACACACGCACACGCACACGCACACACACACACGCACACACACACACACACACAGAAATTTTAAATCACGTAACTTTCTTAAAACATAAAAAGGAAGGTTTTTTGAAAATTTAAAAAAAAATTTAAAAAGCATTTCCCCCTAGACCGTTTAAATCACAGCCACCAAACTTTGCCAAGATATCCAAACTGGCCTGACTTGCACCACTAAAGGGATTCTGGGAAATCTCTGAAAAGGCTGAAACTTTTTTCCTTGATTTAACATGGGACCAAACTCAACTGAGAATCTTGTAGAAACTTCAGACCACACTTGTGGAGGTAACCAGACTGATGCACAGCCACTGTGTAAAGGTATTTGAACCCCAGGCTCTAAAAAGAGGGAAGTATTTACAATTGACTTCTAATGGGAACACTATAGAGAAATGGTGAGTTGTTTATGTGAATCATATTAACAAATTAAACATTTTTACGACAAAACATTGGGTTTATATAACTAATAGTGACAAGGGGAACATCATTCTATGTTACAGAGCTGGCAGTTGCTTCACACGGAAGTGGCTGCATAGCTGAATGCCCCGGGAGCCATAGCTAGTTAAGAGGGTCCTTGAACCAGTACAAGAGAAGCGAAGATCTCAAAGATGATGTGCAGTAACGTATCGATTAATGTTCCCACTAATCAAATAAATACCAAACTAAGAAAAAAACATTTGTCATTTGACCTCCAAAGAAAACCAAATCAGTCACTAATAACTTTTCTCTCATATTTTAAATAAAAGCTTTGATTCTTATTTTTTTTTTGTCCAGTAGAGCATCACCAACATCTTTAACAAAAAAAAAAAAAAAAGTTAAAAATGGGGTTTACACGCGTTGTTTTTGCTTCAGCTACAGACAGGAAGTGCCTTCATGATTTCTCAAACACAGTTCCTTCTGGGATTTAATTAGTCTATGACAGGGGCGTTGCTGATTTGTCAGAATGAATGAATTTAATTCTTGAGAACTTTCCGCTTCGTGGAAATGTCCCACAGTAAAAGTTATAAAGAAAATACAGCAAAGTAAAAAGAATAATAAAGTACAAAGATTAATGGGCATGTAGACATGGTACAGAAACCAAGCATCAGAATGTGGAAGAAAGATGCTCTACTGGGATTTTCACAAGCACAGCATGAAATCATGTATCCATTCCAGTTCAGGCTGGTGTTGGTGGTGTAATGATGTGGGGGCGTTTTCTTGGTACACTTTGGGAGCACTGGTACGTCCCCACCACAGCCTCCCTGAGTATTGTTCTGACCATCTCCATCCCTTTATGATCACTGTGTCCCCATCTTCTGATGCTGCTTCCAGCAACGGAACGCTCCGTGTCATAAAATTTAAATCATCTTAAACTGGTTTCTTGAACATGACAATGAGTTCACTGTACTCAAATATTCTCCACCGTCACCAGATCTCAATCCAGTTGAGCACCTTTGGGATGTGGTCGAACAAGGGATTAGCAGGATTTTTTAAGGCAAAAAGGAGTGTGCCTAATAAAGTGGCCGGTGGATGTACATTTAGCTCAAAAGGGTTTAATTTATCCTGCTCATAAAACTTCTGTTTTTATCTTCATTTAAGTTTAACACAGTGTGACAAGATTAAACATTCAAACACAAATTGATAAACACTGATATCATTTACAAAACGCATTTATTCTGTAAAATCATTCGAGCGAAGCACCTTTTTCCAACGTTAGCTTCAGTTAAAACCAAATATTAGCAGCAACCGGCTACATTATTTAAGTCACACAATAAAGTCACAGTAATGTACTGTGTAATTAATATAGATCTCAAAATGTCTGTTAATTTAGTTTCTTTTAATGTTGTTTGTGGTCGTCTGCACGTTTAGATCAGAAAACATTTGTTGAATGTTGCAAACACCAATTTAATTCTCTTTTATAAGGAAAATAAATAAACTCTGGCAGAATTCTTTACAATTTATTTGATCATTTTGAGTTTAACGCACAAGTTTGGAGCAAGAACTTTCCCTTGAAGGAGTGCAGACAGCATTAGCAGATGTTCAAAGTGAGAAGCCAGCTCTTACCTTTCGCTCCTGAATCAGTCTCTCGTTCTGTTTCTCCTCCATCGAGTGACCGCCTCTGGTGTAGACACTATGAGTGCTTTTATAAAGGAGAGGGAGGGAAAGAGAGAGAGTTCGTCTGGGGGCCAGACTGGGAGGAATTGAATGAGGGCGAGTGAGAGGAAAGGGAAGGGAATTCCTACTTGTATAACGTCAGAAACCAAGCCCTGCCTCCGTCACAGAGGAGCACAGGAAGAGGCAGCTCGTAAAAGAGAAATGAACCATTTCCCTTCTTTCACTACAGCGAAGACATTGTTTAGTGACTCAAACTACAAGCTATGTTTCTCCCAAACTTTGTACTGTGCAGAAGATGTTTTTACATGCTGTAAACAAACAATACTTTCAGAAATAGAGGTTTACAAAAAAGTGAGAAAATATTTGGTGTTTCTACATTTGGTGGCCTTCCAACCAGCATCAATTCTTCTCCATATGTTTGCAAAGGCAGGGGTTTTGTAGGATTAACGTTAGGTGGATGATCTAA
Source organism: Danionella cerebrum (assembly GCA_007224835.1). Classification (NCBI taxonomy): domain Eukaryota; kingdom Metazoa; phylum Chordata; class Actinopteri; order Cypriniformes; family Danionidae; genus Danionella; species Danionella cerebrum. The sequence continues at coordinate 432,162 of SRMA01025234.1, read as the reverse complement.
ATTGAACAGTTAAAATCCAGTCATGACCTGAAACAGAAACAGCTGTGTAGGAAGCTTACACTGGATGAGGAACAGCCAAACTCTGCTACCAGGGTGAGGTTGGGAAATACCATTTCTTGCAACAGCAACCAGACACAAGGTAGTTATGCTGGGTCAATATGTTCTCTCCCAGACTAGGATTTCAGAGCAGACTTAATCTCGAAATGAGAAATTTAAATTAGCAAAATACACTTTACCTATTTTTTTCTTGCTCTTTTGTCTTTGTTTTCTTGCATTTGTTTTATGCATAAGTGAGACTTAGAAGAGCTGATGACCAATGCAGTTACATTTTTTTTTTAACTGTAAGTGGCGTTTTACCTGCTGTTCGTCCAGTCAGGAGCAGTGATGCCACAAATATGCAAATAAGTACGTTAACTAGGAGTGTGTAGTGTGAACCGTCACTGATCAATTATCCATCATTTACTGTAAATCCCAGGTTAAATAAAAGCAGTATGATCAGTGATTACAGATAACCCAGGATTCCATTTATCCCAGGTTTAGGATTACCCAGGGTTAACAAGTTCAAGTGTGTAAAGCCCTATTGTACAGTATAGAGGTTTACCACCAGGGCCTGGCGTGTAGTTAAAGAAGAGGGTGGTGAGCTAAAAAAGTATTAGGCAAACCCTACGCCCGAGTGAGGCGCGCCTGATTATTCCTCCTGAAACTTGTTTATTAATCACCAGAATGCAGGTTGCTGATTGGTCATCGCACCGTGATCAGTGTTTAGATTCTTGATAAATTGGAGACTTTTTTTTTAAGAACGGTGTCGTATAACTTCTGCTTTTCTTTCATTTCCACCTGTTGCTCGTCTGGTACATTTACAACATGTCAACCGTTGCATCGGGTCAGAAGGATACAAAGAGGGGCACACCTGCACAGTGTTTACAGGACACACACACACACGCAACACACACACACACGCAACACAAGCCTACCTCCGGCATGTGTTTGCTGGACATTAGCAAGTACACACTTCATCAGCTCCAGACACAGACACAGCAAAAGCACTTTTCTCACTCAGAAAGCTAGCATCTCCTCGACTGCAGCTCATTCAGCACATGATCCATTTAGCAACGCTGCAGATTTTTACTGCATTTCGTCATCGTTCTTGGCGTAAGGTTTTATATGCATGACTATTTCATGTGTTTACAGCCAGCAATTCAGACGTGGTCGTATCAGATTTCCCACAGTGAATGAGAAGCTGAAAACTGCTTGTATTTACATTTGGAGCATAAATGTAAACTATATAACTTGTGTTCTTAAAAAGCTAATGATTTCCACGAATCTCAGATGAGGAATGAGAAGGTTTGACTCACAATCGTCGCTAAATCCTCCTCAAAGGGTTCTTTTCCATTTAGGCTAAGGTTATCCTCAAAAAAGCATAAAAACAGGAAGAAAACAATTCCTAAAATGTGGTCACAAAGTTGGAAGCATGGAATTATCTGAAACCTTTTGGTTTGCTGCACCTTTAATGGTCTTATGTTCCTGAAAAACAACTCCACTCCACGATCCTCTCCAGAAAAAGTCTGTCATCAAAATGCAGTCAGACAACTAAAAGTCTCAAAGAAACCGCCAAACCAACCCCGGTTAGCACCACGCTGCAATTCACTGAGCTCCTGAGAGTGGCCTATTCTTCTGCATCATAATGTACGTGCATTGCTTGCCTGCAAGATCACTTGGTGAGTGGACTTTGTGACTCTTCACAATCTTTGTGTTCCGCGGATAGAGATAGTTCTGTTTCTGCACTTTGTCAACCGATCGCTCTGGGTTTTGGTTCGTGTGGGTGTTTTTGTTCATGGTGGAGACAGAAACAGTTGCACAAAGTTACATTTTTTTGGGCGTCTGTGTCGACACAAAGCTGATGCTGTAGATGTGATGTACAAGTACAAAGCTGTTTCTTTGGCGTGAGGTTCTTGTCAGAGGAGAAGAGCGTGGACTCGACCATTACTAGCTACACCTTAACCTGGATGTTTATATAAAAATGTAACCAAAACATTAAATAAATTGTTCAACTGTAGAGCATAACTGTAAACATTTGCACTTTGTTTTGTCTTGGAACCAGTCAAGATGATGTACGTGGAGAGAGAGAAAGAGAGAGCGAGAGAGAGTCCCAGACACTGACTCAGGTTTCTATTACTGAACTTGACTCTGTCCCCTTCAAAAATCAAGTTTGGTTGCCATGACGACGAGATCTAATTATACAAGCATTCCTCTGAGGAAACACAAGCTCTTCACGAGAGTTCACAAACACACACTACACAACACTGTGCAGACAGGAAGTGTAGTAAAGTGTGGGGTTTTAGAACAACACAGAGCTGCATTGTCACACAAATGCTGAAATATTGACTGCATTTCCCAGAAAACCATCCACAAACGCCATCGTTCTTCAACCTAATTACCCTCAGCTGTTCATTGAATGCTTCAATCAAACTCAGTTTTCATACCAAACTATATTAGGCTTGAGCAGACTGTATGGGTCCCGACACCTTCACAACGTCTTGCTAGATGTTATTCCGTGGTTTGCTTTGTTTAATTATTACGTTTACTGCCCCTTCACTTCTTTCTTTTGAATTGTAATCTTCATGCCCAGACCTTATACGTATAAAAATACCATTGCCTTAAACATTGACTATTTTAAACATCCACAAAAAACATTGCAACAAACAACGTAGAAACCCAAAGACATGACAACAAGTAACCAAAACACCTTAGCAACAGACAGCCATGAAATAGTGTACATAGTGATGACAAAACATGGTCGACACCCAACTCACACCATAATAAAATGAACGGAAACCACTAACCCAACAACTAATCATCCCCTTAGCAACCAAACAACCACAGTTGAACATAGCAACCACCAAACGTTGTAAGAAAACAAAAACACAACCAATCACCGAATTTTCCAAATTCTGATTTGGAACAAGACATTATTGGCAACAACCAAATTTGGTGAGAACACGGCAAAAAAACGTTCACAACTACACACTAATGAACTTTAGCAACCAAAGATGCACAAAGTAATGAGTATAGCAACCGCATAGTTTAGTATTTAAATAACAGCCAAACACAGGAACAACAAAATATACTGTTTTTAGTACACTTTACTATGTGGTTGCTAAGGTATGTTATGCTCAGTACCTTATGGCTGATTGGTTGCTAAGGTGCTAAGGTTTTTGATTAGCTGTTAGCATTTTTGTTGTATCTGTGGCAATCAAACATTCATAAAGTACTGAGTATAGCAACCATCAGAAGTGGTCCTAAGCGAACATACCTTAGCAACCACATCATTTATTTACAAAACTACTGTCAAACCGCATATAAAACGTGTTTTTCTGTACTTATGTGTTGCTAAGGTATGTTCACTTTTGACAATATTTGGTGGTTACCAAGTACTCAGTATGGCTGTTTGGTTGCTAAGGTGTTTTGATTGTTGCAAGCATTATTGTTTCTTTTCCGTTTTGACTAATCAAAATTACGTTAGTAAACAAACTCCCATAAATACACAGAGTACCTCATAAATGACTGGTTGCTAAGGCTTTTTGACTAGCTGTTTTTGTAGTTTCTATGCTGTTTTGGCTAACAAACTTCCACAATGTACTGAGCATAACCACCAAACTGTGCGTCAACATCCCTTAGCAACCACATTGTTAAGCAAACAAACAACAAAACATGCATGTTTTGGTATTGTACACTATGTTGTTGCTAAGGTAACGCTAACTCTTCACCAAATTTGGCTGTGCAGTACTTTATGGCTGTTCGATTGTCTTTCAATTACTTGTTAGCCTTTAAGAGAAGCTCCTAATCTTATTCCGTTACTTTTTTAAAAGGGACCGAAAGAGACTGAAATCTTGCTGAGTAATTTTATTTTAATTTTTTTATTTTGTTGTAATTATCGTCTCTTTCCCAATTGAATCCTTCTTTCCCTCGTTGTATGATTTAAGTAGCTTTTTAGCGGCTTACAAAAGCATTTAATAATATTTTGCAGGTTAATATGATTATATCTTTTGAACTTTAATAATCACGGATTGTCTTTAACTTCAAGACTTCTTTCCTAAACATGACCGCAGGAATGCTCATTTGTGTATTTGGGATGGCAACATTTATTTTGAAGTAGCACTCTTCTCTCTCTCGGTGGTGCACGTCATCCCTATGCATGTATGGGCTTCCTCCGGGGACTCCAGAAGCTAAAACCAGCCCTCACAAGTCTAGTTAACCCAACACACGCAGCAGTAAAAGCCAGTCTGGATCCATTTGCACTTTTCTTTACAGCTAGTCACATGGGTTTGTCTTCAATTTCTCAGTTTTCCTCATACACACCCCCTTTTCCCCCTCGGGTATTTGTGTGCTCACTGTTACCTCAGCAACGCGAAACACAAACATTGCGGCGGAAGACAGGAAGTGCGTTTTGAACCACAATGGCGTCACTGTGGCTGCTGCAGTGTAGTGCTCAGACTGTTCGCTAGCCTTCGTCACATTATCCCTTACTAGTGTGCACTTTGCCAGTAATAGTGCTGATTTTCCAGCTGCCTTCCCTCACTTCTGTGCTGATTGCTCTTTATGGCCCTCATTATCAGAGTGACTGGTATTCTAGTTCTCATTAGCAGCAGATTTTCCCATGAGTTGCTGTGTTTGTGTGTGGCCTGTTGCAGTGTGTTACATCAGATTTTTACCACTGTTTATAAATCCCTCCATTCCAGCTCTAAATATACCCCACTGAAGTAAGACTTCCCTCTCGACGATTCAGAGCTCGCTCCCTTCTATTTAACTGTGAGCTCTTGAAATCGTTAACTATACGGTTGTGCTCGTAAGTTTATTTAACCTGGGAAAATGTTTTGATTTCTTGGTTATTTTTCAGAAAATTTTAAGTCACAGTTCGCCATTTATTGTCAAACAACTGTTACTCTTTTTAAACGCCCTCGGCATAAGCTAGTTTAAAACAGTCATCGAAAACAGAGAATGAACCGAAATCCATCACTTTTCAGACGTCCCAAAAATAAATGCGCATCTAATGAAGTGCCTTGTTAAAAAACATTGCCCGGCACACAGCCTCCCCTTCTTTCTCACAGTGATGCCCTTCTAATGCCACGCTCCCATGGGAACGTCCTTATAGCTCGCGCAACACTCACAGGCTGATAAATGTGAGCCCTTGAATCCATTACCACACAAGCTGCACATCTTACAGTGTTCAAGATGTGTGTAGTGCGTTATGGATGCTTTTAACATCCGTGAAGGTGCATGCAATGTGCCTTGCCAAAAATATGGTGGGCAATATGAAAAAGTGACTTAACACCTATTACTGACCATAACTCTTCTGAACCTTAGAAAACAGTTTTCAATAAACAATAATTCAATAAACAAAATGTAAAAATATTGTATTAATTACTTTGTACAATTTCTGTAACGGAGGGTGTCAATGGTGGTTTTCTGCACAATTCCTAAGTCCTTAGCCAACACAAGGAGCCTACAATGTTGAACTTTTGTCAGGAAATAATTTTTTCCTCTAGTTTTTTCCAAATCTAGCAAAAAAGAATTGTTCTCTTTGAAAAATACTACTCTCACTCATCACTACTTTATTCAGTACTTTTTTCCACACTTTAAAAGTTATTTATATGGAAATGATTTGAAACGCATTGGAATAAAAAGATAGCGTTTGGGGGAAAATCATAACTAAACAGTTAGGTACATTGCTAAACCGGTTTTGGGTATGACTGACGTGGTGAAATGTACTCTAAAAATAAGTAGAGCTGCTTGGCGGGAAAAGTGAAAGGTGAAGTCCAAGGGTGTGTCCGTGAACATCCCTAACTAGCTCATGCATATTTCCCGCCTTATCTCGAGCTGCTGACCTTATTTAGCCTCAGCAACTGACTGTGTGCGCGCGTGTGTGTGTGTGTGTGTGTGTGTGTGTGTGTGTGTGTGTGAGAGAGTTTCTTCCTGACTCACCGCTGCTTGAATCACGCGCTTACTTAAAACACAACACTGCGTTGCCATGGGGACGAGGGCTGGATTGTCGCGCACTGTGCTCGTGCTAGCTGGCCACTATGGAACACCTTTGCAGTCAAATACACATTTAATTTAACAAACACACAAAACAATTTGACCAAAAACACTTTTCTGTTTGTTTTTTTCCATTTCTAGTCAAATTTATGAAACCATTTGAAACTGAAAGTAGGTTGGGATTGATGTTCTGGCACCTGTTCCGCATATTAAGTTTTATATGCGAAATCATCCTGAATGTTATAGTGCTTCTCTCTCTCTCTCTCTCTCTCTCTCTCTCTCTCTCTCTCTCTCTCTCTCTCTCTCTCTCTCTCCAAATAGAATTGGATTAAAACAATAAATTTTCTTTCTCAGAATTTCTTCAGACTATTTTTTTAAATCATTGTAAACCAAAAGCTTGTGCTAGACGATTTTTCATGGAAATAGTTCACATTGACAACAAGTGTGCGCCTGTATTTGACTGCAATGGCGCTCCATAGGCCACTAACTTTCACTTTACCTCTAAATATGAAACTGTTAATAATATTTTTGCTCTTTAACAATCTTGTACATTACTAATCCATTATTATTTCTGGCAGCTGTGTTTGTGGCAGAACAATATTCTTGAATAGCAAGCGTGTTTGTATCGATTCGATTTCTGCATTTTCACTTCATTCAATATTTGATTGAAAAAATATAAATTCTATTTTTTTTAAGAGTACTACATTTATTATTACGGAGCTACATTTTAACCAAAACTACACATGTACACATTAGAGAAAACCTTTATTCATTATTTTAAATGTGGACATTTCTAGTTTATTGACTGTCACAGGGATTACATATTTTTAAATTAACCGGAAACCAGAGGGATGATGGTAAAATAATCAATAAATTATTATTATTAATAGTATTTTGATTTGTATAACGTACATACACAACTGCAAAAATAAAGTTTTCTTGATGATCTATTACAAAAATCTGACACATTCCACGGTTTTCATATGAATAATCCAGAAAACTTGACTAAAGCGCTCTCTAGTAGGAAAAAAAAATAAAATAAAACATGACATTTGCATCTGGGCTATTTTGTTTTTGGCTAGTCTTTAACCGCCTAGCAACCTCAGACACACCCTAGCAACACAACATAGTCAGAACACCTTAGCAACGGCATGAACCATGATCTCCTCAAGTTTTCCATGCAGTCCATCCGGAATCCAGCTCCGTTTGCTCCGTCGACTGGAATCGAAGAGAAAAATCACTATTGATTAAACAAAGAGAAATCTGAGCATCTCCATAAACAATAATCCAAACTATACCTCCTCTTTGAGCACATTCCCCGATTATTGATCGTCTCGGCGATGCTTTCTTTAGGAATATTTTGTTGCTCTCACATCTGAATTAAACCTACTATTAAAGTTTTGAACAAACCATTTATTTGTCTGTGCGCAAACATCGATCAAAAACGTATTTTTCTCACTGCGACATAAGAATCTTGCAGAAATACTGGATGCTGTTTCCTAATCACTCTTCTATTCCCCTGGCACCAAACCAATAAATGTTTCATAAACATAATTTTTGTTTTTGTGATTAATATTGCACCATAAATGATTTAAATAAAACCAAAATGTCTACTTTTATTGTGATTATCACACTTTATTGAAAAAATAATACTAGCATGACTGTTTCTGGTGGGAAACTTTCAGCGTATGGGTGCTACAGGAACAAATGTAGGAGTAAATGACTGCAATAATACTCGATTGCAAAAATGGAATGTGATATTAAAATGATTAATAGCAATTTTGCTAACAATATGTGTGTCGTAAATGCAAATAATCTTCTAAAATATACTTTTTTTTTCCCCTAGTTAAATGTAGTAAAATAATAGCATAATTTCTCTGGTTTGAGTGGTTGTTCTCCATCTCAGAGCATCAAACAATGTGTTTCTCTGCAGCCGAACAGCACTCGACATATTACTAGATGTTTTTCTGAATTTATAATCCCAGCATGCATCGCTAGAGCCAAATACTGTAAATATCAAGTAGAATGGGACAGCTATAAACAGCTAAACCTCTGTTACATTAGCAAGTATTAATATCCTCCCTCTACTGGAGGAAAATGTTCCATGGTCATCCATGATGAAAATTACTCAAACAGCGCCCTCTGCTGCACAGCGAATGATGCTCGCTTCTAATAATCCAGAGACTTTGCGTCAGTCAGTGGTTCTTCCCTAAAAGAGTCCAGAGCATCCAAGATCAGATGATCAGGGTCGAGTGTGTTTGGCAAAAAAATAAATCCAGTTTCACAAAAGAAGCACATCCTTCGTTTTGGGTTTCAGAAAGCGTTTGAAAAGCTCTTTTAAAAGAGTCTCATTTGGCTTCTGGTTTCCACGGGATACGGTTTTCCAAGCGTATAATGCTTTGTGATCTTTTTTAAATCCTTTTGTATGCTGGAAATCCTCACATCTCTGTTGTGATTCAAGGAGTCTCTTTAAATCCTTCTCCGGGTGCTTTCCTTGTGTGTCAGAAGTTGCTGAAAATCTCGTGCTTCTTGGTCCAATCCATCTGCGGCGCTCTCTTCCGGACTCGTTTGGCGTGTGCTTTCTCTTTGGCCTCGGCCGCCGTGGGGCTCAGACACAGGCCGCTCTCCTCCAGGGGGTCCAGGAGGTTCCTGCTGCTCCCCCGCGAATACTGCAGAACACAGACACGTGTTTATCTAACGACAGATTTCTCTAATGAGAAAAAAAAAAACGCTAGAGGTGCTTAGGACATCCAACTTCTCATACTCCCATTAACATTTTACAACATGGAAAACAAAGAAAAGTGTACTTTAACAAAACATGCAATGGTTCGATACGTGTTTGATAACATGAACAGGACATTTTGTAATGCATTTTGCAGAAGCAGAGTTGTGACCTGTGTGTTGATGTCCTGGCTGCTGGCGTCGGAGTGTGTGGACCGAGAGGACGACCCGTTCACATGAGGACTAGATGAGCCGTTGGTCATTGACTCATCGAAATCTAAGGTGAGGACATTCCAAATGATTACTTTCACTTGCATACAGAACACATACACTCACCGGCCGCTTTACTAGGTACAACTGTCTAAAAATTTCTGTGCATTTTCGGCATGTAGACATGGTGAAGACGATCTGCTGCAGTTCAAATGTGGAAGCATCAGATTATGGAAGGAAAGGCTGGTCGGAGTATTTCAGAAACTGCTGGTTACCTAAGATTTTCATGCAAAACCATCTCTACGGTTTACAGATGTTACGACAAAAAGAAAACATCCAGTGAATGGCAGTTTGGTGGGAGCAATTGACGATGAGTTCACTATACTCCAATGGCCTCCACAGTCACCAGATCTCAATCAGGTGGAGCACCTTTGGGATGTGGTGGAGCCGGAGAGTCGCATTATGGATGTGCAGCCGACAAATCTGCAGCAGCTACATGATGCTTTCATGTCTACACAAAGCAAACTCTCTGAGGAAGAGAACCTTGTTGAATCTAGTCCATGAAAAATAGAGGTAGAAAGTAAAGTGTACCTAATAAAGTGGCCGGTGAGTGTTACTAGACATTGCGGCTTGTATTTAAAGATGAATTGTTATTTGTTGTTTCTTTTTGTTCTTGTTTGGCGGCTGGAGCATAGAGTATCAGTGCTGCCCCAATCATAGAGTATTCTCTCAAGTCTTTAAATGATTTCTGACCGTTGAGCTCATTTAGAAGATTCTTCATTCAATCGAAACCTTGAAAGAGATGGAAAGACACCCTTCTGTGTTTTGTTCAAGCTAAAGTGGGTCATCCTGTGTGCAGAAAGCCCACGCTGGAGAAAGCACTGACCCTGGGTGAAGAGAACAAGTGCACAGGAAACAGAGGCTGGGAAAACAGCGGTCAGTCTCCAGTGAGCCGCATCAGGATCAGCCAGAAAACAATTATACCCTCAAGATTTCAAGGTCAGTTCAAAAGTGTTTGGAGCAATTTAGTTTAACAAGAGCCACATGTCGGAGCAGAACGGGTCATGGATCAGATCAGGTCTGGAGAGAAGGGTTTCATACAGGGACCATCAGATTATTGTGCATATTTATATCAACCAATCAGATCGTTCTGCACATTCTCATCAATCAATCAGATTATTTTGGACATTCGGGATTATTCTGTAGTGGTACCTTTGAGGTGGATGCTGGTGGGGGTGATGTTCAACCTCTTGAAATGTTCATCAGTGTCTGGATCCACCACCAGTAGATGCGTTTCAGTGCCTCCGTTCTTGATGAAGGCCACAACCTCAGAGTGCCTCATGTTCTCAATGTTCACGCCGTTCACCTGCGCACACAAAGCGATCACCGCTCAGCATCTAAACACTTCACCACGCTCAAACAAAGTGATGCTAGGAGGTCAGTGAACTCCATGAGATGTTTGGAGGTGCTCCTCATTTTCAGCTCGTTCGGTTTAACCGAGTTTCCCTCAGTCTGGGCCGTTACAAGTGGATCCTTCATTTCAACCAAACGAACATGTTCCATTAACAAAAGTCTGACAGAAGTATGAATAAATCAGTTAATAATGGTTTTACATTTGTGCTCTGGTGCCTGTGATGGTTCCAAGAGAGAAGATGAACTCTTCAGAGATGTATTCGAATCTCATTTAATCAGCAGATGCATCCGCGCTCTAATCATCATATGGACGAGCTTGAGTTCATCCCATAATCAACCTCCTCACGGCCGCTTAGCAACGGTATTAAAGTGAACCTAACCAGCAATAAGAGGCTTGTGACGATCAATGCAGGGATGGATGCACAGCCTTTTGTTCTTTTAATTATGGGATGGATGACATCGTCAGAAATCAAACTCGGGTCTATGGAGTTTGGAGTAAAAATCACTCCTGATCTACCGACCAGATTCTGTTGGACTAATATCCATTTCTGACAGGATCATTGAATAGAAGAAAGAAACCCGTGAAGATGTGAAAAGTGTTATTTCTGGGTGAACCGTCTCTTTAAGTTCAGCCAAGAGTAAAGATGCTGGAGATCTTTTCTGTGCATAAGGAATCAGAGATTGGACAGGGGTCTCTGCTCGCCTTCTGCTGAAGCTGATTTAATGGCAGAGTTTGTTCTGAGGACAGATGGGGCCTGTGCTGCGCTCAACTCGACAGCATCAAATATTAAAAACTACAGCACTGCAGGTTTCAGGTGTCCAGACCCAAACACACACAGAGGAACAGTCTCTATTCAATGGGAGAAACTTTGAATATTTGACGTTGGGGATTATTTGAGCTTTGTCCTTTTTATTTTTTAATGTACGTAAGTCCTGCTTTAGTCTTCATTGTATTTAAACTTCTACTGATGCTGGAACTTTGGTGGCTCACCTCTATGAGGCGGTCCTGTGGTTTGAGTCCAGCTCTGTCAGCGGGGGATCCTGGATCCAGAGCCCGGATGTACTGACCCGGTCTGGACTTCTCACTGTGCAGGTTGAAACCGTAGCCGGTCTCTGACCGAACCAGGTGACAGAGTCTTGGGGCCAACTCTGATGGATCCCTCGGAGAGGAGTCAGATGAACTCTGAACTTCCTGTTTGGAAACAGATGAAGAAACATTAGCCAGGACCACACAACCGCACAATGATTAGATTAGAGCTGCTTCCACAATCGTCCATCTCTTGCTCACGTTAAAATAAATCTGAGTTGCTCATTAAGAGCTTCAAAGGATGCGGCAATAGTAGTGGATATCCCTCAATGCAACAAAGGACTAAAAAAACTGCAGCAAAGATATCAGACAGAGAGAAGGATGTGTAAAATTGATCTTACATATTTTTTGTTAAAAAAATGCCTTAAACATCCAAATAATTGCAGAAACCAGTCATTACTCCTTTAATTTCTTCCCCAGGCTTCGGACAGCAGCAAAACAAGGCATGAAAGCTAAAAAAATCCCTAGAGCACCACAAAAATGTCTTCAAAAGTGAAAAACAACGGATGTATTTTGGGGTTTGTAATGGGTTTAGTGAGGAAGATACTTCTTGGAGTATAAACAGAAAAGAACCAGACCATGTTTATCCAGTCCAGACAGAGTAAAGACGCTGCTCTGATTATTAAATGTACATCAATAGTTTGTTTGCCATGATGTTGTGAAATGCAGATTGGGGTCAGAAAGAGATTTTCTTCAGTAGAATCAAAAGGGGAAAAATAAACTCTTGTCGAGCAACAAAAGTTGTTAAAAAATACAGTAAAACTGTGTACAAAGTGGTTTCTTTTGCTTGTTGAACCCCCGCTGTGTTGTAAATCCAGCATAAAATTCAATGTTATTATTTTCTGGGCTGATATTAGGAATTAAACAATTATATATCCTGGTTTAATAACCAAGAAACTCAGGACGCTTGAGTGTTTTAAAATTGTTCTTTTGTGTACATGAGACCTCTTTCTTCTCAGGCCAGTTGTCCTTTGTTTCATTTTCCAATTGTCTCATAGAATACAATCCAAGTGTAAGATGGTCTCGTTTTAAAAGCTATAAGAAATATATAACGTACGTACATGGAATCATTTAGAGCTGTACAGGTCTGATTGGAATCAGTGATCTACGCTAAACTAATGCTAGAATGACTATTGGCAGATCTGTAGAATGGCTAAAAAAAATATTTAAGAATTTCAGCTACGATGTTTTATTATACTGTAAACAAACAGTTAACTCTATAAACAAAATAAAAAGATTCAGTTGATCACAGGCTTTCAAATTAGCCACTGTAACAAGGTGAAAACATTGAATTAAAACGTTTTAGAATGTTGAGAATAAAACTATATTCCCAGAAAAGCATGAATCCCTTTTAGAATATATTATTATACATTTTGCATTCAACTGAAGAAAAAAGATGAGAATTTTCACATCAGGTTGTTTTTAAAGTCACTGAATTCAGCAATAACGTATTTCCATCCAACGAACCCAAAACAGCTTTACCTCTAAGAGAACAAGAGCAGTTCAGGAGGAATTCTGTGATGGGTGGGAAGAACAAGCTTTTCTCTGTTAACACTTTACTCTTGCACTAGTTTGAAACACCTCCGGATCCAGCTGCACACGGAAACAGTAGGAACTGAAACGTCTTTATTGTTACACCCTCACTGGTCCAAAAATGACCCAGCACAGTTTATTTCCAGGCTTCAAATCATAAGAAGAGAATAATTGCAAATACTGCACACAATAATTCTCCAGAGATATCACTTGGGATGATTCAGATCATTTTATTTTGTGACTCATTCTGTTAAATGCATTAGAACAAAGTCTCTGGGTTTCACTGATGCGTGGGAATCATGCAACTTCTTTATTTTCGTATAATCTTTCGTTGTTTTCTTTTTTTTTCCCTTTTTTACAAGTTTCTGAACGAGTCCCTTTCCAGCAGTGAAAAGAGTGTGGAACACAGAGCAGGTGAGGCACAAAGCGTTCCTCAAACTTCCTGTCACAGAGAGACGCAGGCTGTGTGTTTGAAAGCATGGCCTTGTAAAGCGATACTGATGCTTCTGAATTATTGACACTGGGACCTCTGGGATTTCTGGTAACCCTTTCACCGCTGGGGCACTAGCAAAAAAAATGCAGGACTGGTTTTCAAAAAACTTTGATCTGAGGTTTTGGGAATAAATAGAAAGTGTGGAAGCAACAGAGCTTGTATTGATGGTTTTGGGAAAGTGTCCATGAAAAGTTAATTAGAACTCAGTAAACTAATGTTGGGGCTTTCACAGCCAAGCAAGAATACTGAGCTTCTCAAAAAGGCAATCGAACGCTGACATATGTTTTCAATACCCAAAACTTTGTAATTAAACAAAATGTGAGAATTATTATTTAAATTCCAAAATGAACACATTGTTTTGCAAATTTTGCGAAAGTTACAAATAGCAGTGATTAAGAAGTGAAGTTCTGCATACAAGGTCCTATACAAAAGTTTTTTTTTCCACAGAAAAATTATATATTTATTATATTATTAAACAAATATATTTTTTTAATATTTTACAACAAAAATCTGATTTTATTTTATAATTAGATACAAGGCAATGAAATGCCTTGACAGAAATTCCTAAAACAATTAGAGAAAGTGGGCGGCCCGGTAGCGCAGTGGCCTTCCAGTTAGAAGGTTGCCGGTTCGAGGCTCGCTAGTTTGCATATTCTCTCCAAGCCGGCGTTGGTTTCCTCCGGGTTCTCCAGTTTACCCCACAGGTGTGACTGAATGTTGCCCTGCGATGGACTGGCGACTCGCTAAATGTGTGCCCTGTGACCCCGAAAGGGAATAAGCGGGTTGGAAAATGAATGAATGAATGTAAGTGACAAGCAATCTGAAGAGTGCTTTCTCAATTCAATCACACGTTCATTTGGCTTTTGGAGAATTTCAGCCAATTATCAAGATTTTTTAATTACTAAATATTTGGAATTTGATTCATGGGAAGGAATTGATTTGTTTGGCAGTGCAGTTATTTTTAGCTTCATGTTGGTGGTGTTTGGTGGTGCTAATGGTCAAAACTGGAAAAATATGACAGTCATTCAGAATATTATGAATAAAAATATAATCCCATCTTTCGACTGATTTTTCAACTGATTTCGACCATCTTTCGAAGTTTTATCTGAAACTTGGAAAAAAATTCACGTCTGAAGGGGTTCTGTATACTAAGTACTGAAAACTAAACAGCAGATAAACATTCAAAGGCTTAGCACACAACATGCATTGGAAGAATCCTTTGATTAAAAAAAAAAAGAAGAATCGAAAGCATGTGTTTGCTATGATCCAGCTCTGTTCACGTTCTCAGTATGTGTCCGTGCCCCCACACCCCTGTTATCAGAGCAGCGCAGACACACTCCACACACGTCAGCAGTCGTTGGGCTGAGGACGGACACCCCACCGGCCCCCAGTGCCCCATGACGGGGCAGAGTAACCCCCCAGCAGGAAACCTAAACAGCAGAGCTGGGAGGAGACTGGAAACACTAACATAGGAGGAACTGGGGGTTCCATTCCAGAATGGGAACAAAGCAAATGTTTAGATTTTTCATGAAAACTACCTGGAAATTGCTACAGTTCAGTTTACAATGAATTACAAACACCCATTTGGCCATTTTATTAGGTACACCAAAAGGCTATACCTATCTTTGCCTTCAGAACAGCCTTAACTCCTTGCGATTGATTCATTGGGTCTTGGACTTCTCAGAGATGTTGGATGATAACAGAATAATGCAGATTTGTCTGGTTTGACATGACCCTCTCAATCCAGCACATCCCAAAGCTGCTCTGTTGAGAGAGCTCCAGGTCATGTTCAGGAAACCAGTCTGACATAAGTGAGTTTTCCAGCAAAAGAAGATGGTCAAAGGGATGGATCTGAACTCAGGTTAGAATTCAGTTCTTCCCAGAAAAAAAGAAAACTTTAAACCGAAGCTGGCACGATTAACTCCAACCTCTTCACAACGAAAGCCTAAGCTCTCACTGGAGTCAGCCCCCCCCCCCCTCGAAGCCGTCGATGACCCCTCACAAACATGTGGAATCAATTCTTCTGAATTCCCCTGCACTTGCGACATCACTCGCAAAAAACACGTTTTACCAGCGAAACGGCAGCAGAAATGCAGTTTTACGAGACTATGGGGATTCTTGACATAGAACACACAGAAAACTTTGAATCCTGAATCTGGGATTCCTTTTCTCTATCTTCTGAGAACAGAGCGATGGATTGCATCACGTGAAGCTAATTAATGTTCATTTTAAACCCTTAAAAGTACATTTGGTGCATGGATTGGGATGCAGTTTGAGTCACAGCCGAGACAGACATCACTACTCATTGATAAGTCTCCAAGAAGCCCAGAAAAAGTTGTCAAGGGTTCTGTAAGGTCTTGGAATCTGGTAACAAAGTCTTTACGTTGGCAATGCGGAGTAAAAGTAAGCAAAATGACCAAACCCATCTCCAAAATAATGAAACTGGGGGTCGGCTTCATCTGAGAAACTAGCTGCTGGATCTAAGCAGCTTTTGGAAACAGTTTAAAAGGGCCAACTCTAAGTTGCTCTTTACACCGAGCTGCAAAAAGGTCAAACTAAATGATCTGGGCACATTGAAACTTTTTCCAAAAAATAGGACGCACATTTACATTTGGCTTTGATCCAACGGAATGAGCGCATTGGTCAGTGCCCTCAATCTCTGCATTGCTAGATACCCTGCTCTAATGACTCTTTTCCCCAACTTTTTTAAGTGTAAGGTACTGTAAGCTAAACAATCAGGTGAAGTTTCATCGGATCTTGAGTTTCATCTCAATTCTTAAGAAATAGCTAAATTGCTGAAGGCCTGGTAGATCAAAGTGACTCACAAAACGCTTCAAAAAGCCTGGCAGAGTCTACTGTAAAATAAAAATGTTCAGTGATGTGGAAATCCAGGAGATTATGGACATATTTACTTTAGTGATTAAAAAAATAAGGGAAAAGGAGCTTATTGAGGACTCTGCATCTCTTTCTAACTTGATCACGCATCTTCCACAGTATGTTAACTCCACAAAGCAAGCAGAACACTCCTAACCTTAATTCAATTTAGAAAAACTCAAATCGTCTGTTTTGCTGCACAACAGATGCTTCAGAGGAATCTGCGCCCCTTCCCCCGCAATGGAGCCCCCTCCTGAACCCCTCTTACTCAAGAATGTTCCACATCTGGATCCAAGACAGTTTCCTCTCCATTCACAGAGGAAACACGAGGAAGAAAACAAGAGAGAAAGGGAATCCAGAGAGAGAGAGAGAGCTAACATACATGCAAACAAAAACCAAAACAACACGTTTTTAACTCTCTCGCTGAGAAGCGAAACGTTGTAGGATTCGACCTTACAGAACTCTGGAGAGCATGAGGACCATCAGGAAACTTGAATCTGATAATTGTTGATATTCATGAGAAAATAATAAACAAGACTGTGTAAATGGAACGTTTTCTCTCTAGATAGTGCTGATTAAACCGAGAATAAAGAGCCTTACTTGTGTTCGGAACACGGCGACTGTGCGAAATTTGTGACTAGGGTGCCGGGATTGCACACTTTGCTTGTGACATAAACCAAACTCAGATCCTTGAACATAAAATCCTCTTTTATCGTCTAGCATCCTTGATTTGGTGGAAGTACACAAACAAACAGAAAGAGTGAGCGAGAGAGAGAGAGAGAGGCCTGACTGTCATCTGAACCTTAACCTGCATGTCTGAGTTTGTACGAGCAAGGCTTCGCTTTCGCATGATGCTTGAGTTTCAACACAGCAGCTAAATACGTCGATCCGGATGATTCCTCCATCACGATCATCCTTTAGACCCAATCCGGCCCATCTCCAGCACTCCATCAGTCACCCGCCTTGTGTTTGTTTGGAGAGACGTGTGATGCTGAAGCAGATGGTTTCAATTATGTTCTGAAAAAAGGTGCTGTTTGAAAAGCAGGCCGGAGGAAACGGCTTCGAGACTCTGAGATGGTGTTCAATCTCTCGCTCGCCTGCTGTGTGGAAGTAGGTCAGGCCAGATCTCTCCTTCTCTGACCTAGATGACAACACTCACAACTTTACAGCGTAAAAGCTACAAGACCCAATCATGCATCTCCAAATCTGACACAAACGACGACATCTTCCTTTATGAACCTCCTCGTAGATTTGGAAATATCACACAGAGTGGGCAACTTTGAAGCTGAGGTTACACTGAAACACAATCAGTTTACGGTTTTCTGACTCCCTTAAGCCTCATATCATCTGAAGTACCCACCAATACTGGAAAAATAAGATTTTAGAGGTGCTAAATGCTAGCTAACATGCTTCCTAAAAAAATTAATTTAAGAAAGTATTTCCTGCTTGAGTCAGAACAGTGAGTGATTGGAAACATGCAGAGTGAATGCAGCCTAACGCAGCTTGCATTTGAGTTAAATATTAATTTATTTGAAAATTAGTCATGCAGAGCCATGCAGTGATTTGCAAAAGTTTGGGCACCCCTGTAAATGTTCACAATCTTCCATTAGAAATCATTGGATGTTTGGACACGAAATTTCAGTTAAATACATTGAACAGGAGACAAACACAGTGATATTTAAGAAGTGAAATGAAGTTTATGTGAAGTGTGCAAGAAGTATTTATACAAAATTTATACAAAATGTGCATAAATTTAGGCACCCATGACATTTTATTGATGTCAATACCTTTAGCATTAATTATTAGAGTTCAACATTGTTTTAATAGGGGAAGGATACAGAAAGTTGTCTCAGGTATTTAAGCTCTCACTGTGTGGAATATTGTGAGGAATTGGAAGACCAGAAAAACAGATCAAGTTAAGGTCTAGTTTAACTTTCCAGTTAAAGTTGAGGGTCGCATGGATTGCACTCAATATCAGCAGATTGTGGAGAACAATGTCCAGGAATTTATGACAATGTTGAAGTTGTGCCGGGGCTAGATCTTTCAGCAAGACAACGGACCCTAAACACGACTACGCGTACAGGGGTGCCCAAACTTTTGAACATCATCTGATAATTGTTATTGCTAATAGTGAGTTTGATTCCCCTGTTCTAAGCACCCGGTGAGATTTTATGAAATAGTGAAGAGCAGGAGAAAAAGTGCAACAGCAAATACAATCAGTCTATGGTCAACTGATGCAGGTATTGTACAAACCCTGTCGTTCCACAGAAAAAAAAAAAACTTGGCAGAGAAATGAAAGTAGCTGAGCGAACACTCATCCATGCTTCCCACAAGCTACGCACTAGATGCCACGCTGACCCTCTTGAAACACAAACACAACACCATTAGAAACCCTACGAGTTGCTGCAGTGGTTTTAGTCGCAATGGAGTAATGTAACACAAACACATGCATGTAACACACAAACACACACTCTCTCGTTCTCACTGTTGCAGCAGCAGTGACTTACGCAAGTGCTTCATGAGAGAAAAAGCAGATGTTGCTCTGAGCTTTAGACTAAAGACAGACAGATACAGTAATGGTGCAGTTGTTACTGAGCGTGTGCAAACTGCTCTTTTTCCCCGAGCACACTTGTGCATTTATAAATGCAGCTCAAAGAACGACATGCCAGATCTCCTCTGATTGTGTCAAACAAATCAAACAGCAATTACTTCACAACACAGGCAGAACATCAGTCCAGGGATGCTTCCTGGAAGTGAGACTGGGAGTCAATTCAAATAAGAACTGGATTTGTCCGTGTTTTTACAACTTCTAGCAGTTTAAAAAAATTGTTAAATGTCAAAATTAAAAATGATCAATGGCATCCACCGTCTGTATTGCTGCTGTGTTTTCTGTGTGTATAGGTAGATGAAATGAAGAGATTTCAGGAGTCTCATGCTGCTGATGCTGCTCCGTGTTGAGTTTCATTCTGTCTGAGCATGCTCAGTGTGAGAGGAAGAGTGGAATCTGCTCGTCGCTCTCCTTCAACAGGTGATAACTTCACAAGAGGCAATGATATTTTTTGGTTTTGGTTTTATTACAACTGTACGATTGCTGATCATGACCTCATGGACACTGTACGACACAATTAGCCGCAAATCGGGCAAATCTCCAAAGAAAAACGGGTACAAAATCTCTGTGTATGTTAAAAAGAAAGAACAGATACAAGTTATGCAAGCTCTTGGTGTCAGTACTGGAGAAAGAAAAGATAGCAAACATCCAGAAAAGCGGGAAAGCAGATAATATCTAAAAATGTAGATCTCGCCCTCAGGAATACGAGAGCCCATTGAAACTCAATGTCCTGGAGCTCTCCGTTCAGCACAGTTAATGAACTAATGAAAACAATTACAGTCATGTCTTGGACTTCAACCAAACCACGTCAGAGCCAAGAAGATAATATCTGAGTTACGAACACAATTACCTCATTATTATTATTATTATGAACCCAACCACTTAACCCATTCATTTCAAATCCTGCCAGCGAATCCCACCATCAAACAACATCGAGATTAAAGGGTCTCTGAGGATCTGGGAGAGTAGGATCTATGTCTAAATACCTCAAGGTTTATTCTCCTTTCTACCCCTAACCTTCGTTTATTCATTTAAGAGTCATAACCCCTTTCTCTCAGCTGTTTGGAAGCTTGAGGTGTGGAACCCTACTGAGTCAAGCGGATAAAAGGCCTCCAGATTGAGCACTCAAGATGAATAAACCGTGGAATAAGAAAAACCCCTTACACAATTCTCCTTAAGCAACTCTACTCTCAACTAAACCACCATGCTCTCCTTTCCAACTCTTCAAAAAGAAAGCAAATGAAAGAATGTCTCCATACCTTCTTAGGAGCACGTGCTGGAGGTTTCCTGACAGGTTTGGAGATCTGGTTGCGTTTGGACACCGAGCCGTTGCCATGTTTGCTGCTGGACGGTGAGGGAGTTGACGGGACAGGGCTTGACTGGACACCCATTTCCTCCGTAGGGGTCAGACGCAGGCTTCGAAAATACTCATCAGTCTCTTGATCAACCACCAGGAGTCTGGTCTCATTTTCAACAGCTTTGATTCGCTGCACCACCTGAGAGCAAGTGAGGAACCTAGAGTCAGTGTGATGTTAGGAATTCAATAAGGTCCAGGAGATGTGGGCCCTTGCTAATGGAACACTGATAGAGTTATGGTGGTAACCAGTGAGTACTGGGTGAAAATTCAATGATAAGCAGCAGAAGATGGTAATTATCTGGGGCTGGGTTGGGGGTAGCAGTCTAGGCATAGATGCCCAGGCGTCCTTCTCCCCGGACACCACCTCCAGCTGATCCATGGGGGCACAGAGGCATTCCAAAGGCAGCCTAGGTCTACCCCAGGGACTTTTTAAAGGGAGGCAGCTGGGAGGCATCTGAAACAGAGGCCTGAGGCACCTCAACTGGCTTCTATCGATGTGTAGGTACAACGATTCACCTCCAAAATCCACCCCAAGTGACTGATCTCCTCACCCCATCTCTAACAGAGCACCAACCTTTTTTCTTTGGTAAAGGGATCTGCAACCAAACGAACCAAAAGCTTAAAACTATGCAGGGCTGCAGCCCTCCATGACCCACTATACAGTTGACATCTGACAGACAGAAGGCAGCTTTCTGAGAAAGGCAGGTACTTTCTCCTCTGCTCATCTCCCTCTACACAAACTGCTGCCCCTCCGGATACAAGTCTCTCAAGCTAACAAAGTTTGCTGATGGGGATGAGTCTGTCTATAGAAGAGGTGGACCATCTGGCGCACCAGCAACCACCTGGAGCTGAATGCCCAGAAGACAGCGGAGATGATTGTGGACTTTTAGAAGGCATCAGCCCGTTCGCTCCCCCTCAACTTGACAGATAACCCCATCCCCTTAGTGGACTTCATCCATTTTCTGGGCAACACAATCACTCATGACCTCAAGAGGTAGCTGACTATCGGCAGAATCAATAAGACTTCCCAGCAGAGGAAGTACTTCCTGTGGTAACTGAAGAAGCTCAAGGTGCCAGCCAGGATCTACACACAGATCACCGAGTCCATCCTCATCTCTACTCTTTCTCTGTGTGGTATGCTGGGGCAACGGACAATCACAGACTGCAGCACGTTTCAAGTTCTGCAGCAGCCTCCCATCTATTCAAAACTTGTACATCTCCAGGACTCTGAGACGTGCAAGTCGAATATTAGCTGACCCTTCTAACCCTGGACATGGACTCTTTGAACCTATCTCTTCAGACAGGAGGATGCGATGCATCTGGAAAAGAACGTCATGCCATAGAAACATTGTGTGTTAGAAATTATATCTTATCTTTAGAGCTTTATTCGGTTTCTGCTTACATTGCATTACTTCCCCATATTTATGTAGCCTTACAGTAGTATTTAGTTCAGATTTGAATACTTTACTGATTCCAAATTCACTTAGTAATGCTTTTGTGTTTTATGTTTCAGCTGCATAACTCACTGAAGCAATGTGGAAACTTAACCGGCGAAAAAAACCATTCTGACTTTTGGTGGAACTAAGCTTCCAAAGCAGTAAGAGATAAGTTTTTTCCCCTTCATAATTTTCTTGTAGTGACCAGAACACGGCTGGGTGCAAAGATAACACCTTGTGTATGACCAAGATGCTCAATGTTGCTATTTAACAATGATGCATGCAGAACTTCAACATAATTCGGATTTTGGATGAAAGCACCCCTGGACTGTGCATCTTAATGTTCTAATCTCTGTATGAACTTAAAGCATCATAAATTTAGGATGACTGCCACATTTTGTTAACAAGTGATGTGAGCTTTGGAACCTGATGGTGCGTCTCCCGCTCCACGTTTTCTCCGTTCACCTCCACCACCCGGTCACCGGCGCGCAGTCCCGACGCCTCCGCCGGGGACGCGCGCTCCACTTTCCGTATGTACTGGCCGCTCTTCCCTTTCTCTCCGTGCAGATGGAAACCGTAGCCGTTCTCTCCTTTCACCATCGCGCACAAGCGAGGCTTCATGTCGCTCGCCATCGCGTTTCACACAGAAAACTCGAGTCGAATCCGATCGTGTTTCAAAACGACAAAAGAGAAATTATAAAAAACGAGTTGTTTGCTCGTTTTAATCCATGATCTATGCATTTAGAGTTCCGTGCACGCATGACACCTATACCAAGAGTTAAACTGACGAAAAAGCAAAGTAATTGGTGGCAAACGCTCCTTAAAAAAATGCAAAAGTGCTTCCGGTGGAAACTCACGGAGAGGCTACCTGTAGATCTCCCGAGCACCGCGCTAAAGTCCGGCATCAGACATGAGAAACTGAGACCCACGGAGAGAGAGGGAGGGAGGGGGGGGGGGGGGGAGATACACAGGACTCCTGAATGTGAGAGAGACCAACCCACTAAAAGCTGCAACACATCCCATCCTTATGCTGGGTGAACTAAAAATAATTGGGACATCTAAAAAAATGTAATTCTTGCTAAAAAGAATAAAACCACTGTACGCATAAGATGCTATCTATATATTTAAGCTAAACACTTTATAAAACTAGATGGCTAACATATGCACACAAACTTTGATGTTGGCAATGAGAGACAAATCAACTCCCATTTCTCAACAAGTTCCTAAGCTGAGATAGAGATATGCCACATTGGTTGCTAAGGTTAACAGTACGGTTGCAACCGAGAGGACTGTAATATAATGTTCCACAAAGTAAATTGGAGTACAATAAACCGGTCATTATGATTTTCCTAAGCTGAGATAGAGATATGACACGTTTGTTGCCTGGTTGCTATGGAAGGGTCAGTCAAAAGATAAAGTCGCCTTTGTTACGTTATTTAAATTAACACACGTCTCTGTCATAAACCAAAGCTGATATGGTTCAGAAAATTTAGTTGCTAGGCTATAACGTTTGGATGCAAGGGAGTTGTCAGTGATGTCATAAAAAAGATGTTATGATTGATAATCAAATCCACATGTCTCTGTGATGTTTTATCTTGAAGGTATTTGGCTTTTCCCATTGTGTGATGAACCATCACCAAAATTTACCAGCATTTTTTAGTGATTTTTCCAAACACCTTTAGTACCAGTGTGTTTGGTGGCTGTAGCTCAAGCGGTCTTAGAGGAAATATGTTTTGATTTTTTTTTTTTTTTTTTGTTTTTTTTGTTTAAGGCAAAAAAACATGTAGGTTTTAACAAGCCAGTATAGAACAAGTCATGGAAGAATGACAGATTTTAGTAAAACATTTTTAAGACAGATTTTACGCCACAATACATACTTTAATGCTTGGGCAGTGGATACATCTTAGCTGTTTAATGTGTTTTAAAACACTAAAAGAACCAAAAATGCCTCAAAACATGTCATTTTTTAAGGAACGGTGTGCAATTACTTGTTGTACAGTCCTATTATTGCATTTGTTTATATGTTTAAATAGTCTGTTCAACATTGCATTTTACCAATGTTGACATCAAAATCAGTCGAATTGTAGTTTTTTCAGATAAATTGATTTCATTGTCTCCTCACCTTACATTTATTTGCTGAAGAGTCGGTTGGGAATAACGAACAATTTGTGACGGTTGACCTGACAGGATAAGCAACGTCAACTTCAGTTGATTGACACCTGTTTAAATTAATAAAGGTTAAAATCACAAAAATATGGCATATATATATATATATATATATATATATATATATATATATTTTTTTTTTTTTAAACGTAAAGAAACTTGTCTTAACTTCGAATTAAATTTGCTTAGTGTTTAAAAGTAAACAGAAAAAAATGTACATTTTCATAAATGCTAGCGTGTGGAACTGAAGACTAGCTAAATTATTACATGCTAATTAAACGCTGAAGAGTTGGATAACAGTATGGGAGAAAGTAGCAGGTGTTTTTAGCACTGCCCCATGAGTATTTTCGCATAATAAATCAATTATTCATGTGAATTTGAGGAAGTTTCAGGTCACAACCCAAATCCAGAACGCAAGTAGCCATTAGCGTGTTTGTGCTGCTCCCTAGAGGCCAAGTCAAAAACGTGACTAAAAGTGATAATTTATGACAAGATTTCCAATAACTGTATTTAACAACCATTTACTTCATCGTTAAATACTTCTATAGCTTATTTCCAAAATGCAAACAATTAATTTCAATACAGACAAGTCTCAAAATTAAAATTCTTTACTTGTACACAAAAAACAACCTAAATATAAACAGACCAGCCTGTGCAGAAAGCATTTTACAAAACACTCCACAAAGTCCTAATTCTCAGCTAAATGGTCAAATAAATAGAGGTAAACAAATCCATAGTATTTTACAATCAGAATCCTTTAGTGCTGATGACAGTTCAATAATGAACTCCTACATTGTTTTAAACATCGCCATTGACTCGCATAGGACTTACTTACATTTGCTTTATAAAGATTAAAGAGTGCATCCTCTAGATTCAACTAAAAGCTTAAAAGGAAGGCACACCAAATGATCATTCTGTCACTAACTCTCCAAAAGTATAACTTTTTAGAGCATTTAACACAAAAAAGCTACTTTGAATAATGTGAAAACTAAAAAAAAAGTTGATAGATTCACTTTCTCTCGTATTCACAATGACAGAATGTTCATTTTTAAGTGAGCGATCCTTCAAAACACCAATGAAAAAAAAAGACAAAAACTCTTTACACAAATGAAATAATGATAGATATGGATTAAAAAAAGGAGTCAATACAATAAGTTACATTCCTGCAGAGATCAGTGACTGTGCGATGATGGAGTGAGTGTTCGCTTTAGATCAAAAGTAGACGTCTATTCCCTTGTGGCGAGGTTTGATCTGAGGTATGTTTAGTGTAGTATTTATGGCTTTTACGCACAATGGATGCAAAGCAACTCAGTGGTTTGAGATGATGTCTGGGCCATTTTCATCAGCAAAATGAATTCTGGCATTAATGAAAAAGCTTTCTTTGGAACTCAAAGAAAATACTTGAGTTTTACCATTTTGAATCCCGCTCCCACTTTGGCACAGATCGTTGAATCGGATCAGAAGCATACAAATGATCAGAGTTGAAACACAGCCAGTGTTTTTCTAAGCAGATATGAGTCTCAGCATAAAACAGTTTTCGTTTGTTTTTGTATGCATGATGCAGAAGAGCTTCTAGTCTAATCCGATCCAAGGACCTATGCTAAGTTCTGCTACAAGCGTCATTTTCAGATTCAGATTCCGTCTGAACTGAGTTCAAAATGCTAAAATTCTGCGTATTTACACTGGAGGAGTTAAATGGACACCACATTGCACACACATTAACACTGGCTGAGGTGCTAATTTAACTCAGTGTTACATTTAACATAGGGCAGTTTCACTCTGTAGGAAATAATTTTGTCATGGGTTAATTTATTTAAAATATTAAATGTATTATAAACCTGAATAATTCCATATAAATTATATATAAAATCAAATAACACTTATAATAAAATACTTTGATTTAAACCAGGTTCAAATGAATTTGGTTATTCCAAAGCACTCAATCACTTTAAAATTCATTATAATTTTCTGTTAAAGGAAAATTATTTCAAATAAACCACATTGCAATTGAATTGTGACCCAGACGTGCACTCCGACAGAAGCAAACGATCACCTAATGTGAAAGCTGAAAACTGAATTAAACCCTCACGTTTCATAAACCTGAAAGCTAGAGATGCAAAGGAAAGATGTCGGAGCAACGCTGCTGCTTCTCTGAACCAAACTCAGTGAGTTCATTAAACCTCTCTAGGGTTTTCTGGAGCTTTAGCATCAAATAAGGAGTGGACATCTCTCAGATCTCTGACCGTTTCCTCTGGATGAACTCATTTATCATTCTTTGCAAGAGAAACCACATTGACTTTTATTTCTGTGCTTTTAAAGCCTCGCTGAGGGATGGACCAGGCGGAAGTCCAGCTGCCATAATTACACACAGGTCTCCATTACTTCTGTACATTCAGCAAACCCAATCGTAATCTGCAGAGCATGAGAGAAGTCCGTTCAAATCCAGTGCAAGAACAGGAAGTGGTGCAACCAGAGGAATCCTTTACTCGTCTTCTGTATTAAAAGTGTTAAAAACAGAGCCCGGGCTCTCTGAGCGGGTTTTTTATGTACAAAAGGGACAGAGGGTGTGGTGTGCTGGTTATTGAGCTTGAGGTTTGCCGTGGACTCGGAAGCGATACAGACAGGTGTACTCCGGGTGACCCCAGTTAGACAGCACACGCATCTCGATGATCTGGAAAGCCTCGTCGTTCTTCTCCTGGCAGAACAAGAAAAACAGACTCAAACAATCTCTTATGCAGAAATAAAATCTACAGAGCAGAGTTATAATGAATTTAGTTGCTATTTTAGTTTCATTTTTATGTGCGCTACAGCACCCTTAACGTCATCTTAGCACGCCCAAAAACTAGCCACTCTATCGTGCATCCCGTCTCAGATTCAAGATCCTCTGAAACTGCAATACTCAGACCCTCCCGGCGGGAGATCTCTTCCGAGTCAGCCAATCAAGAGTGATCACAAACGTAAACATCAACAATTACGTTTGTAGCTTTTCAAAGATCCAGATATTTTTTGTATGAAAATGAAAAAGTCATGGAATTTTCTCAAGAGGTCTTGTTCCAGGACCAACACTTTTTACAAACGCACACAAGTTATCAAGAAATAATCTAGAAATCTTCAATACCCATGATTTATACCCTTAAATGCACCAAATAAATCACTGAACGTGAAAATCCCTCAAGATCCCTCCATGTTCCTCCTAAAACCTATTGAGGTCATGCCGCTGTGCACAGAAAAAGATCAACAGCGCCCGCATTCTTCCTCTATTTACAGCCAGAGCTGGAGGAAGAATAGGAAAATGAGCATTTTGAACATTTAAAAACTAAGTTATTAAATATTTAAGTTCTATCGAAACTTTGGGCAACACAAACAGAGCAGTTCCCACCTGAAGAGATACTACGAATTTTGAAATTTCACGAGCCCTGCTATTACTGGGAAAATTAGACCTTTTTCCGACAATTCATCTTAAAGCTAGGTTTAAAAACGACAACAATACATTGCAAGTTTGCTGATCTTCGTTACATAACGGTTGAGTTCAGAATTATTGATACGAGACAAAATACTAGCGTATGACGTCCCCCTTACACCCCCTACTGACTCTTGCATAGCCTAGATGCTGCCAATACGGTTGTCATGTGACACACATCTTGTTCATGGAAGGGCCCAAAAAAGTGACAAATCCTGCAGTTCCTCGACTGACCACTAGAGGCAGACTCTAGAAGTATAGACAGTAGACGTTCATGTTAAAATGTCCAACTTCACAGCTAAAAACATAAAAGTTTCAGTGCGTTAGGTTCATATGTTTTGTTTTTTTTTGTTATTTGTTAAATTATATAAACCCCTAAAATTTTAGCTAAATGAGGGGCGTGGTTTCTTGAGTGACAGCCACTGTCTGTAATTAACCACTTTCAGCCAATCAGGTATCACCACTACACCAACGTCCTGCCTCTGTGTAGCCTCTCCCAATTTTTTATTATCCTGAAATGATGCCATCACTTCCGGTAATGTTTTACGGAAAGCTGCAAACGCTGTGATTTTACCATCACTGGGAAGATCTGCAGAGAATCTCCATCTTCTTGATACGTGTATTCACCAAGCAGCTTCCCTTCCTCCTGGTATTCATCATTCAACCCCTGAAAAACATACAACCGTAAATCGGACAGCGGTCGACGCAGGAGGCGTGCAGCACCACACTGGGCTGATGTTAACAGCTGGAGCTGGTTTCTGCATTCTTACATAGACAGAGAACTGACGCGGGGCGCTGGTGATGTTTCCGGACGGCGAGAGGCTTTTGGGAATGTGCTCCAGACAGAAGGAGGAGGGAATCACTCGTAATGACAGCCTGATCACCAGGTAACCCTGGGAGCCTTTAAACGCCCAGCAGTTACCTGGATACATGTCTGGCTGTAAAACAAAATAATACAAAATGCACGACTTAAAAAACTATTTCTATAGACGAGCCGCTGGATGCTGATAATGAACCAATGAAAACAACGACAGCAGCTGAATTATTACGAAATGATTCTGTAAGATTTAAATAAAACATGTTTGATTTAAACAGACGTTTCTTCACCTGAATGACGACGCGTGGCGACTGTGAGAAATACCACAGAGGGATGCCGAACAGACTCATGAGAGCGGTTTTGGTCTCGTAGGTCTCAGAACAGCGTGTGCTGAGAACGCTGCCACCTGCACACGCACACGCACACACACACACAGCAGCCTGATGAAAACCCATCCGTCAGAAGATCCTCACACGGGTGCGTTCAGTACATCTCTCACCTCCAGACTCGAGAGCGAAGTCCACCTGACCTGTGCGATCCTCCGAGTAAACCTTGAGCGCTCGCTGCACGATCAGCTGCACCTGCTGCATCACAGTCAGGAAACATTTCACGTTTAATCACGGGGCTCTGATGTGGTAAGGTCAAAGGGCACATGCATGAACGACATTTGAGGAGAAAAGCACATAAAAAGAGATTAAAAAAACAAGAACCGCGAAATCTAAAAGTGCTGGACTTTGATAGAAGTTTCAAGCGTCGCAATAGTTTTGTTTCTTTTCACAAGCACACAACTCTGCTACTCTCTCTCCCTCAGTCACACGATTAATAACCCCCCCACTCTAACAAACATTTAACTCACTGATCTCTGCA
Organism: Danionella cerebrum; assembly: GCA_007224835.1. NCBI lineage: Eukaryota > Metazoa > Chordata > Actinopteri > Cypriniformes > Danionidae > Danionella > Danionella cerebrum. The sequence goes on along the minus strand of SRMA01025234.1, from coordinate 403,084 downwards.
TCCATTCCAACATAAAGCAATAGTTTAATCCAGTGGAGGTAAAAGGCTGGTATCTGAATGCAGAGATTGGCAAAGATCCACCATAAAGTGTAATTAAAACTCAAAATTTCTACTTTTTTTTTATCGCAATCTGTTTACTTTTTATTTCAAAATGTTTACTTCTGTATCTAAAATTTTTCTTAGGTCAAAAAGACAAACTTTGCATCTTGAATTTCAGCTTTGGGATCTCAAAATTTTTAAAGTTTGCACATTTTTACAGCCCCCCCCCCCAGCACCCGTGGAAGAGAAAGGCTCTCTGTTAATGAGATGCGAGTCTAACTCCTCTGGTTTCATGCGTAAGAAGAAGGATCGCTCTATCGTATGTGGTTGCAGTTTGATAATTACTAGATTAATATGCCAATTGGTACCTCCATAGGTTTTAAAGGGTTAACTTGAAGCATATCATAAACCAAAAGTGCCAGTACCTCTTCAGAGAGCCCAGCAGCTCCAGCGGTGTGGCTGACCGTCTGAGCAACAGTTTCCGCAGAAGACTGCTGCTGTCTGCTCTCCTGCAGCTGAAGGGAGATGTTTCCCAGAATGCTCTGCTCCAGAGCAACGAGAGAGGCTGTGAGGTCAGAGGAGTGAGTGTAGTGAGATGCCAGCCATGCCAGCAAAGGTTCAGGGATCTCTACTCCGCCTCCATCACGTCCATAGAGCAGAGCGTGCAGCTGCTCCTTCACCTGCGCAGACACCTGCAGGAGACACAGGTTAGCGTTAGTGATTGCGCAGACACCTGCAGTTCAACTTCACTGTTTTGGCAAGATACGGACACAAATACATCAAAATGCAGCGCATCTGTGTTTGTATCAGAAGCAAAGTGAGGACTTACGGTTTGGTGAATGGTGTCGAGTTGGTGGCATTTCCCTTGGCATCCCATTAGCCCTTGCAGGTCTCCTCTGATGCGGCCCAGCTCTGCTTCCAGCCTGTTCACCTCTGAGAGCAGCGCATCGTGCGTCTCCTGAGACACTCCAACACTGCAGAGAGAAAGGAGGTCATGAGATCGAAACAGGAAGTGAACAATCTGAAGGGATTGAAACAGGAAGCTCAAAGGATATTTTATAAGCATGTACCTGATGGAGGTCTCTGCTGGAGCTTGCTGGGTCTGATGGATTTCCTGCAAACCGGAGGATTACCATACTGGATTAAAAACATCATAAACTGTTTAGGCCTATTTTGGCTGTGCTCAGAATGGTTGGTTTCAGTAGTGTGTTTATTGAATCTTCAGCAGGAATCATTCTCTGCTTTGATTGTTTGACAGTCAGGTCAAAATGTCAAAAGTTCTGACATTTTAACAAAAAAACACTGTTTCTCTTTACCCTATATTTACAGATAAACTGCCCTGGATAAAATGTAAAAACAAAACCCTGTAAAATAAAGAGAGAGAGAGAGAGAAAGATTACCTCGGTCCTTGAGTTGAGGCTCCTCAGAAGAAGCTCCAGCTCAGACAGTCGGCTTTCGAGACTCGTCTGAACCTGTGTGTGCTGTTCCTCTGCCTGAAAAATTAAATTATATTTAAAATCCCACAGGGATAGCAAAAGTTATAGTAAGGGGTAAACACAATATCTTATTAACATTAAGTGATAATCCATTAACAACAACAAACATTTCTTATATTACATTGGTAAAGCTCATTCATTTTAAAGCTTAAATGTGTAAAATTCAATTATATTTTGGCAAACAAAATAAAAACTTCAGTTTCAGCTGATGAGTCAGAAAGAAGGGGGCGCTCACCTGCGCTCTCCCGTTGGCTGCTCTCTCCAGCTCTCCCTTCAGAGCAGTGAACCGCGGCTCGAGGAGTTGAGTGACCCACAGACTGAGGCTCTCTCGGTCCGTCCGGCTGCTGATCTGCTCCTGAAGAGCTTGAGCCAAGCCAACAGCCTTTTGGTGCTGCTGCTGGGCTTTCAGGTCACTCTCCTGGACGCTCTCCCAGAGAGCCGCCACACGCTGCTCGAGCTGAGCCAAGCGCTTGCTGCTCAGAGACTCGGAGGCAGGCTGCTCAAAGTAGAATCATACAAGTTTCAAAAAGTGTTTCTAATGATGGATTTTCAACATGTTAAGAACTGATCCGAGGATCGAGTGAAGAATTTCCTCATGAAAATAATTTATATAAATCAGTGAATAAATTAATTGAACCAGCTCTAGTTTAAAACTAGACAAATGCTTTTAATTCTGAACAATGTACCAGATATTAAATATCCGGGTACACCGTGTATTTTACCAGACGCTGCAGAACCATTACCTGCGAGACAATCGCTGGTGGAACGAGTCGTTCTGGAACCTGTGGTTCTTCTGAAGGGTAAGTAAGTGCAGGTAAAAGATGAGCGGGAAAAGATGGGAGGGATATAAATGATGCTGCCGAGGTGACAGCCTCTGTGAGGTTTATGGCAGGAAGTAAAGACAGAGCCAGGGGTGCAGCGAAGAACCATAAACCTGAAACACAATGAAAAACACTTTTATTTTTTGTTATTTTAACCCCCCCCCCCACAGTTTTATCAATGTTCCAAAAGTTTCAATACAGAACTTTAAAATAATAAAAATGTGATATCAATTAAATACAAATTTTTCAGCTGCAATTCCTTGACTGACCACTCGAGTGAGTAGTGAGCAGAACTTCACTGACAGAAGCGCTCAACTTTACATAAAAAGATTTAAAGCCTGGAACCAGAAGGTATTTATATTAATATCTGTAGTTTTGACCTTGACGGCACATAATTTTATTCCATTTTATTTATCTTTGCTTCATCCATGTTCCAGGTGATTAGAACATGCCTGGTGCCTCTATCCAGATTCACGATGCCATGCAGGAACCCCGAGTGTTTGCAAAATAATGGATAATTGTGAAAGAGCCCAAGAGAATAAGCAAAAGCATCTGGGTTTAACGACTGTGGAGATGATTGCGCAACAGCGGTTCGGACCAGCGCCGGTGGCTTTCTGAAGGAATGTCTGCATCGCCGCCAGAGAGAGCTGTGAAAACAGGGACTGCTACTGAACTACGCCGTGCTTTTTTGAGGGGAAGGTGGTTTTCCACAGAAAAGACATGCTTTTCATCACAAATGTTTGGATGTAATGAAGCCAAACATTAAACCGAGAGCCTCGAAACAAGAAGATCGTCATTTTTTTTGGGTTTTGTAACTATACAGATTTTGTTCGCAGAGCACTGAAAAGAACGCACTGCTCAAAACCAAGATGGTAAATTATTTAAAAGTAATCTCACCCAGCAGCAGCAACAGCAGCAGCAGCAACAGAAGAAGCTTCAGCAGCTTTGGTAAACACCTGCCGGACGGAAGAAACGGTTCGTTCTTACAGAAACGTGATGGTTCTTTTCTAAGGAGGATATTTTAAACAGCTAAAAACGCAACAGGACTGGTTTTAAAATGTAATAAACCAGTAAAAATACTGGATGACAGGTACTAAATAAGTATTTTTAATTAAATGAATGAGTAATAATTTTGTAAACAAGTAATAATTCTGTTCATCAAGCTCTGTATTTGCATTTTCACTTAAATTATTATGAAAACGCACATTAATTCTGGAAAAAAAAAGAGTAATTGTTGGCATACTTTAAGTTCTAATGAATTAAATAATTTAACTGTGAAGTAAGCACGTTATAAATAAGATCTAAATAGTATTTATTTCAGTTCCTTTATTCAAAAAGTGAAAATGGTAAGCATTCATTCATTCCACACAAGTGTTTACTTACTTTTATTTTGATGATTATAACGGACAACAAATGGAAATCCCAAATTCTGTCTCTGTACAATAATAGGAAATATTGTGAAAGTTCTATACTGAAGAGGCGTGGTGGATACGAATGCCTTTAAATGGCCTCTCTGTCAGGGTCTGTATGCAACACCAACACTCGGAAGACTGCTGACTTGACAGTTGCCCAAAAGACAACCATTGACACCCTGCACAAGTAGAGTCCGACACAAAAGGTAATTGCAAAAGAGGCAGCTGTTTACTTACAGAGCTCTGTGTCCAAACACGTTAACAGAGGAGAAGGAAAAGATGTGCAAAATGGATAAACACACTCTGGAGATGATTGTGAAACAAAACCCATTGAAAACTATGGGTGAAAATATTCACAAAGTTTGGACTGCAGCTGGAGTCAAGTGTTTCAACAAGGAGGCCAAAGGAGCCACAACAAACTACTGAGTGCTCATCTGAAAATGTAATATTCTAATTTCCAGTACATTTAGAGATTTTCATTTTCTTTTCATTTGTTTAACAATTCAAAGATATCAGTCTGGTGGAATGAATGTTGTACCAGTTTCACTTTTTGAATAGAATTACTGAAATGAATAAACTTTTCCACGATATTCTAATTACTGTAAGGATTAAAGAGCCGTTCTATTTCACCTGGTGAGTAGAAAGACATTGATGAGAGACATGAGCGCCACCAGCTGATACCATCCTGTACCCAGCCACCAGAAGGTGCCCGTCGCTGCCTTCCCTGTCAACAGAAGAAAAGGAAGTGACATCAGCGAGACGGCACACACAGATCTAAGGGAAGACAAGTGTTAGTCAACAACACAGAGATGGATGCACTGGAACCAGAGCTGAAAAGGGAAGACAGGAAGTGCTGGTTAAAATGATCTTCAGAAAGAGATGAATCTTGGAAACGACCCAGAAGTCAAGTGGAGCGGAACACTACGGAGAGGAGAAAGTGAGAGAGAGAGGAGTATGACGGAGAGCGAAGCGTATCGACCTGGTGAACACACTGCGAACCACAGGACGGCCTTGAGCTTCCGGGTCATGAACGAACCGGCCGCGCCGAAGCCACGGCAGACCCTCAGAAGAGCGTAACCTAAGTCACGAAACACACAGACAGTAACTGGAGATCCATCCATCGTTTTCTCCTCACAGGGCTTCGGTTTAAAGCTAGAAATATCTGAAGCTGTGTAACCTGTGAAAGAAACAAGGGACCACACGGCCGCGAGGAGGAGGAGCTGGGTGGAGGAGCTGCGTCTGAGCTCCATGTGTTTCTCCATGTGCTGCTTCCCTTTGCAGTCATCACCTGGAAGCCAGCAGTGAGCTCATGAAACAACCTCCGACGATACACGCGCTAGTTCAGCCTAAAACATGTGCTTAGAACACAAGATGCTAACGTTCAATGCTAACGGGCGAGACAGCAAAAGTGATGATAAACAGCAGCTTTCGACATCATTTAAAGCCATTCAAATGAACCATGTAAACGTATTTTATTACCTATGTGTTCTTAAAACCGAATTAGTTATGAATGAACCAAAAAGTTTGAACAATGAGGAAAAGTTTTTGTTTTCTTTCGATAAGTGAATTGCATTTGGAAAACTATTGTTGTATTTTTAGGGGATGTCAAATATAATCTGATGATTAAACCAAAGTCACTAGAAGTGAATATTTCTATTAAGTGAATTCCAAGCACAAACTATCAAGTATATTATGCAGCATTAAAATATTGCAATATTCCAATAAAATGTACATTTATGCATTTAGAAGAATGTTCATTCCATTAATCCTTTATAGGAATATTCCCTTGTTGCAGCCCTAATTTAGTCACAAATGCAGCAGTTTCTCAGGGTACCAAAAGTTCGAACCCCAGCCTTCGACTCACTTCCTGTCTCTCTCTACTGTCCCATCTAATAATTGTTGATAGACAAAAATTAAAATTCGATTTAAAAACTCTTTACTTTGTGTGACATGAGCTAGAAACTAAATCCGCATTGCAGTGATTTAAAGGATCAGGATACTCTGCATGTGAACAGAATTTCTGAGATTTCGATGTGTTTAATATTATTTAAGACCATGTTATTAATGTGTCATTTCCATGTTTTATTCACTATTTCTTGTTTGCAGATTTCAATGAATCTCATAGTTATTCCGGAGTCAGAGCTCACAGATCCAATGGTGCATCAAATATTTGAGAGAAAGAGAGGGGACTCAAAAAGCATCTTTAAAGACACAGGTGTCGCTAGCATTGCTGTACTTACAGAGAGAGCCGTTGAGGTTGAGCTGGCGGTCTGCACTCACCACGTCTCGCACATTCACACTGCCGCAGTAACTCTCATGAACTGAAACACAGCCACAAAGTATTCCACATCAAATCAACTCTCAGAAAATAAAAAAAAGTTTAGTCAGCCACATAGAAAACGGAAAGAGGCGGGTCAAACTCACATTGTTCGATTTTAGGATCATTTATTGAGCAAATTATGGTTGAAAATAAGCAGCTGGTCGATAACCAAATATCACCTCAATAATGTGCCGACTAGCCTAGTCAGAAATGACAGAAATCAGCCGTCTTGTCCTGACACAACTGATGTAAACTGACTCGTGGGAACCACAACTAATAAATATTCACATACATTAAATGCTCCAATCCAGAGGAGGAAACACCACACCAGGTGTTTTACTCCCCTGGAGAAAGCAAAACTGTCCAACTCAGCAAAGCATTTACTCTCCCATGTGATGGCTTTTGAGCAAGACTTGACAAGGTATAAAAAAAGAAGAAGAAATCAGGCGTTTTTGGTTTTTCACAAGGTTTCCACACAATAGTTCCAGTTATTTCTTAGAATTGCAGCAATCCATTTGCTTCTCCTTTCTTTGGAACACATGTGTCTCTGAAGCCTCTCCCCATTTTCAGCCTACACTGCTTGCACACGGACAGGCTTTCTTCACCTTCGGGCTCCCGTGATGTCATGTGCACTCCCTCTATACACGCGAATACTTGAAGTCTCTACTTGAAACTAGAACATATCACACGGGTGTAATCGTGTGTAAGTATAAAACACGAGACCCCTCACCCGTCTGTTCAACTCTGTTCAGCGCCATCGAGGTGTCCGACTCTTTCTGATGTGTTGAACTTGAAGATGCCGAATACGGAACAGAAAATAACGTTTCTTTTTCTTGTTCTGCGGCGTGGATGGAGCAGTCTTTACAGATGTAGCCGTTAGCACGTGTTTCTGTTTTACTGGCCCCTCCATTCTCAGATAAAGTGATGTGAGCGGTTCTTCTTTGCCGTGCTGAAACAAAGAAATCGCAGATGAATGAAGCCTTTGTTTGTTAAGCTGATCTACAGGTTATATTAGTAAAGAAATAATCACTACTTATAAAGCAAAATAAAAAAAAGAATCTTGGATGCTGAATACGTTCCAAATTTAACTTCCAGGTGAACTACTTTGCAGCCTCAAGTTCTGGACACCAAAAGATTTGAAAGAAACAAGCAAAGCCACTGACCGGTGCGTAACGTTTGTGAGGAGCTTTTCTGTGTGATGGTGGACTGCTGACGGAGGCTGGAGATGAGGGAGGCATCGCTGGGAGTGCTGCTGGTGAAGCTCAGCTCAGACGTGCACTGATCTCCTCGTGGAGTCAGAGAGAAGGTGGAGGAGTCCACCACGGACAGCCCCTGCTGCTGCCTCCTGCCTCGGACAGACCTGCAGATAACCATGCACACGATGAGACGGAAACTTCTGATTTGTTCGACACAATACATCAAACTTAGGAGCTTTAAATACATTTAAATGCAACATCTCTAAAGACATTATGACTCAAATATGAGTGCTTTTAAAATCAGAATCATTCACCTTCACAAATAGACCATTATTGAATTAAACTGAAGAGCTTTAAAAGTAAATGTAAGAGTTGTGGAGAGTCTTGAAGCCCCCAGGAACCCAGCCATGACTTTGCTCTCTCAGGTGAGCTGTACAAACCTGCAGTGAGACACGTCCAAATGTGCCGCAAGGTAAATTGCAAAAAAACACCACTTTCTTTAAAGGTGGAAACCCGTCATTTTTACTTTTTCCAAGTCATAGTTGTTCAAATAAAACCAAACATTGTAATAAATCATTAACCAGCAGCATCCTTGAGCTTGGCTCTCATTACGTTCATGTTGAATGAAGGTTATTAATCCACGATCCGTCACGGGGCAGAGCTTTCTGATAAGAGTAAAGCAACACCGTGAGAAGTCACTCTGACCTGCTGACTGTGCTGCTGCTGATGGAGCTGCTGCTCGTACTGGTTTTCGTTTGCTTGTAGGAGCCCACGTTGTGATTCAGCTCCGTGAAGCTGTCGTCACCATAGAAACCAGTGCTGGTGTGGATTCTCAAACTGCGGCGAGACATCCTGGGCGAGTCGTACACCGGAGTGATGTTATGCTCCTTCTCAAAGTCCAGAGCAGCAGAGGAATAACTTGAGCTGAAGAGAGGAAGTTCATGGATTAGTCACAAGAGGAACACATCATCACCTACTCTTCTGTGCATATTAAAAACAGGTAGAAATGCTATTATAAAGACTCAAGAGGAACCAGTACACACGTGTGTTTTGTGAACGGAAGGAGTCAGCAACAGAAGCACAAAATGCACATTTCTGTCAGTAAATCAGAGCTCGGCACAAGTCGTGTATAAACAAACACCAGAGAATCCGGCACAACAGCAAGCAATGGAAAGAGACACAGATCTTAAAATAACAATCCCAAAGGCAGCGTGTTCCTGTGAGAAACAGCCTCTGGATCAGAGCCACGCTAGATTCGCTGGAACACTGACAAAACTTCTCTCCATCGCAGAAGTCACTTTATCTGCAGAGGGCATGCTAGCTTAACCTCCAGCGAAGTGGCATCATAACTTAAAGAGTACAAGCTCCTAGGTAAAGCAAACGGGAAAGAATTCACAAACTTGTGCAAGTGCCAACCAGCCTGCATGTGAACCCAGCCCAGAGGCACAAAGCAAATCATACACCCTCTAGTGTTTTAATTAATCCAAAGAATTAATTTTGAAATACATCTTAAAATAACCTGAGAGCTAATTGCATTCTACTAACAATTAATAACTAAAAACAAAAAGTCACTGCCTGCTGCCCCGGGTCTATGCTCCTTAGCTGCAGAGATTTACTGCTCGACATTTATTGGCAAGTGCCTGATTAGGGCATGGTGCTACCATTAGTATGCTAATTACTAGATTAGCACGCTGTATAGTCCGGGCAGCAGACACAGAGGTCAAACAGCACCCCACTATCAGCATTAGCCTCACACACGGAGATGAGATGCACGAGTGAATTACGGTGAACACACACAAAGCTCCCGCGTCGCCAGAGCTCAAGCGGCTAAGATTCTCTCCACTGACGAGACGTATATTGATGATATTGAAGATAACAACCATTTAAAATGTTCAAAGCATTTCTGGAACGTTTGAGGGACTGCTTTCTACGCGGCATCATCTCCTGAGGATTGTTTGTTGATGAAGGGTTACAGCCTTTGGTAATCGTGCCGATACAAATGTTCAAGTTTCCTCCGGATGTGAGCAAAGTTCAGCTGTGAACCCATTGGCTGTTCACTAAATCTGGTCTGTGAAGGGGCCTTCCTCTACTGCACATGAGCAGAACTGAACACACTAAATAACTGCAGAGTGTTCGACACAGACTCCATCGTTCAGCTGCTCCAGCAACTGTTCCTTCAAACCTCTTTCCTTCATCCAGAAACTTTTCCCAACATCCACCTCTTCACAATCCTATGCACAATTTAAATAAGTCTCTAAATAATATTCAAATCAGATACACAAAAAAAGCTGTTGGAAAGTGAGACAATCAGTCGCTCTGTTTGTAAGGCTCTCGCTCACACAATGGATCTTTGTAGGCGTGCATGTGTTCCCTGTCAGACATGCGCCGAACAAACTCAATTCACCAGTGTTTGGCAGTGAGTGCCAGCAGCAGATGGCTGAACGCTTGCTGCTCCGTCCCACAGCTTCACCCACATCACCCCCTCTCTCAAACACACTCACAGACCCTTACGACGCTATGAACTACACTGAAAGAATGTAACGTAATGTCGCCATATTATGCAAATTCAGCTTTGTTACAGCTTTCTACCATGTTTTGTTGTTGGTCCCTCTTTAGAGACATGCATTACGTTTTTTTTATCGTTGTTTTTAAGTCATTTGTGCATGTCGATCATTGATTTCCTCCCCACCCATGAACCAATCAGATTAACAGCTTCCCGTTCCCATGTAGAGCAAACAAGCTGTCTGAGCATAAATACAGAAGTATAGTAGCGAAACATCTTATAAACTTTATTTATTTGTAGCAGAGCACTTCTAAACTTATTTCATACATATCCGAGTGTCTCTGGCATGAGCACAGCAAACATAAACATGAACCAAATGCATCGGTGCATGAAAGAAGTGCAGAGTGTGTTGAAAGAGCCAGCGGCTCATACGATTTAAAAATGGAGAAGGAACAAAAAAAGAAAAGAAAAGTTATCAGTGGTGAACATCTGCACCACTGCTGGAAATGTGTCTTGTTTATTTTCTTGTAGCCTTAAATGATGCTAATGAGTTTCGTCAATCAGAGATCTGCAGGTCTTTATGCGTCACTCTTATACTAGCTCAACTTAAAAAAAGAAAGAAACATTAAGATATTCTATTAAATATATTTTTGATAAACCAGAGAAAACACACGCACACATATTTATTTATTTGGTACAAAAACAACCCAGAGGTCCTGTACGTTTCCCAGAGTTCTTCAGCGGCTTTGTGCACCAAGAGATTTTAGGCCACTAGCACATCTTTGAGTTTTTGGAGCAACAGCTCACCGCAGAGACATCATGCAGAAAGACCTTGCCTCAACTCCTCTTCAAATAGAGGTGGCTACCTCGAATCCCAAAACTGCACCAAAAAAATTAATGGCCCCAACCATCCTCCAATCAATTGAGGAATTCTATTAACTTACAAATAAATGCATCACATCTTCTGCAGCTTTGTGCAGGTCTAGGTTTTGAGCGTGTGGACAGCTTAATTAACCCAGGAAACGAGAGGAGGATATGACAAACAGAATTCCTGTTGGCCATTAGGTGATCACATATGTATTTCATGAAAAAAAAGAAGAAGAAATGAGTTCCTAGTGTATGAAAGACCACACACTTGTTACTTTCTAGATCAATAATGCATTTTTAATTTTGAAACATTGATTTAATTTCTATAAATGCCTCCATAAATACTAAGGATGTTTAAGTTACAAACAAGACAAACTTAACTCTGATTGTCCAGCATTGAACAGCCTCCATTAGTTTACCAAGTAATATTAAGCTATTATATAATACTGTTATTACAGCCCATCTCTGTCTCGCTCTCTCAGACACGCACACACAAGGCCAATTCTGGGGAAGCGTGGTATCAGTCAGAGCAGTGAGCCAGGCTTCCGCGTTATCTCTGTACGTCAGGAGGCGGGTTTTCCATCACGGCGTTTGCTCGGCATACAGTAACAATTTCACATTCCCCAGCCATTAGTTTAGCATAACTCCATCATTTACCTCAGGTGAAACCACACCTAAATACTACCCTCCCCCTCACATGTTCAAACAACACTGCTCCACCTCAGCAGAAGCGCTGCAACCTCATAAAACGGCTCCACGAACGCTTGATAGATGTTATTATTATTATTACACAGTTATTATCACAAGAAACCGTCACTGAAGATTCAACCAGTTTTCATCCGCATGACTCAAAATTTACCTCTCATTATTATTTACTCACTCTTAGGTGGATCCACAGTTAAAGAATTCTACACCCACTAGGTCATCAACACTTACGTTCAGCAAATGAGAGAAACATTTCTCAACTTGTTAAAAGCTATGATGATTATAATCATTGCCAGTAAACAATAAAGATTACAATTAATATAGAACCACTAGATTAATATAGAACTACTTTAGATTTTCAGTTAAATAACATTCTCAGTTTAAAGCAGATGCCTACGGTTCAGAGAAATAAAATGTTAAACATTATGGTTTAAGGCTTAAGAACAAACTACTTGAACAAGTTAAAGTTAGTTAGAAACGTGGGTCACAATTTGTTATTAGTGGGACTAAACTCAGAAAGTAATTTCTACATGAACACTTCCCCAACTTTTTAAAACTGTACACCACTCAAAAGTTTAAACATCATTTAGCTTAATTTTTTTAAAAAAGGAAAGAAAAAAAATCAACATTTGTGTTTTTTCCTTTTAATTAGAAATGGGGAAACAAAATGTGTGGCTTTTACTTCTTCCACTTCTAATTGATAACTTCTGAAGTTCTGAGTTTCAGACTTTAGGAAAGATTTTATTTCATGCAATAATAGGTGCTGAAATCAAATTTTCTTAGTAAATAATTTATTAAATAAGCTTTCCAACCCTTCTAACTATAACTAATTATATTAACAGTCCCCTCTCCAGATCATATTCCACTTGGAAAGAAATTTCATTCCATTATTTAGAAAAAAAAGTTTTGAAGTGGATGAAACTAGACTTATATTTTATGTATAAATTGGGGGCAATTTTTTTTTCCAGAGACTATTAGAGATTCAAAGAATATAGATTGCTGTGAAAAAGTGTTATTTACATTGATTTACATTTAAATATCTATTTTACATTGAGTAAGCGTTGTAAAATCAATCACTTTAAAAATAAGAACCATAGACAGAATTAATATTTAACGAACCCTTCAAACACATGATTTTAAACGATTCACTTAAATTTGGCCAGATTGTCTTAAGTTTTGAAACAAACTCTATAAGATCACATCAACACTTGATTCATGTGAATGTAACTTTGTAAAACCACCAATAAAACATTTTCTCCAAGCTACAAACAAGCTATTTTCACGCAGAACAAACTCACTCAGGTTTGGAAAAGCATAGACTGAGTGTAATATTAGTGATCATTCCATGAGGAAACGGCCGCTGTCTCTCACCTGAGAGAATAGGTGTATCCGGTGTTATCCGGAGTACACTGAGGAGGAGTGTACGTGTGCAGGGGGGAAAAATCCATGGTGTTTGCTGGAGCACGCTGTGAAGACCAAACCAGACGTCAAAAGCACACTTCCACAAGCACAGCAGCCGACGTTTAAGAGACGAGGGGTGTGAGCTCCACTCACTAACAGCAGCGTCACACCCACCACACCAACACCGAGAGCCTAGGGTTCAGCCTGCCTCCTGGAGGAATCCTGACCGACAACTTTACTTGTGTAGTCTGATGCAGGGACTGAGCGTCTCCTCTTTAAAGGTAGAGTTTCTCGGCAAACTCAGCTCAAATCTATCTGTATTGGGTTTTATTCCATTACAGTGAAATAGAATTAAAGAGGTCATGAACTGAGCAAACAAGCAGCAGTGGATATTTGAGGTGATGGTGAAATGCTGACATTTCCAGAACTCAAAATGGTTTAGTTTGGCAATAACTGGGATCAGCTCTGGAGAAATAGGGAGCAGAAAGTTTTACTTGGGGTGTGTTCACACTTTAAATTTATAAGATCCGGATCACAAAACAAAAGGATTAATTTGTTTCTGGTCTGGTTCACATTTGCAAAAGGCATAGCGACACGCCCACAACCTGATGGTTGGTTTTAGTGATGCAAGCATTGCACAATGAAACTCACAGATGTTGCGGACCGTCTTAAGGGCAATCACTGTACAAAGCTCAGCGCTGCTGTAAGCAAAAACGTTTCCATTGCAGGAAATATTTGATGAAACAGACAGAATCACTGCTATTCACCTTAGAGCTTTGCTCAATATAGAAAAAACAGAAACGATACACTAAACCAAAAACTAAAGCATTAAACATCGACACACGTTATAAAAGGGTATTGAAATAAGTTTCAGTCTGAATTTACATTTTTAACAAGTCTGTTACTGCTCTGATTGTTCAACAGCTCTGAATGTTCAGTCAGCTCAATCCAAAATATCCGATAAGAGATGAAACAGTAGTCAGCGTACAAGATTCTACTCTGACCATGAAGTTATCAGAGCATGCTCAAGTTTCCAATGCCGTCACTTTTTTCTCAATTCATGACCCTTTAGCATCACTGCAAAATATTAAGCAGCTTTACGCTCTCTGAACAACTGTCGTGAAGTTCTTCTAAATGATTCTTTGTTTAATTTTTTTTACTTGATTATTCATGCCATCTGGCTTTTAAAAAAAAGATTCCTTTTCACAGTATTCAAAACTAATCACAGTATTCTTACAATCCAAAATGTAAAGAAACGTAAAACTTTATGATTTCAAATCAATCATAAGTTTTAAATGCTTTACTGTGATTTGGAACGGCCTAACTTCACTGTGTATAAAACCCAAACATCTGAACACACGCAGCTCTCGATATCATTCAACAAATCATGTTCCTTTTCTGTACCTTTCCTCTGAATCCGTGTCTCCTCATTCTCAACGGCTTAAGAGCTCCACAAAAGTGAGGGACTACCAAGAGACAGGCTGAACATCAGGAGAAACCTCTTGCAGCTCTTTTTCTTTCCAGGGCGCATTACACAAGCCCAAACAAGCTCAGCTACGTTCCTCTCATGACCTTACTCTCACAGAGAAATAAAGAAGTCACTGGTGAAAAGCACAAGCTCCTTTCTTTGTGTTTCAACCAAAGGTGAGGGATCTGTGGTGGTTTCCATATCTTTACGCTGGTTTTCGCATGCACACAAGCGCAACTGCACCACCTGCATCTCCAAAACAAGTGCGCACGTTTGAAAAGATAAAGAGGTGTGGGCGAATATTTAAATACAGTACGTGCTCATTTGCATACAATTAAACTGCATCACGTGAACAAACTACGTTCCTAGTTTAAATTGAGTCGCATATAAGATGGAGTGAGTAGGGTTTAGCAGGGTTTTCAGACCCTATATATCTACGACCTTATATCTACGCTATTAATGCGTAAAGTGCACTTGTGCAGCGCATCATAAATCATGCAAAAATACATCTCCCTTTGTGAGAATGATCCAAGGCCATGTTTAATGTCAAGAGTTTTGAAAGAAAGGAGCTTCGTTTGCTGTCCACGAGAGACTGATAGAATGCAAAAGAGCATCACTGAACCTCTAACAACAACTAAATATTGCAGCACTTGCCAGTCTGACCATCAGTTCCTATAATCTCCTGTTGTTTTGAAGGTAGTCCGGTTGAGAAATGACAATCCAGCTCGAGGGTGCGCAGAACGAGTGGCGCATGTCGACAAACGAATACAAATATTTAAATAAAAATAGCCATCTATTCCCACGCAAGGCGCAGATCCTTCTGGATTCACATGAAAACACAAAAGTTACGAGGTTCACAATTACTAGTAGGAAAATCCCAAAATGGCTTCCACAACACAGAAAAACCAGACGGATCAAGTCGCGAGCGCGTTCCTCCCCTTTCCCAGGCTCAGCTGTCAATCAAACTCGTACTTTGAATCTATTGGCGGAGAGGCAGAAGCTACGCCTCTAAACTTACGTCATTCAGCTTCGCGTGTATAAAGATTTATAAGCGCTCGTGAGCTGAAATTGTTAATACGATACCGATATAAAATACGAAAGTTTTAAAAAGACAATAAATACTAAAAACGTTATTTCACACTTTCATAAAATCACCCTTTCTTTTTTCAGACAAATCACTGTCACAGTTGTGTAATTCTTAGGGCCCAGCAAATCAGGTCCTTGATATACTGCAAAGCTCATAAAGGTCTGCACAAAGTTTGGAATCTGTGGTCATCAGGAACAGACTAAAGATGGAGTTTAGTAATAACAATTAAAATTAAAAACTAATATGTCTGTTTGTCAGTGCAAGTCAGGTCGTTATGTGACCGTTTCGGTCCACCTCTCTAATCCGTGATCTCTCATCTGTATTATATATGGCCTGATGGTCCGTAGGAAAAACAAGTAATAAATAACTACAAAAATTCACTGCTTCAATCCAGAGGAGGAAACACCACACCACGTGCTTACTCCTCTGGAGATAACAAAACTGTCTAACTCAAACGAAGCATCTACTCCCCCATGTGGTGGCTTTTGAGCAGGACAGGACAAAGTAAAAAAAGAAGTGCACACAAATGCATATGAAAATGGACTACTCAAAAGAATAATTATATATTACTGAATATGATCCAGTCTATTCTTCAAGCTACATGCACGATTGAACATGAACTACATTTCCTAAACTAAACAGGAAAGTATAGAAAATGATCTAAATCTATTGATTTTGCAAAATATATATTAAATTGAATATGTGGACCACTGTGTCTCAGAAACAAACCTGTTGCAGATGGCTCGCAATCCACCACCAAAACCTTATGCACACTTTCATTAAAAAATCCAGCAACACAAAACTGCATAGCGATTTGAAACTCTTGTTTCTCCATGGTTTTATTAGGAAAATCTTGATTTGTTGTTCGCTTATTAAATTTGTAACAGGAGCGCCATCTATTGTTTGTTTATAGCACTACGGCCGCAGTGTTGCCATACAAATCTTGACATTTTTGAAGAATGATTGTACACTTAAGGTGGAGTTTCCGCACAAATAACGACTTAAATTACGTTTAACGTTAAAATAAGGCTTGTCATAGCACAAATGGACATTTGTGCAATGACGACATTACTGTGATTTATCGATCAACTTATTATCGATCAAACACGATAACGTTACAAAAACAGTTAATGACGGGATTTCTGGCTCATCGCGATTTAACTTATATCTAAAAGTGTCGGGTACGTTTAGTCGATAAAAGGGCAGATAAACCAGGAATTACTCACATTCGGCTTCCTGGTAAACTTCTGCAAATTCATTCAGGCGTTAGCGACGGTTGTCAAAGTCCAGCGGTTGAAATGAGCAGAAAATCCGAACGGTTAAATGAAGACTTATGCAGCTCCTCGATGAACCAGGCACTTTAATAGATCATTATCTGTCTTTAGGACACAAGGAGCAAAGTTTAACGACTTCACTCAACGCTGAACATCAACAGAGAACAGACTCACAAACGCTGTTTGAGCACTGACAGCATCTGGCGCGCTCCAGGAAACCACGCCCACTGATGGAATGACGAACTGACGTCAAACATTTATTTATTTATTTATTTATTTATTTATTTATTTATTTATTTATTTATTTATTTATTTATTTATTTATTTATACCAAATTATTCAATTAAATGTATATTAGTATTAGTATAAATTGTTAAATTTATATTCGTGAGTTTTATTTTGTTCTTTTTAATTAATTAAATATGTTGTTATATATATATATATATAATATATATAAACTGACAATAGAAATATGTTTTTATGTTAATAATGATATTGTAAAACAATAGAAAAGTGACCTGCAATGTATACTTCTCTTAAAATACTATTTTACATTCTATACGATAAAAAAGTACAATTCTGTAAAAGGACGCATGCAAAAAACTTACGTCATTATATATTTGTAATTATTTAGTCAATTAACTTTAAGAAGAAAGTTTATCCTTTCAAAGAATTGCTTTTTTTTGTTTCCAAATTATTAAATATTTTCAAGACAAACTTCTAAAGTGTTAAAATGTGGAAATTGGCCTGAAATGTAGCAAAATGCCTGTAAAGTTCACTTAAATATAAAAATTGTATCAATTTCATTATATATAAACGTTAAATGCAAAGTTCAGCTTTATAATTAACAAAATATGTTAGTACATATATAAAACTAAATATGTTGGCACATATATAAAACCAGACATTTTCTTGGTTTGGACATTAATCCATATTAATAGCTTATTAATAATATATTTTATTTTGCATGTTCTTGCAAATATTGTGATGTAAGTACATAAATAAACAAATCTATTGTACGTTTTCTGCAGTAATGCATGCAGTAATAAACACTATATGCGTTATAATGACACTATACGAATTAGTCATGAATTTATGTGTTAAATATAAAAACAAACAAGAATGGAGGGAAAAAAAGATTTTTTGACAATAAATGAATAAATATAAACTACAGAATTACATTTAATTAGCATTATATTTAATACAGAATTATCACGTTCACCTTACTGTGAATATTAACATTTTAAGACCACATTTCACACACAAAATGATTGTATGAAAGATTTAATAAATAAGTAGATGAAATAATGAATAATAGTAGATGTGGAAAGGAGTCAGAGAGTGAATGTAATGTGAAGGAATCTATTCTCTCTCCTTCAGATGAACTGGTGACTGAGACTGGGCGGTGCTGAAACTGCCCATCAACACCTTACAGATACTACCGGAGGACACAAAAGAGCCATTTAGGACATCAACTGCATCCTCTGAGGAAATCTCTGATAAATACATCATCTGACATCACCTATGTCATGTAGATTTAATGCGGTTAGCTTTGTGTACATTGCCAGCGGACGAGGCTAATCACTGGAACGAGGGGCATCTGTAAAAGCAGCACATCATCACATCGTAAAGACAAATGCAGGTAATTAGCTTTTGTTTATCCACTCATTTGCTCCTGCATGTGAACGAAGCTACAGCCTAAGCTGTCATATAAAGGTGCTGATGCTGAGATTTTTACATATGTGACAGTTTGACAGTCTGACAGGGTGATGTTGTTTTAATATGATGCGTGCAAAAACATAAAAAAATGAGGTGTTATTTTATTATTATGTTTATTTCAATAAATTAGTCATCTTTGTCACACGATTGCCCTACTCTGCTCTTTTCATTTATTTTCAGGCTTTCATGCAGAACTTGTAAACATTGATGCCAAGCTCAATTTTTTATGTCACAAACCTCTCGATTACGATAATAAGTAATATTTATTTAAACACGTGCACTTCTGTTTTAGAGCTGTGTGGAAAATTGATGAAACATGGAGAATTATGAGCATTTCTACGCTCGAATTCTGGCTGAACTGCAAACGGAAGTGACGTGTGAGGCGAGCCGCAGTACAGCGTATGCAGGAAAGGGGGCGCCCTCGTTCATTTGCTTCTACGGCAAACCGATTCTACCTCCGGTGGTGAGTTACTCTTTTTCCACTTGCAAAAGTCGTAGTTTACGTTTTTTTTACAACATTTAAAAAAAAAAACATAATTACCGGTAGATGTGTTTTTTACGCATAGGCGTAAAAAATGAATGTTTGTCACATTGTAAACGAATTTCAGCGCAATTAACCATTATTATACATCATATAAAATTTTTATTTTTAATATTTTTCTACATCTAATGTTTGTCTACATCTAATGTCAATCTAAAGCCTGTTTATTTGGTTTTATTTTAGATTTTTATGCTGTTTGTTTGTCATTTTTAGCACTTTCCATTCCTGGGTTTCCTTCTATTGTCTATTTACATATGTACAGCACTTTGGTCAGCTTGCTCTTGTAAATGTGATTAAATAATAAACTACTTGAAGTTAACTCCAAGACCTGCTTTACCTACTCAATGCATTAAGGTGTGTTCACCTGTCACCATCAGTCGGCCATGTTGGAGATAGTCACAAGTTTTCTAACGAAGAAAAGTAAAATGGCTAACTATTACAATAGATCCATTAACGTTCAATAAATCTTTACAGTAAAACATTTTCCAAGTCTTGTTTTGTCCAGAATTGTGCATCTCTGTTTTATATTTTAAAGTTGTATGATGTCAGCATTTGTTGTTTTCACTCCTGTTTGCAGCTCAGTGAAAAAGAACGAGAGGAAATGGTTGAATACAGGACTAGAGCGTCACAGAGAGAGGCAGTGAGACGTACCAAACAGAAACATCCCAAAGAAAAGCAGATTCAGAATCAGATTCTCTCTCCTCTATCCACCCTTATGGTATATAAACAACATTTACACAGTTACACTACACTTCAGTCACTCCTGTTCTCTCTGCATCACAGGCAACAAAAGTACTGGATTCACCAAAGCCTTTACAGCATCACGACTCACCATCTCCAAAAGCTGATGTCGGGAAAGGTTTTACGCCTCCTGAGATGACAAATCTCACACCGGGTGAATCCTCTGAGCCTTTTATTCTCACTTACAAGAAATCCACGACTCCATTAGAAGCACAAATGAGAGAGAAAGCCACAGAAATAAAACAAATACAAGAAGAAACTGAAGCAGGAATGTGTCTACAGAGTTTACTGAAGAAATCACGGGAGTTCATTGAAAAAGAACAAGGGTTAAAAGTCACCAAAACTGTATCAGAGATGCCACCGGAGAGTGTCGGCTGTCTGCAGAATAGAACTGGCTCCGGTTTATTGTTTTACAGCCCTAAAAAGAGCCCAGAGACAATTAATGCCACGCTAAGTCCCAGGGTGTACCATGAGCGTCCTCGTCCAGTTTCAGCTGGAAGCCTCTTCTTTTCTTATACCGAAAAACCAAAGCCCCGGCCGAAGGATTTAAAAACCGAGCAAAATTCAACCCATTTTAATGAAACATTTAGACGCTTAGAGCTTTCCCCGGTGGACCCTCTATTTCGAAGGAGATGCCACACACTCGACAGCCACGCCTCCTCCTCTCGACCAATCATAGATAGGAGTCAGGAGAGGATGCCGCGGTTCATGGCCGGGGTCACGGCGAAGACACCTCCTCGACTGTCTCCTCCTTCACCCGTCAGTAAGAGCTTCTCAAGGGAGTCTCCCGGATCAGGATTAAGGGGGTCCGCTGTCACTCCAGACTCCCCTTCTCGTGCCAAAGTCTGCTCGTACAGGAGCTGCAAGAGTGGTGCTAATCTGGCGTCGAACGAAAGAAGAGCAGGTCAGAACTTATTCTTAAAATTATTTTAAATCCATTTGTTGCTTTTGAGATCCAGGATTAGCATTAAATAAGAGATTTATGATGGGTAGTTTTTAAAAAGTATTGGTCTGCTCCGGGGCTGTAGCGGGAGCATGAGATATAACGGAAAATGAGTGATGCTGCAGTTCATCGACTGTCCACATGACGCTAGAGGCAGTAGTGAGCAAATTCCCATTGACTCCAATGTGCTCAACTTAACAGCAGATTAAAAACATGAAACTAAGAGGTTTTTAATTTGTATTTTGACTAATTTTCACAAAGTTTGATGCGCATGACAACTGTGGGATGGTGGATTTGTGTTTTAATCATAAGTTATATTTAAAGCATCGTATCTATGCTATCTGTGTGCACAGAAGAGTTCTCGCAGCAGGTTCATTCGCTGGAAGACATGCAGAGGTCTCTGGAGGAGGAGAACTATGCTTTCTGGATGTCCAGCTTGATAGCGGAGTATGAGAGAGGACAACTGCAGCCCAGTCCGGTCAGAGACAATTCATGAATGTAGTTGTATTTGGATCTTGCGAAATATTTGGTGTTGGTGAGTAGTACAGTAAACTAAAAGGAAAAGACTGATGTTGTACTTGGAACACAATTGTTTGTATCTGGTATCTGAATATACATTCATTAAATTTTTCCAATGCAGCCTTTAAGGCTAAAGAAGTTGAGTTAATACAAACTTTGAATGAAATATATTAAAATAACACTTCCCTATAGCTACCCTTGCACAAAATCAGGGATTAGGATTTTAGACAGGTGTGTGATGTCACTTATACCAAACGTCTGCTAATGATCATCCGTGTAATGTGTAGTTTGAAACCCAGTAATGATCTGAAACAGAAACTGCTGTGTAGGAGGTTTAAACCTGGGTGAGAACAGTAAAACTCTGAAAACAGTCATATCGCATCACCATGTCTCTTCCAGGCATTTTTTCCAAAGCAACCACTAGATGGAGTGGTTTGTCAAGGAAACGTTCAGCTGATGAGAGATACATCAAGTTAATTTCCCTTGAAATCAGAAAGTGCCCAGCAGTGCCATTAGCTCAGGGCTGGCAGAAACTAGTGGAGCCCATGTACACGCATCTACTATCCGGTGAAGCCAAAGTGGTCTTCAGAGGTGATAACAAGACCAAGCGACTTGAGTATGCACAGAAATATAGGAACTTTGTGCAGAGAATTGGCAGAATATGCTCTGTGCCGATGAGGTGAAATTGAAATGATTTAGATGTAGCAGAAGTGCTGCAATAATGAGTGTCTGCAGGCAACAGTGAAGCATAGTGGAGGTTCCTTCAATGTTTGGGACTGCATTTCTGCAAGTGGGTTTAGAGATTTGATCAGGAATAACGGTGTTCTCAATTCTGAGGAATACAGCCAGATATACTCTGCAGCAGGACAATAACCCCAAACATACAGCCCCAGTCATTATTAAGAGCTGTCTTCAGCATAAATAAGAACCGGAAGTGATGCCATGGCCCCTAAAGAGCCCCAATATCAACATCAGGAAGCTGCATCCACAGAAGATCTGGTCCTCTTGATCTTGGTCCTCCAAGATTCTTTGTTACAGGATTTATGCACAACTTCATTGAACTTTTGACCACTGCTTGTATATTAACCCCCAAAATAAGACCCACGTTCTATTTTTCACATTATTTAAACTTGAATCTATACGGTCGGTATTCCATTCACCTGTCAGAACTCTGCAGATGCACTGACTGTATGTGATGTGAAACACCATCGTTTCCTGTCATTCAGGATGTGGAGGAGCGGCTCCGGAGATGGGGGGTTCTGGGGGCTCCGAGTCCCTCCCCAGGGCTGGACAGGGATGAACGGTACCCTGTGCTGAGCCCCAAGCTGAGTCCCGGAGACAGAAGATACCAGGGGCAAAGTTTGGGTACGTCTGAACAAACAAACCTCTCACAACAGCGTGGAAAAAGCGATACTTTTGGTTCTTTACGACTTTCTTAATTCTTTATTTGCTAAGCTCTCAATTATCCCTTCCTTACATCACTTTTCTGCTTTTTTTTAAATAAAAATGTAGAAATTGTAATACATTAAACCTCCTGCAGGTGGCAGGTAGAATCACTGACTTGTAACTAAACCATAAATTGGACTCAAATAGAGAAACCCTCCAGTTTAACTGGAACTTCCACCTCAAACCTCTTCTGTCTATCTTTGTGTTCTAGGCTCCTCCTCAGAAGCAGCATCTCCATCCCTCCAGACTCCAGTTTACACGAGAGGCTTCGGGAAGAGCAGGAACCGGCAGAGTCAGGTGGATACGTCTTGCTTTAGAACCACCAGCTTGATTCTTCTGAATCTAAACGGACTGTTTTTGTTCTGAATGGCAGGTTTTGTCAGAAGAACAGCAGAGGGCGCTGTGCCGCCTCGGTGCCACGGCCAAGGGCTTCCTCACCAGGCGGCTGCTGATCACAGACAAAGTGAAAAACCTGCGGCAAACTGTTCAAGTGAGAACACACCACTAAACATTTTTGGAAAACGCAACAAACATCAAAACAAACCTTGGCTTGAGGCAGGAGTCAGTGCTTGTGTTTGCTTGGAATCCTCAGGACACGCAGGAGTTCCTGGGTTCTCTTGGTGCTGATGCTCCACAGAGAAGGCCGTCTCTTTCCCAGCAGGATCGAACCCTACAGGAGCGCGTCCGGGCGCAGGTTTTCCCTCTTTCTTTGAGCAAAACAAGAGCAAGTGAGGTTTTAGCGTTTATGTGTCGTTTTCTCCCCAGTTACGTGCAGCACTGTTGGACGTCCATGATATTTTCTTCTCTCTGACGCTGGAGGAGCGATTGATGCTTATACAGCAAG
This sequence comes from Danionella cerebrum, assembly GCA_007224835.1. Taxonomy (NCBI): domain Eukaryota; kingdom Metazoa; phylum Chordata; class Actinopteri; order Cypriniformes; family Danionidae; genus Danionella; species Danionella cerebrum. The sequence continues at coordinate 379,742 of SRMA01025234.1, read as the reverse complement.
ATAGGGAGCTTCAGACAGAGAGACGACTCCGAGAGATGGTGAGCGACTACTTTAGGTATTGTTTTATACCTGTGCTGTGCAGTAAATCACGGCTGAATGATTTCGCTCACAGGAAAAAGCAAAAAGCCCCAAAGACAAGCTGATTTTGTCTGCAGCTACACAGAAATCCCTCGAGCGAAAGAAGAGGTGAGTGTGATTACCTTCAATTCCTGCCTGGAAGCAGTCCGTCCATCCTCCTCTGACGTCTGGCATCAACAAGGCAAAAAGAACTGCTGCTTATTGGATATTTTCTCTTTTTCTGACAATTCTCTGTTAGAGATGGTTGTGTGAGAATCCCAGCAGTTTCTGAAACACTCAGACCAGGCCCCGTTCGGTCACTTAGATCCCCTTTCTTCCTCGTTCTGATGCTCGGTTTGAGCTGCAGCAGATCATCTGGACCAAGTCTACCTGCAGCGAGTTGCTGCCTTGTGATTGGCTGATTATACATGTGTGTTAATGAAGAGTTGGACAGGTGTGCCTAATAAAGTGGCCGGCAGGTTGACGGAACACAAACACAGAAAAAGTCAAAAGACGGTTTGATGAAAAGCTATTTTTCTTTTTTTAAATGCAAAACAAGCCTAAAGCAAAAATGAAAGAACCGTGATAGACACGGTTCCATGAAGGAATTCCTGACACAGAACCGAGCAGAAGATAAGAAGAGTAGAGTAGCTTCCTGCTGTTCATGTGGAAGGATTAATCTTCAATAGAATCCTTGTTCCTTTCGGCGACGCATTGATTGATTTCCAAAAACACGGGGTTTTCTACCAAAAAGTGCTCCAAATATAGAAGCATTTGATTGATTAGAAAATATAAAATGTTTGTTTGTTTTAAAGGGAAGTTGGTAAAAAGTCATATCAACATGTTTGAGTAAGATCCGTGTGTAGCTGCCTTGCAGTGGCTCAAAAGGTTAAGCGAGGAATGATCCAAAGGAAACTGCGGAGGTTTTGTTCAGCGAGCTGGAGGTTTGTTTGAGATTGGGATCTCTTTGGATGTTTCCACAGAAACAGAACCGACATATTTATCTGAAGACATGGAGATTAGACTGACAAGGAGATGTAGCAAAATGCCCAGATCAAGAGATTTTGGCCGATGGACGGTTGAATTTTCAGACTATAAAGAGACTTTTTCTCTCATACAATGTGAAGTTAAAGAAGTAGGTAGAAAAGAACACAGGGGAGCACAAGGCACATCAAAAAAAAAACAAAGCCGTGTGCTCAGCACATGGCCACTGAAACACAAAAGCCTCACATGCTTTGCAGGACAATAATTCTATAATAATAATTAAAATATGAAAATATAATCTTTGCTCTGTAAATAGAGGTTACATCAAATGACTAGGATGAATCATGTGAGGTGCATTTCCTTCTCAAGAGTGAAAATGATTTGAGTCACTTCTGCAACTTCTTTAATTTGTCTGTGTTTTATTTAATATTTACAAGGAGACTATTATCCATTTGTTCCCAACCAAAGGAACAAGCTCTCTCCATCACCTCAAGAATAAGGGATGCCGTAATGCAAACTTTAGCAATGTAATAAATACAAAAGTTTCTACAGTCGATTATAAAGATGACAACTTGTTTTTAAATGTACTACGTGATTCATTTGGTATCGCTAATATAATACTGTGATATCGATCATATCGTTACACCTCCAGGAAATAGTATAGAATTAAAAATAATAATAATTTAACTGCTTTTAGTCATAAATCTTATGAGTCAAATGAACGGATTCATTTAGGCACCAATTATTTGAATTATTTGGAACAATTTCCATGTCTTCAGTCACTGCAACAGATGTACTGCTAATGTGAAGTATAACTCGATAATCTTCATTAAAGTGCTGTACATCCGGTCCTCGAATGCCATCTCCTCTCAAATGTTCTTGTGCTTCATCAGAGTTGGTGAATCTCCAGGAAAGAGCAGAAAAGCTCAGAAACCCAAGAGTCCATCTGTAAAAAGGTAAATCCCAAAGTATAAAATAATAAAATACTCACACAGACATTAAAACAGAAACATTCCCAATAATTGCTTTAAATGAAACTCGGTACGTTTGTGTAATAATTCATCACGGTTCTCTTCAGTGTGACCTCATTCCCGTACAGTGTCTAAGAATCAGTGTTGTGTGTTTGAAGGGTCCTGCTGCCCAGTCAGGGCCAGAACGCTCCAGTTCCAGGTCAGCAGGTTTCCAGGTCAGTCTCTCACACACGTTTGCTAATGGAAGCAACTCTCCCCACTGCCCCATGCTGGGATGGACTAATTTACCTGATGTTTAAAACCAGACAAATGAAGCTGTAAATGCATTTGGCAAAAGTCCTGGAACCATTTAAACCAGTGAGATGTGAGCACGACTTTTCCCAGGAGAACACGCGGATCCCAAAAATACAGCAGGTGGCGATAAAATCCTAATCGTATCATTAGCCAATCAGAAGCTGAAAAAAAGGATTGGTACTGGGTTTGTCTGTGTAATAAACTGAAATCTACAATGTCTACAAATGTTGTGAAAATGAATTTCATTTGTTCAGAAATTGAAGAACTAAGGAACCGTAGCTTGTTCTTTGCATTTTGGAGTCAGACTAGGGGATGTTATAGACTCTAGGTGTCTAGGGGATGCCATAGACTCATGGTGGAATTTGTAGTGGTGGTGGCGCTTTGCGAGACTCCCAATTTGGTTTGGTTAAAGGACACAATCTCCTCAACCAATCTGCCAAATTTCAAGGCTTTCCTGTAAGTAATGTATTGATTTCTCTGTTTATACAAAGCTGCAAACAGTGCAAATCGTCTTTTCTGTATGAGTAAACATTTCAATCTACAGTTTTAAAAGGTATCAGACATTTACTAAGAGAAATGTAAGAAAAACACTTTTTTTTTTGAGTGGACTTTCTTTCACATAAATCATAATTTTTCATCCATATTGCTGTCTTGCAGGAGCTCCAGGAAGACTCCGGAGCAGAGAGTTCAGCATTCAGAGAGGCTGAAGAAACGCAATTCACTTGGTTGAACTGTTCGCAAACTACTCGAGACTTTCAGATCTGAGATTAATCATCGTCTTTGTTCTCTGAGGAAACTCTTCTCCAGAAGAACATCTCAGACCCAAATCTCTTGCCTTTCCCCCTCTTTTTAATTTATTTAAATGCTTTTATACTGTTTCGTTTTTGTTCTTTGAGGTCCCCAGTGGATCGAGTGTCCTCGGCCCAGTCCTTTCGCTCCTTGTAGTTTTATATGCACAGAAACCTGATCAGTCGTTATGAACTCAATTGATTCCTACTCGTAATCCATAGAGTTGAAATGATCTCTGCTTACCTTTAGCAGCTATAACAGCTTCAACTCTTCAAGGAGGGTTTTCCACATGCTTCAGGAGTGCGTTCATGAGAATTTCAGACTTTTGTGAGGGTCACTATCTTTGCTCAAAATTACCCAAACGTTAAGGTCTTTAAACTAAGCGTGGGCGATACAGCCTAGAAAAGTTATCACAATATTGTTATATATTTATTACGAATAATGATATCAATGAAAATGTATTTGTGCAGTCCTCAAAATGTTCTTTTCCCACTGGGTACAGCCTTTACGCTCCCAATTTAGGTTGAAAGAAGAGCGGCTACTGTGTGATATTTAAAATTATGTAATTAACTCTTTATCAATCATAGATGATCAAGTTCTTAAATATGTTGCTTAGCCGTCCAAAAGAATTGTATTAGTTGTTTCCGGACCAACGTGCTTTAATGTCTGTGATTTTGTGAATGTATCAAAGCTTTCCTGCTAAAGAAGACAACCACTTGAAAAGTGCTCATTACGAAGAATGTGAAAAAACATTTATTTAATAAACCTTCTGTGAACAAATCTTTCATCTGAACAATGTTGAGAGGAATGTGGAGGAGCTTCACGAAAGGCTCAGATCTGACTGCAGATGTTTGTGTATGTGCTGCAGCAGTCGTTCACAGAGTTCAGAGCTGCGGTGCTTCTGTTTCGCCGTCTCCGTCTGCTCTCGTAACAGAGCCGCGTCCACTGCACTCGCCGCCTTCAGGACCTCTGGCACACAAATGACATTAAAAATCAGAAATGAGTGAACGGAGGGTCAGTGGTTCATCTCAGAACGACGCTTGGTTTAGTGTACGCAGCACCCGATGTTTACGTTCTGTTTCATTCGCCTTGGCACACTTAACACAAGACGAGTCTTCTGAGTAATCTGACCAAACTTTGACCTTTTAACTCAAAACTCTCTAGTGCCATCACTAGGCCAAATGTTATTCAGAGACTCTTCAGCCTGAGATGGCAACAAAAACGTTATTCCTCTTAATCCTTAGCTCCATTTTCACTACATGACATCATTTTATCTTTTATGAGATATCTTTTATAACTTTGAAAAAAAAAAATCAAGCTCCTCCTAGATTGAATTCATGTTGATTAAACTTTGTACAGCATGAACCGAAGAGTCAGGGTTAGCATTAGTTACAATTGCAAAGTTTAGCTGAACCTTTTTAGACTAGTGGTGGCGCCAGAGAGTTCAAGTTACAGACTCAGAAGTTGGTCTGGCTAAAAGTCAGGACTCTCCTCTTTCAAATTTCATAACTTTTCTGCACGCAGCTCTAAAGTTTACCATAGGCTCGTCGCTGAATCAGAAGAAGAACTAGGGAACCATAACTTTTTTATTCAGAATTTGGAAAAAGAATAGATTCTCATCTATCAGTGTACTTTCATAACAAGGAATTCTAGGGGATGCTAGAAGCAGAAGAAAACCAGAGAGCCGCAGCTTATTCTTGGCATTTTTGGACTAGTGATGGTGCAAGTGTGTTCGAGTTGAAGACTCGAAATTTGGTAGGGTTAGAGGACAGATTCTCCTCTACAAGTGGACCAAATTTCGTAATTTTCCTGCAAGCGGTTCTTGGGGACGCCATAGACTTGTTGTGGAATCAGAAGAAGGATAAAAAAACGCAGCTTGTTCTTTGTATATTTGAACTAGTGGTGGCGCTAGGGAGTTTGAGTTATAGACTTAGAATTAGGTGTGTTTTATGGTCAGACTCTCTTCTATCTGTGTACCAAATTTCACAACTTTCCTGTGAGCAGATCTAGTCAGAAGTAGAATCGCATGATCCTTCGAGAGGAGTAGGATGAGCATGAAATGGGGATTTCCATGGGCTGTGCTCTCTGATTTTGTTTCAAGCCCTTTATACAAACATCTAAACACATATGTTTTTGTACGTCTCAAGAAAACATTTCTGCTGCTGTGAAGTAGAAAACTTTCTTTAGCAGTGTGCTTCTGCAAACCTGTTCATACTCTTGCTTGAGTCGGATAGCACGTATTAAAGAATCTTTCTCCATCTTTTAAGAAGAAAGAAAAGAAGATGGTAATCTTTGTTTCTTCTTGGTTTGCTTTCTTCCTGATCTGTTTGCTTGGGGGATTTGGACTGTTATCCGGTGGTTTCTGCGTTTGTAAGCTCGTCAGAAAACAGTGTTAGCTTTGTGTAAAGAGACGAGTGAATCTGCTCAGGAGCTCAAGCAGAGCAAGACAGGGCTGTTATTACAAGCTTAAGCGCTGGAATGAGGGATTATGGGATATGCTCGGCGACTGTGTGATGTTTTAATGGACGTTAATCACATCTGATGAAGCTTTGAAATGTGAGACTTGTATCAGAGCGGAGGCAGAATAAAGACAGACATGAAGAGATTAAAAACAAAATCGGACAAAGAATCTGAATGTGGCACTACTTTAGTGAATAAAACAAAAATATAACGATCCACTGAAATCACCTGGTACTGGACATTCAGCCCGTATCAAGATTTGCAGCATGTTTATTCACTAAAAATGTGTTACCGAAAACCGCATCCTGCACTGCAGCATCAGGATCATCCATGTAGAGCAGCAGCTGCTGGAAGAGGAACTCCAGGTGAGGGCGACAGGAGTCTGTGTCGTAATCCTTCCCCAGAGAAGAAACCCATCGATGGAGAGAGCGCAGGGCTTCGAGACGCACCTCCTGACCGCTGTCATCGACTCGCTTCAGCAGCTCTGAAACACAAGCATGACGTAGATTCACACGAGCCCAGAGCAGAACGCAGGAGCGTGACGACGCTGAACTCACTCACAGTGCTCTAAACGCTGACTGTGCTGTCGTACAAAACCTTTCTGTCACCATTTTACCAATTTTGATACTTCAAAGCACATTTGACCCTTTCTGTAACGTAACTGTTTTTGTGGAGAAAAGACTAGCGTTATAACTAGAAAACTTTAAAACAAACATTACATTTTAAAAGTTAGGCTCAAAGGAAGCTTCTGCTTTTGCGAGTTTATAATTTAATATATTACTAAGTGTTAACTGTTTGAAAATAAAATAGATTTCAGTCCGAATTTAAAATTGTGTAAAGAGGACTTGTGATGTTTTAAAATGAACATTTTTGGCTCGGTTTATTTTCAAGTATTATTTTTTAGTTTACCTAAAGGATGTATTCTTCTTCATTGGAAATAATAATCATATACAGATGCTGGTTATATAAGTAGAATACCACAAGAAAAAGAAAATCACTAATTCCATTCAAAAAGTGCTACATTTATTCCACACAGAACGATGTACTTCAAGTGTTTATTTTAATTTTCTGAGTTTTATTCTAATTTTTTAATTAATCTTCATGCTTCTGAGTAACCTTATAGAGATGCGCCTTTCATTTTCCAGCAGCTACCAGCAGCATGTTTCCATGTCGTTTATCGGAAGCAAACTCACTTTAACTTCTGGGGTATTGTAAAAGGATGAAGCAAGACACCAGATCCAACAATGCAGAAGAGCCAAGGACCCAGAGTCACTGTGTTCTTTCTGAACACCGGTGTCGTGCCACAGACTGATCCACTCGAAACGCAGCCTCTGTATATTCTGAGTGGTCTGTACCTGGGTAGATCTTGTTGAGCGTGTCTGGGCTGAGCTGACGAGCTGTGATCTTCAGCAGTGTGTGAAGGGAGCGACAAGCCAACAGGCGAGCCAACCCGGAGTCTTCCTCCAGAGCAGAGATCAGAAGAGAGCTGAGAGAGTCCATCACCGACAGAACCTGCACAGCACGGACATCACTGTCTGAGCGTTTTCCAAAGAGCTCTACAAACATTCAGCCTCAGGACAACACCCTGAATGGTTACCCGGTGCGCTGGAAAGGCCTCCCCGTGCAGGACGGCGAGCAGACAGCTGAGCGAAGCTATCCTGACCGCCGCGGCCGAGCGTCCCGAGCACCAGACCAGATTAGGCATGAGCAGATCCTGCAGAAGCATCTCCATGTACTCACCCAACCGCCTGCACAGAAGCCGTCAATCAAACTGAGATAACATCATGAAAGTATGCTCTCAAGATCTAACCGACAAGAGGAAGCAATGCAACCTTCTCTTAACGCAGAAGTAGTTTCATGTTTCTAGTGATCACTGACCCCTGTGAGTCGAGGGTTCTCCTGGCATCCAGCAGGAGCTTGGAGAGCATAGTGAAGATCTGAATCCTCAACTCTGGCTCTCTGTTGGGATCCACACAGCTCTTCAGCAGGGGCAAGAGCCCCGGGAGGAACTCCCCCACCGCTGGACCTGCAGCATACAGACATCTGCTTCATTTACTAATCACTCTTTTTAACATTTAAAGCTCTCGTTATTAGACTGGCTAGAACTAAGAGTGCGGGGGAGGGGCGGAGTACGCTTGTACAAGATTCCCTGTGATGATGGACTCTAAAAATACATGATACGAGCTTTGAATTGATTCAGGAGGATCATGTGACCCGGAGAGGACAATGCTGATTGGCCGGACTGACCTGAATGCACAGCAATGATCTCCAGCTGGGTTTTTTGAATGGAGAAGCTGCTCCAGGTGTGATGGGACTCCGAGAGCCACTGCAGCATCTCCGTCATGTGACGACGATACACTTCAGTCTCCTCGCTGAGACCCAGAGCTGAACACAGCGCCCTCAGAGACTCTTCAGCCTGAGAGAGAGAGAGATGAGTGAGAGAGATGAGTGAGAGAAAATGGTGAATGAGCGATAGAGAGAGAGAGAGCAAGAAAGTGGAAGAGAGAAGACAGAGAAAGATAGAGAGAGCAAGAGCGAGGGAAAAAGGGGGAGCGAGCAAGAGATAAGAAAGAGATGGAAGATAACAGAGAAAAGGGGAGAGAGATGAGTGAGGGAGAGGAAGAAAGGAAGAGAGATATGAACGAAAAAGGGGGAGAGTTGAGAGAGAAAGGGAGAGATATGAGAGGAAGAAAATAAAATAATAATCAACTAATGAAGCAAAATGAAGCACCTTGTTGAGTTGCTGATACTGTGAGGCGAGACTCTGAACTGACACCAGAACCTTCAGCAGCTGCAGACTGATGACATCACAGGCCTCCCGGCACACGCTCACCAGAGCGTCCACACACACCAGCAGCTGATCCAGGTACAGTGCCTGAAACACATGAAGAGAAACGGCACACAGCTGACATCCTTCACCTTCAGGCTAACGACGGCTGCATATTATTTCCATTATATTATGTGCAGCTTGTCAGAAAAATGCAACTCATACAATCTGACTTACAGCCTTGAAATCTATACATATATCCCTCCTGCGTTTCCGTTTCATTGTCAAACCCTGGCAGTTGTAAACATTTGACACTGACACATGAGATTATACAACAAAAATAAATAAATGAAAATAATCATCTGGATCTTTCCACCATTTACCCCTGTCTCCGCAGAAAACATCTTCTGCCTTCAGGACATAATGAACTCATACCAACCCATTTTCCCAAATTCAGACCTGCTCTTTACCGTCACCCTCCTGCAGACTGCTGACAGTTACATTCCCTCCTGTTTCACCACAGCAACAGCCAAAATAAAATAGACACAGCTTCTGTTTTCCATGTCCTGCAGGCATCACAAATCTCTTTCAGACATTAAAGAAAAACGCAGCAATGAGAAAGCTCTGGGAGGACGACCGCAGGGGCACACTGTACTTTTTAATCGCTTTGTAAAACTGATTTGATGGATGAATGGAGTAAACGACACCTATAGAGAGCACTGCCTCGCTTAGTGTTGTGCTCTGGAAGGTATTAGGATATTAACATAAATGTCTTTTATATATTAGATGCAGTACCAAAATCCACCATCGGAGGAGCTCCTAAATAACAAGTGTATTGTGTCAAAATCCCAAAACTGAAAGATTGGGTGCAGTACCAAAAACCACCAAAGAAGGAATTCCTAAATAATGAGTGTGTTGCATGAAAATCCCAAAATTGAAAGATTAGGTGCAGTACCAAACATCACCACTGAAGTAGCTGCTAAAAGTGAATGTCTTCTGAACTGAAAGAACGCTTTCAATTGTTTTTAGAAAATAAACCATGATTGGGTATTGGATCAATAAGAATGAGAATTATAGCTTTCACATTCCTTACATTGCACAAAATCCCACACTGTTGGGTTACGGGTTACGTTCTAAACGGTCACTTATTAGCTGAAAAACAGGATAAATTGCCCTTTCCTTCCATTAAACTGTCAAAACATGTTCTCCACTGTATTTTGTCGCCTCTACGGGACAGTCAGAGGTCCTGGAACATCTGTGTTTGGCTCTGCGACTGCTGTTCCAGACACATCACAGAGAGGAAGGAGATGCTCGCGTGCTGAAACACAGACCGCCAGACCAAAGCTAGCAAGTCTGCAGAGGACACAAGCTGGGGGTCAGGGCCAAATCACTCATTTCACTTTTAGGCCTTTAATTGGACCGCAGAGGAAATTCCTGAGCGCCCTCTGGGGTGAGAACTGGCACCAAAGAGATGCCAAACTCAAAAAATAGGTCGTTATTTTTAATATCAAACGAGTGGATGTGGGTTTAGTGGAAACCAGGGCCAGACTCTTGGGTCTGGGTGGGTTTGTTCCACTTCAGTCTGATCAAGATATGTTCCAACACATCTGCAGCACCAGCCCAAGAATGTCTCAGGATGTATTTATTGAATGTTCTACAGAAATCTACACAAAGTATATATAAAAATACATAAAAAATTACTAAATTAATTTGATAAGAAAATGTTCCTTGTGCCTAAATGTGAGCTGGACCTGCAGAACCCATACCACTAAATGGTAAAAAAATGGCTTCTCAATTCTCAAATGTTTATTTATAGGTGTTTCTCACCTGCTGGGAGCCCTGACAGACCTCAGGGTCAGCCAGTGTGTCTCCGATTTTCATAAGATGAGGCCGCAGTCCTTCCACTGAGCTCCCACTGAGCACAGCCCCCAGAATCATGAGAGGAGCCCAGAGATAAGAGGAGGAGCAGGACGACGAGTCTTCGACATGAGGTAAGAGAAGCTTCAGGAACACCTCCGGACTCACAAACGCTCCCAGGAGCTTCGCTGACTCTAAACTCTGATGAGAAAGAGAGACAGAAGAAATTAGAGAGAGAGAGAGAGAGAGAGAGAGAGAGCCCTATTATGATTTTGAATTATTTTGGTTTTGGGGGTCTCCAACGGTTCTGCTGTAAGTGGTGTTTAGAGCCAAGTGAAGGCTGTGGGTTTTGGATGACACATTGAAAGACGGGTGGGTGGACAGATGGATGCATCGATTGGTGGGTGGGTGGATTAGATGGATGGATTTGGACAGATTTAAGTTCTATCTGAGTGAAATTTACAACACAGTTACAATACAGAGCTTAAAGCCAGATAAACTGTTACTAGATGCACTCGAATAACCGCTGATTGGCTGTGTGGAGTCACCTGATCTCTGACATCACTCTCTGAGTCTGTGCAGGCGTGATAGAGCAGAGACAGGAGTGAAGCCAGGTGCTGAGTGCAGTGGTCTTCAGCATGCAGGATCAGAACCCGCAGCAGCTGAGCCGTCTTCACCCGCGTCTGTGGCAGCCAGTCGCCCAGGTCTCGACTGAGAGCGGGCCTCAGGTGGCACAGGTTCCTCACCACCAGCTCCCTGCAGCCCAGCCCGGGACGCCCATCTGATAGAGAGAAAATATCTGGAATTAAAGCTAAACTCCATCCTCACGGTAACTGTTGCCATCTTGGTAAGAAAAAAAGGTCCGCTCCAGACACAAAGGGAGCAGGTTCATCCAGCTTTAACTCTGTGATGGAGGGAGTTTGCATAAACATTTCGGGGAGCGCAGGTTTCTCGTTGAATATAGACACTTTTAGCACCGCCTCCGTCTGGGCTTATCTGTCACTTCTGTTCAACTTAAAAGGGCAAAAAGTCTCACCTCTAGATGAGTAGAAAGCAGGAACTGGGAGCAGGAAGTCCATCCTATCCTTCAAATCATCCTCGTTCTCCTTCTCCCACTGAGATCCCACTTGCCTCCACAAGTCCTCAGCCAGAAATCTGAACACATTCGTCTTTTTAATATCGTTGAATTCCACACGTTTCACATTTTATTTAATAAAAAAATTAAAACTTTTACATGAGTGCCATTTCTGTCGCTAGGAACTGGAAAATGAAATTATGAGGTTCCGCAAAATTGGACAATTGTGCCTAATAAAGTGGCCGGTGAGTGTTTTTGAATATGTTTTAATGCACTTTTATTTTTTTGTTTGATTTATTGTGATCACTGATTCACATGAAAACATTTTATTTGTAACCTTTTCTCTATCACCTGATTTCAGGGATCTCGTCGCTCAGGCTGCTCAGCAGGAGAGGGATGAGCTTGTGAAAGAAGGAATATCTGTCGGGGAGACGCAGTAGCCAATCGCCTGCCACCGCAGTCACTGCCTTCCTCACCTGAGGAGCATACGGACATCTGCGTAAAAACTACCGATACAGAATTCCCGAATGGTTTTACGAAGATTATAATGATTTGAAACTTTAACAGAACATCTGTTTTCTCATTTCTTAGCTGCCTGTGAATATTCAAAACTGTCGACCAATCAGAGCAGTGCTCCCCCCACCCCCCAGTCATCAGTAAAAAAATCATCCCAAAATAGAGCCTTGCTTCAGGGATTTAGTGTATTGTCCTTTCTTGTAAAAAATGGGGGTAGGGTGTTTTAATATACACACTATTCTTCAAAAGTTTTCACCATAAGGTTTTAAAGACAGCCTCAGAACTCACCCGTGGAGAGTCATCGAACAGTCTCTGAGCCAAATGCGACAGAACGTCATCCAGATTTTTGCCTGCGCTGAACTGAATGACGGCACCGATGGCCTGTGTGGCACACACCCTCACCGGAGAGTGCTGGTGAGAGATGGTGAGACACAAAGGCTTCAGCAGACTCTCCCCCTGCAGATGAAAGTGGTCTGGACATAAAGAAAGGAAATAAATGAAAATCTGATTAAATGGTGCTTTGAAGCTGAGTCAACTCTACAAATGCAATCGACTGTTTGGACGATTTACAAAAATATATTTATTAATCTTCACCACACAAGGATTTGAATAAACAATTGAATACAAATTATTTTCCAGTACGCGTTGCATCATTGTGTTGTATTTTTTTCTTTAACAAGCATGTTTTATGATTTTGGGGTAACCTGTTACTCACCAGGTAAGCACTGAGCCAAGCTGATGGTGCATTTGCAGCTCTCCTTCTTGACCTCCGGGAATGGATCGACGATGGTTTTCTGCAAGATTTGTATCATGTCTTGAAGATAAGGAGCAAGTTTTTTGCCACACACCTCCAGGATGAGGCAAAACATCTCCACGAGGGCTAGCCTCAGCTCCTCTGAAGGCTCCAGGACCTCCTTGCCCCCCAGCCGATGCGCCAGGGCGGGCATGAGGTATGGGAGAGACTCTTCAGGCTCGGGGACATCTCTGATGAAGCTTGTGATGATGCTTATTGAAGTTTCCCTGCATGTCTCTGCGGGATCTGAGAGAGATTTCAGTAGAGGCTTCAGCAAACAGCAGAAGATTTCTTGAAGCGTGGCGCTCGATATCGTTAACCGTTGATCAACGGTTTCTTTTTTTATCGCTTCCAAAGCTCGCCTCCGCGCGTGTTTATTGTCGTCATTCAAAGTGTTTATATGGCGAGCCAGAGATTTTAAAACATCTGCCGCAACTTTGTCAACACTGGCTGTCGCCATTGCTGTATCGCATGTGTTCCTGTTGATGTTGCTGGAAAATGGTTGTCATGGAGATTGTTACCCGCACGTCTGTAAATTGCGACAGTTCCGATAGCTTTACGGTACAATTACGGAACAGCTTAAACAAAAAATATTTAATATTCAGATGATACACATATATGTTCACATTTAGCATTTATGTGATCCAAATTAGGATTACAGTGAAAATGAAAACCTCATCATAGTTATCAAAAAAAAAAAAAATCCGGTGTAGCCTCGACGACAACATAAAAGATTTCCCTTCCGCATAAATCGCATAACATTAAATCAAACCACAAGATAACAAATAACTACATTTATGGCGTGAAAGATGATTAAATAAATAGAAATTACAAGATTTATTTTATAAGCACATAATTTTAAAAACATGTCAGTTTATTCAAGATTGTGGTGTTTGTAATAGTATAGAAATTAATGTATTAATAAAGAAGAATAAGAAGACAAATAATTACAAAAACGATTAGAAGCCTCTTGCACTAGTTTTCCTTCCAAAATCTTCAACTTCCTGCCTCTGCTATTCTCTGCACTACCTACTGTATTAGTCTCTTTCAATGTCTCGATAATGCTTCTCACTGCAGTTCTTCACACTTAAAACTGCTTTGATAAAAATGTGTATCTTTCTTCTTCATGTTTATGAGCATTAACAATTCTTTCTCTCAAGTCTAAACAATTCTCTTATGCTTTTACCATCAGGACAGGCATGTTATTTTATTAGTTTCACCAGATACTTATTCTCAGCTTAAAGTCCAATCTTACCTTCTATCCCAGGTTACATAGACTAATTAACCAAATTAGGTTAAATTATCAAGTAATTGGAAATTTTATCGTAATCCAATCAAATTAATACATTTTTAATCAGACTGATATCATTAAGAGTTTCATTTGCTTATTTACAAGTGAACATAATATTAATAGGAAATAATATCAACACATTTCCATCTCTGTTGTAGATCACGTAAAACATTCGAAAAGAAAATTTGACAGGGTGCTAATAATTTAGAAAAATGATAATTTTACCTATAATGAAAATAGAAAGAATGTGTGTGTTTTGAGTAAATATGATCAATGTGCTCGTTCTGGAATGTTCCCATTAGGAATAATAATTCCTGCATATACGTGCTCTCACAAAATCTCCCTGTTTGCGGGCCGGGGTCAAGGAAAGCACGCGTGCTATTCTGATGACGCACACGACCAGGTAGCTTCTGATTGGCCCATACGGTATTTACAGGGAAAATTATGGACATTTCAGTCATAGTCAATCTTCCACTTATGTTAAACATGACCGGTCTCATTTGATCTTTTAAAATGTTCCGTTAACATTTATACGTAAATATCGGTGCCCAATCAGGAGACGGGCTGACGTCATCGCGCTGGAGAGCTGCAGGACCAAACAAGCAACATCCTAGAGCAGCATCTTCGCCTCAACACGGTAAGCCAAATTACGGAAAATACGGACACGTGACTCCTTTGTTCAGTTCAAATATAGCAGCGGAAATCCTCTTTAAAATAACAAACACGTATAATTCGCAAAAGGCTGTATTTTGAAGCGAATTCGCCGTGTTCAGAACGTAAACAGGTGATGCTCCGCCAACGCTTCGTGTGTCTCGCATTAATGAATGCGGAGGCTGATATCTGAGGAAACCTCACGGTTTGGGGGCTTTGATTTGAAGTCTGATTGTGTACGTTCACAAAATACATAGATGTTAAGTCAAATATACAATATATCTCTATATGTCCATCATTCTATATGTGTGAATATCCATCTCCATAGGTGTTTATCACACGTGTCCTCGCTTTAATAGATTGTCAGACGCAGCATGCACCAAACAAGCAAGAATCTGGCTTAAGGAGGAACATCTCTCCTCATATCCCCTCCTTCTGCTTTTTCCCTTTCCTACAGCAGTGATAGAAGATAAGATGGCCACCTCCTCCTCCAATGTAGAAGAAGATGAAAGTCTGAAGGGCTGCGAGGTTTTCGTGCAGAAACACAACATCCAGCAGATCCTCAAAGAGTGCATTGTCAACCTGTGCATCGCTAAGCCCGAGCGGCCTATGAAGTTCCTCCGGGAACACTTCGAGAAGCTGGAGAAGGTGGGTGAATCTTGCTCTGTGTTTATTCTGCTGGGAATGGTTCATCATCTCTAAAGGGTTCTTCTGAATAGATTGGGGGTTTTGTGTTTGCTTTGTTTGTTGCCGATATATTAAGTCTAATATATTCTTACCTGAGTCAAAGCAAATATTTCCTCTTGATGTCACATTTTATTTTAAATAAATGTGGTTTTAATTTGATCAGAGATGAGGAAGCATTTTTAGACGAAAAGGTGAAAATTTAACATTTCA
The DNA here is from genome assembly GCA_007224835.1 of Danionella cerebrum. Taxonomy (NCBI): domain Eukaryota; kingdom Metazoa; phylum Chordata; class Actinopteri; order Cypriniformes; family Danionidae; genus Danionella; species Danionella cerebrum. The sequence continues at coordinate 364,340 of SRMA01025234.1, read as the reverse complement.
AGCTCTGTATTTAATCTTTGCTGGTACTATATTGGCCATGGCAAGATATACACACTGTATACAAAATGTTCTTAATGTAAATTCGATTGATAAACGTAGTTGTGCAGGTTATTGGTAGAACCGTGGAACATTAATGATGAGAAACTGTTGGCTTTATTATTGGGAACCAGTAAGAAATCTGTCCATTGATGAAGTGATTGAAATTGATTGAATGTAATTTATGTTATGTGGAAATTTTGCTCGAGGTTGAAAAAGAGAACTAAGATCTGGAGCAAACTGTCTGATTTCTATGGAAGTTTGACTTTCCAAATATAAAAAAGATGTAGATGTGTTTTTTGGCTTTTTGGATTAAGTATAAGGTCTGAACATTTGGATGGTTTTCAAATCCAGTCAGAAGTTTGGACGAGCCAGATTTCTTTTCTTTTTTGTTCTGTTTGTTGAGGTCCTCTAATAGAGATCTCACAGTTTGCATATAAAAAAAAAAAAAAGATCTTTAGATTCTAGGTTTCACTCTTGTCCGGCTCGCCTGTGGCACGGTGGTGTAGTAGGTATCACTACAGCCTTCAGTCAGAAGATTGCTGGTTCGAGATTCGCTGGTGACCTCACCGGTGGGTGTTTGCAAGTTCTGGCTGTGCTTGTGTGGCTTTCCTCTGAGTTCTCCAGTTTGAAAGAAATTAAACGAATGCAGGGGCCACTACTGCAATTATTGACTAACTAATCGGACACCCTACGGAATCTTGAAGAGAAGAAAATGTATAAATAGATTTTTTGGAATGGATCTCTTTGGAATCTTTTCTCTTTTTTTAAGATTATTTTTTAGGCTGTAGCCTTTATTGATTTTTCTTTGAATGGAAAGGAAAGAGAGTATAGAGAGTGACAGGAAACAAGTAGGAAAGTGAATGTGGCAGGATGGGAAAGATGACCGGCCCAGGATTTGAACCTGTAGACTATAGACCGATTTCACCAGCATGCACAAACTCGTTCAGTTATTTCCTCTGCAAAAATGTTCTCATTCTCTATTTTTCTGTTTAAATTAGCTTACAAATAACACAGATTCTCTCTTCCACCGGCGTATTATTGTGAACAGATTCCGTGAAGCTCTCCTGGACGTTGATTAGCTTTATCTAAGTCTCCCAGGTGCTAAAGAACCCAACATACAAGCTTTGATATGCAATAAATTTATATGTATAGTGCTGACTCGGAATGGATGCTAATTTCTTCCCAGAGATAATACACAACGTAAGATTGGACATTACCCAAGTATTTTACAAAAAGATACAGGACTTAATGCAGTCCGCTGCTTCCAAACACTCAAATTTGCGTGAGCTAGTCATTCATTAGCTCGACGTGACGTGTGAATCTCTCAGGTGCTTTAACACAAAAAGTAACTTTAAGCTTGAACTGGAATCGCACCCAAGGATAATATTTTATCGGGCAGCACCAGGAAGGTTCTTGGAGCTGGTTGGTAAATGATTCATGGAATAAGTCACTTGCTAATTTTAGATGATGATGCTGAGGAAAGGATGTGTCTTCAGTCCCCTGGACCCACACTGAAGGAGCTGGAGAGTTATTGAGATCATCGCTGTCCCTTTTGGCTCGACTCTTCATCTCAGGAAGCTCCGCAGGGATTGCTTCTGTGACAGATGTGTTGTACGATGCTTTGGAAACATTTAGTGGCTTGTTTGGTTCTCCTGTACACCAGGGAGCGGCGACTGTGGTCTGATCACGCTACAGTCCAACTCTTTCATGTGTGGAAGACACTGGGTTTAATACATGATACATAGTCTTCTGTGCAGTGAACAAATGCTAGTTGTGTGGATTTTTTGCGTGTTTTTTAATAAATGAAGATTTCCAAACCGTTAGTGCTACTGCCTCCAAAGCTACAGTGTTTTTGGGAAATAAGGAGCTGAATCTGGATTGGAGCTGAGACAGAGGGTGTTGATCTGAGTTAAGCAGCAGGTGTTCAATTCATCAATTATTCTTTAGCTTGGTTTGCAATTTATAAATAGAAAAGTGCAGATATTCGATTTTGTGCCTAATATTAAAAAAAATAAACAACAGATAACGTTTTAGATTTTTCATTCTTAAGATGACGTTTATTGATGTTTACACCTGTTTTGGGACCGGGACTAAGAAAAACTAAAGTAATTAAAGCTGCAAGCATCGATCAATGGGCTCAAGCATCTCCATCGCGTCTCTGTGGCCAGCGCTGGGCACAACACCATTATTTAAGAGACTTATTTAAGCGGCAATTGTTAACATTACAGATCCAAACTGGCAAATCAACAAAGGAAAATTACGTCATAAAGCGATAACCACCATGTGGCGCCATGAATGAGTCCAAATATTTTTTTCGGTGATATTTTGGCTAACACATATGTCATAGTACCGTATCAATGTTAAATGTAGTATTTCCTATGGCCATCTGGTGGCGCTATAACCAAAAGTCTTCATTGTAGATGTGTTCAGACATGAATTGTTAACAAAGTTGGTGAATTTGGGGATGCATCAGACATTACATGGCTGAGTATTAACAACTTCCTGTTTCTGGCAAATTGTCGACGGCTGGTGTGCGCATATAGTTTAACAAAAGCAAAAATGCTTCGCAATTTAACATCTCATATGCCTGAAAATAAGACTGATACTGTTTGGAGTTGAACAGATGAAATCTTTAGGAAGAGTTTGTTAAAGTATGACATAAGTGGCAATTTTTTTTGAGGTTTTTGCGAAATTTTGGAAACGCAAACTTATATTTAAGTCTTGGTACCCTACACATGTGTGCGGATTTCATTTGCCTACAATAAACTTTGTAGGCACCATAAGCTGAAACATGTATGGTGGCACTATAAAGCTGCTTTGCCACACCCCTTTTCGAACCCCAATCAGATGTGAACTTTCACCAGTTTTAACAAAGTTTTGTGACTTTCGGAAATCCACCAAAAGCCATGCTACAAAAATTCCAATAGGGTTCAACACACCTTCGGTGCTCAAGCCCTAATTCTGAGGAAGAGTTAGCTATTTCTGTAATGCTGAGATCTTGTACGTTATAATAACTTTATCTTCAGTGCCTTTCGTGTAAGCCTAGGAAGGAAAGCATCAGGTTCAGATGAAGAAGAAAATTCAGTAAAGACTCGTGTTGATGCTGCTGTATGCTCTGTTCTAATCTTAGATCGTATGAAAGTCACAGCAGTCATGCGTTTGGCTGGAGGTGCCAGTGTCCGCATTCACACCCTGAGCAGCATCTTCAAACCATGTGCTGAGGAACAACAGCTTGCTTCATTCTCTGGTGTTTTGAGCTCAGGCTTCTGTCAGGAGGGTTTCTGCAGAGCTCAGGATCAGTATCAAACAGCCGCTGGGGATGTGATCAGATGAGCCGATGCACAGAGCACGAGATCTCTGGGTAAAAACGAATGGCTGACCTTGAGTTCTGTTCGTGACGCAGGTTTTTAGTCTTGACTCGTGCTTTTGAGGGGTATTCATGACGACAGTACAGGGATGCTCTTATCGAGGGTACAGCAGAGCTGAGCTGGTTTATCATCATGAGCTCAATACAGTTAATTCAGCCTATACATGAAAAACAAACAAAATAATAATAAATGTCATCCTCTGAGTGTAAGAATGTTTCTGGTTGTATTTTTATGAGTTTTTTCCTTTCCATGCTTTTTCCTCACGGCATAGAAAAAACAACAACAACTCAATTCTAGTTAAACTCTTCCTAGATCAAAAAAAATAATTTTCATTATAATATCAAGCTGGCAACAAATGCTGATGGAGCTTAAAAATAGACGAAAAACTCTCAAAACTATTGTTATCAAGCTGTTTGGAAAGTAAAACTGCATTGTAAATTGTACCAGTATTAACGTCTGTGTTTTATGCATTTTATTCTTGTTTCAATAATTCTTTCCAAGTCAGGTTTTCTAGCCCCATTGTCAGATTTCTTGCTTGATCAAAGAAGATTTTAACTGTATTCAAGATTTTTTTTCACCAGAACTTAACTTTAATTTCTTAAAACAAGACGGACGTAATATTCTTAAATGAAGAATATGTTATAGTGGCAAAAGTTAAGTTTAGTGGCAAAATCCAAAGCTAGTTTTACAGAATATTTTTAATTCATGCAAATAAAAATTTGGAATAAGCTATTTAAAAACTATTTATTTTTTATTTTCTAAAAAATAAGCTAAATAAACGATACCCTAGAAGTCAAAACTGCATAATTCTTTTTTAAAATAAGAACATACAGACTACATGCTCTTGCTTTATGTTGTTTCACAGAGAGATCTTTGGAGAGCGTTCGAGTCGGACACACATGTTTGTGTGGTTGTATGTGTGGCATGTGCCCAGCTGTTCCTTTGCATCCGCCTGCCTTCACTTTGGCATTTGAGACTGACTTGAGATGCTTCATAGCAATTCTTCGACAATATATATTGTGTGTGCGTGGAATGATATGGTGGAACAGTGTTGGCAGGTTAATATGTGTTGTAATGTCAATGAGGACTTGAACTTCCCTTAAAATGTTAATGTCAAATGATGTCAAACAACTAAATAACAGGGAAATTAGAGTTGGAAAATAGAAGGGTTCTTGGAAATTCTACAAAAAGAAATAAATTCTTCTAACAAACTGCTGGAATTTCTCCATTCAAGGACTTATAAAGGTTTATTTTGTCTTATCTTAAAACAAAACAGCATATTTTAATTTCTAATTCGGTATTTTGTCGTTAAAATGCTGGATAGCGAGTTATCTCTCACAACTTGACTCTGTGTCGCTAACATTTATTAGGATCTCTTGCAACACTCACATTGCAAGCATGTACCAGCATGCCACTGTTAAGTTAGCATTGCTAGCATGCTAGCATTCAGTAGTATGTTGTTACCAAGCGTTTACATGCCAAGTGCATGCTGCTAGCTTGAATTAGCATTTTTTAACTTTTTTTACTGTAATTGTAAAACATTTGAGCACTAATTACTTTATTTGAGCACCTTACTAGTATTTGGTTAACATTCGTTATTGAGACAATAATACTATAATGAAAAGTGCAAGATATTGTTTTTGGTGTGAGTTGCCAACTGTTTTATAGGAAGGACATCTAGTTAGCATTTTGGCATGAATTATTTTATGGATGTAGATTGGCTTTGGACAGTTTATCCATGGGACTGGTTTTGTAGGTCTAAAGTGTATGGTTTTAATGGGGAAAACGACAGATTTCCAAAGTGATACGAATAAAAAAAGTGCTAAATCATGAATTACCCATAACATTTAATCTTCAAAGTTAAATATATAAAGAGATATTTGTACGTTTAGCTACAAATAGCTTGTGTATTGCACAGTCTGTTATTCAGTGCTTCTTGCATGCAGTGCATAAATACAGAAAGACAGTGTGTACCCTGACTGACTGGTACAATCTCTCTCTCTCTCTCTCTCTCTCTCTCTCTCAGTTAGTGCTGTGGCATGCAGCTTCATTGTTTTAACTCTCTCATACAAGCATTTTTTTTACTGTCTCTGTCTCTACCAGTGAGTGCTGTTGTGTCTGATGTCTGTGCTCTCAGTAGGTTTCAATTATAATTCAATCCTGATTTATTACGAGACTCTCACTCATTCCTGTTTTTGCACAGGTCTCCAATATGTTGCTAATGCGACGGAAACCAAAAGCCTTTCAATAGATGCTTGAAATGAACTCAATCCTTCACTTCCTCTCTCCACAGGAGGAATGCAAGCAGACCATGGCCCGCCAAAAATCCAACTCTCAGTCAGACTCTCATGATGATGAGGTGTCTCCTCCTCCTCCTAATCCTGTGGTGAAGGCCCGACGCCGCAGAGGAGGCGTCAGCGCCGAGGTCTACACAGAGGAGGATGCTGTCAGCTACGTCAGAAAGGTTCAGAAAGCACACTCTTCATATGTTCTCGCAATATTACGATGTGAAAACATTATCTGTCGAGGGGGAAAAGCTTGATGAGGTGCTAGGTGGGTTGTAAGAGTTGGCAGAAAACACACTGACACTGTGATTGCTATAGGATTTAAAAGATCTCATTTTATCTGATATTCTCATTTTATTCTAAAGTCTAAAAGAAAGCATTACGGATAGCTTTCATTTCGGAGGAAGAAACTTTTTTTCTCTGGTTTACAGGTCATCCCCAAAGACTACAAAACAATGACCGCGCTGGCCAAAGCCATCTCTAAGAACGTGCTGTTTGCCCACCTAGATGACAACGAGAGAAGGTAATTGCGTGTTAAATTTCATTTTAAGCGTGTCATAGGATCGCTGTTATTAATATAAGCCATGAAATATCTATCCACATATGTATGATTGGCTCCTGATTTACAATTAGCAAAGTCCTGTAGATTTGTTCTGTCAGGGGTTTACTTTTTTTGGTTGAAATAAATCAGTTTTGCCTGTTCCTATTGAGACAATATTATAGGGAGGTACAAACATTGAATTTTTGTCCACTTTGATCGAAGCAAATGTTTTCCCAAGGCTGTTTTGAATAAATCAGAGGACTAAGGGTTGATTGATCCGGTTAATATCTCATTCCAGTTTTGGGTGTGGTTATTGTTGAGGTTGTTCTACTATTGTGGCTGATACGAATAACCGATACAAAACCGATAAATGCAAATCTTGATCTGGATCTTTTAAAATCACATACTATTGCTATAGTATTAAACTTGGCCAAAATCTGATAACTCTAGCTCTTTTCGATGAGGATTACCGATACTTAAGTGACGAATGCAAATCGTGATCTGCATTTTCCCAAGGCTGATTAATAATAATCTACATATACGTAAGAGTTTGTCACAGCTTTGTTTGAGTCTAGGTAGCACCTTGTTTTAGTTTTTTGCGGTTTTATTGTTAAGGATGGCCCAATATAGAACTTTTAGTCTATACTAATAGCGCCCTTTGTGTGAGTGCATCGATAACCGATAAATGCCAATCTATTTCCCAAGGCTTTCATAATAAAAGTCAGCATACATGTAAGAGCTTGGTTTGAGTCCATCCAGTTGATCGCTAATTACGGACCAAACAGCGAGGCCCCTATTTTTTTCTTCTTTGACAATGGAAGTCGATGGCAGCCCCGTGGAAAGCGTGTTAGGAAGTTTGGCACACTGACGTAGTTGGCTAATCTGAATAATTTGACTAGGGCCACTACCAGTCTATAGTTGCACTTATATTTATGCTAATAACTTTTAAACTTTTAGGTCTATAAACCAAATCCTTGGCTCAGTTGAATTTCCATGGATTAAATGACGTCATTGTAGCCTGCTTTAAATATCCGCCATTTTGAATTACCTTCTAGAGATATTTTCTAAAACTCTGCCCTTACCAATTATTCAATTTTGACAAAATTTGTTCCAGATCATTAATTGTTTTCTGTCTACACAATAATTGTTTGGTGTACCACCACCAAACTTTGTGGATGTTATAATAACTGCTATGTAAGGTTGCGTGTAGAGTTTCAGCACAGGCCCCCATGGCCCATGTCCATTTTTAGTATGAAAGGCCATCTTGGATTTAGTCTAAAGTTGCACATTTGTACAAAAGTATTGAAATGTATACAATAGTTGTAGAAACATAATCAATAAAAAAGGACATGATACATACATCACACATGATGAATTAAAAACTAGTCTTTAAATACCTTGTTTCGCTTTAAGGGAATTAAATGATTTGGTACAACATATTGTTTGTGTTTGGAAGATGAATCGTGCATGTTGGAATTGAAAAGAGAGTAAATTAAGGATGAATTTTACTTCTATATTTAATCTGGGATAATGCGCTAACTCCTTTATCAGTTTTTTATGGCCATAATTTTTGTCACAAATGGCCCCAACATCCTATTATATCAATCCTCCGAAGGACATCTTTATTATGAACCAGATTGCGCCGTCTCCAGCTTGTTTCTGGTTGTCAGCACTGGTCTTGTGTGTTTTTTGAGGTCGTGTCAAAGAGACTTATGTGTAGCCACTGTTTATGCTCTGTTGCTTTTGTCTCCATGGCGACCTACGGTGAAATAAAACCAGAGATTGTGTGACATTAGTGGAAAGTGTGGTGTGGAGTGGGAAAACTGAGTTGCTTGCTTCGCAAAAAGCCTAAACAACATTGAGAAGGAACAAAAAAAATCCAGGAATGTCACTCAGGTTACTCTGACTTTGTTTCTGGACTATAATTTCACCGCTGAGGAGAATCCATTATCCTTACAGATCCACCATGAAGAGGACAAACTCTCAGCTTTCTGCTTTTGCTCAAAACGAACCCAAACATCCACAGTTAAATTCATCACAGTATTGAATGCCGCCTCTCTGCCAGGCCGTGCAGATGCCCACTCACATATTTTATTCTGCTTCATTCAGGTCAAATTAATTTCTAAAGCAATTTTCATGATCCATGTCAAAGCAGCTTGGCTGAGCATTCTGGCATCTTTAATATTACAGTGAAATGTACTTTACTAATCTAACGTGATGGCAACTCGTTCCACAGAAGAACGAAGCAGAATCTCGTCCGTTACTAAAACAAACAGAGATAAAGACTCGATGTTGCTTCTGAGGAGATTTGTACCTGTTTATTTTGATCTCTTTGTGTGTTTTATCTGTGAAAGGTGCTCTAGAAATCAACTATACTTACTTTACTTAGCTGTTCCCCGCACATCTACAGGCTTGTGTTTAGCAGGTTGGCTTTCCCTGCTTTTGATTGCTCCTGATAGCTTTTCATAATTCTCACTCATAATGGTGAAGGATTGTTTCCATGGTTACCAAATGATCCCCGTGGCAACCACCTTGTATAAAATTCAATGATCTGTAAGTGATTAAATGTACCTTTCTCTGGTAACAAAGGAACAGGTCTGATGAGGTACACAACCATTGCTTTAAAATAGTGACTTTAAAATGAAAATATTTTAGACCGATATCTGAAGATTGTAATAAAATAATGCATTTCCTTTAAAACATAGCTAATCAATGTTCATAGTAATGGGTTAAGTTGCTGAGATAAATAAACATATACATCTTTAGAACAACCCACGAGTGGAGGAGTCTGTTGGACCCAAATCAAACCCAATGAACCCACACGCAACCCACTTAACTCACCCAAACCAGCCAACCAACCCATCCAAATTCAAACCAAACCAAACCAACTCACACCAATCTACCAACCAATACAAACCAAACCAAATGTAACCAAACCAATATCAGCCACCAAACTGATCCACTTAACCAGCTAACAAATCCACTTAACCAACAAACCAACCAACCCATCCCAAATCAAACCAAACCTACCAACCAATACAAACCAAACCAAATATAACCAACCCAATTCCAACCATCCAAACAAAACCATCACCCACCAACCCAAACCAACCCATTTAACCAGCCAACAAACCCATCCCAAATCAACCAACCTACCAACCCAATTCCAACCAACCAAACTAAACCTAACCAGCCAACCAACCCACACCAACCTACCAACTAATAAAAACCAAACCAAATGTAACAAACCTAATTCCAAACGACCAAACCAAACCAATATCACCCACTAACCTAAACCAGCCAAAACCAATCCACTTAATCAGCCAACAAACCCACTTGACCAACCAACGAACCCAAGCCAAATCAAACCAAATCAACCAACCCACACCAACCTCCCAACCACTACAAACAACCCAATTCTAACCAACTAACACACTTTAACAAACCAACCTACCAAACCAAATGTAACCAACCCAATTCCAACCAACCAACCCAAACCAATATCACCCACCAACCCAAACAAACCCATCCCAAATCAAAAAAACCCACACCAGTTTGATTTGTTCAACAGCGCCCTCCATCTAATTGGAGAATAAGATTGCCATCTACGGTTAGAGTTGCGGGTTTGTGATAACTGCTAGATATTCAAACACTAGACGACAGTTTGACAATCCTCGGGGCCCCCGCAACGGCATTCAGCTGGATGGTACTCAATGGGAGAGACACAAGTCTGAAGCAGAGGAAGTCATGAAACAGGAAGTGATGTCATTGGAACTAGAACCTGATGTCAGTGGAACTAAACAACGCATAAAAGGCCTATGGGTCCTAACCATATGTTTGTTTTTCTGTTTTCCTTATTGTTTTTTTTTTTTTTTTTTGTGTAGAACTTTTTCTGTTGCATTGTGCCTATCTGAAGTCTTATTACCAAGTGAAATAGGAAACCTTCGGCTTGATCTCTTTTGTTTACCTACAGTTTATAGATAACTGTCTGAACATCTCATATGAAAAATAAACCCTTGATTCACTGCATATTTCTCTGCTTCAAGCACCAGTGAACAGCTCTGTTGTGCTGGTTGCTCTCCTGTCTGTGGCCTCCACTTCCTGTCGCATCCACAGTGGCCCAGGCGCATCTCAAACAACGCAGCATTGTGCTCTTATTAAAAAATACACAGAGAACAGCAGCAATCAGCACTAATGAGCCTCACTGAAGCAATGAACTGAACAGATCCTGCAAAGCTGAAAGATTAGAGCTCACATTCCTGCACTCACCGGGAGTGAAATAATTCAATTATAAATTATATTAAATTATCATGTAAAGAAAACATAACCCTGGCATTTTGTGCATTTTCATCGTGAAATTGTCTACTTGCAAAGTTCAAAGTCAACAAATTCAAAAAATATGTGAAGAGTATTTGAAGGTGGCAATCCTTTATCAAGTGGGTGTGGCCGGGGTGTGGCTTCTGGATGTCTGACCAAAGTTTCTAAAAGAAAGCTGAGCCATCGGCCCTCCACACCAACTTCAGTGATTGCTGTTTTAAACAGGATTAACAAGCATCACGACCTACATAAAATACTGCCGTCTTTGTGTAAATCCATCACAGCTCGGATCCCCGAGTAACCAGATGCGCTGGAATAAAATAAAAGCATGTTTACTTTGATTTTGGGGTAGGGTGAGTTGCTCCTGATAGCGGCGGGATGCTTTATCGTGTCTGAACACATCTGCAGAGAGCTCCTTTATAAGGTTAACCTGCTCTCTGCAGCACGGCGATCTGGTTTCCTGCTCGTATCTGATGGAAGTTTCACTCGGTGATTGTGAGGAACAGCTGCTTCACACACCTGCGGACTGTTCAAAAATGACCTTTAAAAGCAGGCCGTCACGCTCGTGTAACGCTAGCTAGTGTAGCGATTGAGTTTCCTCGTCAGAGGATTAGGTGATGGTTGGCAGAAGATGTGGTTTTTCTCATTTCTATACACACAAACTATTGAACGGCATCCTTGTGTGGAGTTTTTGAGGTTTGCACATACAGACTGAATGTAAAGTACTATCTTTTGTTTTGGAGTGCAGAATAAACTGGAAACTTTAAATGAAGTTGTGAGAAAAGTGGTAGTACAAACGAAAGCCAAGAATTTTTTATTTTATATGGAATCTCATTGCAATCATCCAAAACTTTTCTGGGAGAGTGTTTCATTATTATGAGCTTCTAAAATGTACGAATTACGAATGAGTTAAGAAAGTACACAGAAACGCACATTTTTTTACAGTTACGGAATTTGTGAGGGTTAATGTAATGAGTTCCAAGAATTTTAGTACCATTAAATTAGCAAAATTCTCAAAACACATCAAAGCATTTGCAAACACATTTTGATCTATGTTTTAGCGACTCGGTTTTCAATTGGGGGGGGGGGGGGACAGTTTGCATATAAACTGTGCCATCAGCTCACTAAAATAAAGCTGCAGACTGGAGTCCCACCTGCTCACTCAGGCCTGCACTTCCAGACCTAACATTATTTCCGAAAGCGCCACCTGCTGTGTGGGAGATTATGTAACGTGACTAACACAGAACTTAGAGGTTGGCTTATAAAAGTGCCAATGTGACAATGAGTGAAATAAACCAACTCCACTTTCTCGATAAATTTTCTTAAGCTGACATAAAGACATGTCACGTTGGTTGCTATGGTAAACAGTCCAGTTGCTATGGAGGGGTCAGTGACTTAATATAATGTTAATGTTAAAAAAGAACATTGAGTAGGCAAGATGGAAAAAAGTAAATGTACATTTCCTATTGAACATTTACCCTCTATTCCCTAAGGATGAGGTGTATTTTTATCTTCTGTATCATTTATTAGTGATGAGAGAAGAAGGAGGCTGCGGCTGTCTCTCTGCACAGATGGATTGAGGTGTGGGTAATTTGTCAGCGTTCTTCAGGGGATGGATGGATCGTTCTCTGGAGCTTCTACAGTCTGTCAGCACTTCCGTATGTTTGCTCTCCACATCACTCAGGGAGATCATTTGCTGAAACCTTCACCTTTTAACTAAGCGCCTTCGCGAGTTAGATTAGATTAGAGTTGGGTCGATTCCTTTATAAATGTAAAGGCACCATTAAGGGGCAAAGAAAAGTTGATTTGTTTTCACACTGAACTGTGGGATTCGTGCGCTACTAACCTTGACTCTTCTAACTCAAAAGCAGTCACATAAAATGTTTTCGCTAAATGTTTCAAAAAAGAGCTTTAGCCACAGGATTAAATTTGAACCCAAGGTTGAAAATCATCTTTTGCAGTGCATTCATCAATGCTGTGTTGGTTGCTTTTCTATTAATAACACATTATTTATGCACAGTTGGAATGTTAAGTCTATTAACCGATAGATGCAGACGGATAGATGCTGTGCTTGTGATTTGAGTGAGCTGGGAACCGATGGGAACCGACTGAGAAGCCCCTCCCACTTCAGGAACATGACTGAATCAATATAATGGGACATCCATGTTTAGAAAGCAAAGGAAAATCCAGTTCTTGAACCATTGAGTGTTGTGCCGAGGTGCTGCCTCTATGAGCCCGGCTCACTTCTACAATGGCTTCAACTCTTCTGAGAAGGTTCAGGATTGTGTTTATGGGGATCATTCCTCCAGAAGCTCAATTGTGGGTCAGACTTGGAGAACAGGTCTTCCTCAAAATCATCCCAAACATGTTGATTGAGGTTGAGGTCAGAGCGTTTGCTTAAAACAGACTGGTCAAAATTAACCTTCTCCCAACAGCTGCTGGTCTGTATGTATGTGCCTGTGTTCTGCAGGTGTGTGGCCCATCACGTGAAGGGCAAACACATACGTATTTTTCGAGCCAGCTTCTATCAGTAGACCTCTCCTGATGAACTGATCCTGAACAGATGCTTTTTAAGACATTCATTGCTGATCTGATTCACTTTGTACTTTCAGGGATGTTCACCGTCCGTCAGCACTGGGATATGAGAGCAAAGGTCACAGGCTGCTGGGGTCAGGGGTCAAAGGGGAAAGACCAAAAGGGTCATTAGTCGTTGCTTAATTGGTGGATTACCACAGCTGCATGCTCTTATCTGAACCCAGGACCGAATGAGATTCTCAGACTGGATTCGTTGAAGTGAAACTATTGGGTGGATGATATTAAAAGCTCCAACACAAATCAAATTAACCTTTTTAGCTTTGGGGTCTTTTCAACTATTTTTTTACTTTTACTAATTATATAAATAGTTGGTTATAAATCGTTATGCTAAACATTGTGGTACATATGGTGTACATAATATTGTGATGTGCATTGTATCGTGAGCAGAGTTTACTCGGTGCTTAATTTGTTCATGAGGACAGCATTTTTGTAAGAAACCTTTTTTTGAACGGACTTTGGGCTTAATACTGCTTCTGCTGAAAAGGATCAAAATCCATTCAATCCATTTAAATAATCCCAAATCTCAAGTTTTAAAAATACTCGATGTAATAACTTCTGAAATCCCTTGATTGTATTTTAATACAATACAATCTGCAGGAGAGCAGTGGTGTGCGGCTTGATTTTGGTCATTATGGAGCATTTTAAAGTGAAGTTATTAACCATTTTCCGGTTCCTAAGCGATCCTGTCTAAGTTTGCTACACAGCAATGTATTTCAGTGAACGAGGAGGAAGACGTATTTTTACAAAAATAGGATTGCCGCCTGTCCTCTACTTAAAATCGATTAAAAAGAAATGTTGTGTCATGTCTAAGAGCGTTTTGACTGTCTGTTTCTGTTTACTTGTTGAATGCTGCTTGAATTATTCACGCTGCAGCTGCGTTGCATTATCACATGACTGCTGTTTATCACTTTACCCCTCTTTTATTTTTTTCTGATTATTATTATTATTTTGATTATTTCTGATTAGTCCATCTATTAGTCCGATTAGTCGTTTATTTAAAATAAAAACGTTTATTTCAAATGAAACAATTGTAAAACAATAAAATTGGATATTACACAAAGTTTATTTGCAGATTTTTGCGAGGTACAGGAGCTAGATAATTAAGCACTGACTATACCCCAATAGTAACTTTGCTTGCAACTTTGCAAAATCAACGTAAAGCAAACCAATTGTTCACTGTTAAAAACTGGGGAAGTAAAGTTTTAAAAATATTTGCTGCTGGTGTCAGCCCAGTATAGGATGCCAGTTGTTCTGAAGATGCTATTTAATAAGTGCTTCTTATTTCTCTTTGCTTTTTAAAAGATTTGTACAGATATTTAACTGAAATAAAAACGTCAAACTACGTGCAGCTACATTTGAACATTCAACAAGAGTAGCCCCCGAATTAAATGAATCTAAATTAAATTACAGTTCCTCTTGACATTGTGACATTAAAATTAAAACGTAATCCACTCTTTCTTTAAATCGAAATTTAAATTGTCCATAAGGAGCACTGAACATCTCGTGATTATCTGATTTGTGATTCGGTTCTATGTGAAGCTGCAGGATGGATGCATGAAGCAGCTAACCATCATCACAAACAGCTAAAGCACCATCACCTCACATCACCTCTGCTTTCTGAGCAGAGCTAAAACATTCTGAAATGTTTTTTTTAATCTTGTACCTTGAGAAACTACATTTTATTCAGGGCATCATGTTCATTTATTGAAAGGACATTAGGTGAAGAGTTGTGTTCTCCTGCTCTTCCAGATGTTTAGAAATCAAGCATGAGATGATGCAGTTGCGTATTAGTTCCTGTGGGGGCCGCTGTGTCCTTCACGAACCATGAAATCACTGCTTGAGCTGACGGTCTGCTCTGCTCTCGGGAGCTCTTCAGGAGCTCTGTGATGTTTGCCTGTGCTTTCAGGAGGCTCTCTGCAGCTCCTCCTCGCACAGGTGTGTTTGCTCTGGCAGCGGCCGTGTCGTAATCGCGCTTGTACAAGCTCTCTCATCTGGCTGGCTAATGAATAGCCTTTAACACACTTGGATCAGGGATGTTTGTCTGGGTGGTGCTACTGCAAGTGTGTGAGGGTGTGTTGGTTTATTAGTGCAAATGTTCTGCGCATGCTGTAAAATATCTCGCAGACAAAGAGCTTCAACTGGACTCAAAGTCACTTACACTGCAGAGCTTTGCAGATTTCTCAAATCTTAAACACTCTGTGCGTGTGTTTTTAGTTTACATCTTTGTGTCCTGAGCTGTTTCACTCCCAGTTGATGTGAGAACATGGGAAGCGCTGAGAATTTTTTCACAAACAACGTCTTTAATCGTGAACAAAATTCACAACATTTAAATCCTTCATGAAAGGAATGCTCCACTTTCCATTTCTCAAGAGATAAGGATCAGTGTTTTAACATTTTTAAATCATTGAATCTAAATCTGTCAATACTGTTAGCATTAGCTTAGCATAAAGCATTGAATGCAGTCAGACCAGTAGCATTTAACTTCAAAACGATCCAAGAGTTTCCGTGTTAATAACATAGTTTCATAGTGTTGTAAAGTTGATGTTGTGGAGCTGAAACCGGCAGGAACTGTTCTCCTTTAGTAATTATTTTTTGATGGAACTTTGTGAATCAGGCCCCAACACATATATATATTTATATCTGAGAGCAGACTCAGAATGACTCCAGAGTTTCGCGTTCTCTTCTCGTGTGAACAGAGTAAACCGCTTTTCCCAAAAACACAGGACTTTGAGAAAGAAACGAGGGAAGAGCAGGTTTTGCTGATCTTTCCTCTTCCAGCACTTCTCTCTTTCCTCTGCTGGAAACACAGAAACAAATGACGGCGCTTCCTGTCAAACGTCTGATGTTTCTCTTTGCATTGACTTTATGGCCTCCCGTCTGAGTGAATAGAGGTGGGACGATCGACCTTGTGATCTGTGGGAGGGAAGAGAAAGAAAATGAAAAGAAATGGAAGAAATCATTTTTGGAGAATTACTTTTATTTACCTTGTATTTGGTTTGTGCAGTAGACTCAACTAAAGAGCTTTAATTGCTGGTCTCACAAATCTAGATGCGTCAGAAGATGTTTATCCACATTCAGTCACTAACCATTGTTCCCTCCATCTATCTGTTTTGTCTTTCCTCCTGTTTCCTTTCTTTCTTTCCAAGCATTCCTCCACTCTTTTTGTTCCTGCCATAAAGTGCAAGGTGTTTGGAGAGGAGCTGTAGTAATTGGCTTGGGATGATTATGACGAGTTCAGACGCTATAAAAATGTATTTTTTTTATTCAAATTTAGAAACAGCTGATGATTAAAATCGCTCTGTGCTATTACCAAAAAGGAAAAAAGAAGCATCAAATTAATTTTATAATTATCGTATGATTATTGGACATTATAATTCTGGAGGTCATGGAGGTGCCGAGAAGCTCTGAGGAAATTGTTATGAGCCTTAAATTATTAAAAATTCTTTACTACAAATAAGATCTGATTAAATTCCTTTTTTAAATCTCACAATTCGATTGTTGATTCAATTCGATTTTATTTTTTTATCTCACAGCGGCATTTTACTGTTTTATTTTATGTTTTGTTTTGTTTGACTGTTTTTACTCAATCCTTTGTGTTTTGTAATGTTGTAAACAGCTGCTGCAGCTCTGAAAGTGTTTTATAAATAAAGTTGAGTTGAACTGTCACAAAATACGATATTGATCGAAAGCTTTTATCCAGGTTAATGCTAATGAAATAATAAATGTCATTTTGTGTAGCTACACGTTTATATTACATTTCATTATGCAACACATGTTTATTTGCAATTTATCATATTTTTCCTAAGTCAAGAAAATGTAAAATATCTTGTAAAAATTAAACAGTAATTTAAAAAAAGAGCTGCTAATGCCTTTATTTTAGCTGCAGAAATATTTTTAATTACAGTTTATCATGCTAATTTTAGAAAAACTTGAACTATGAAATTAGAAAAATTAATGGAATATATGTTTAAAAAAAAACTAAAACCAAATTTTTTTGTTGTTTATTTCATGTTACAGGTTTAAAGTTCTAAAACATTATTTGCCATTATTCTCCTGTGAAATGTATGTATTATTATATTTATTTGTGTTAATATATATTTAAAAATACAAATATTTTTTATTAATCTATCAATGCTTAATACAATATACTTAAAATTATTTTTATTATATATATATATATTTAAAATAAAATATACTTTAATTAATACAATTATTTTTATTAATGTGTCTACTTATAATAAAATGACAAATTTTTCATGTACTTAATAATCAAATTGACATTAATAAAATATTTTTATCATTGTTTATATTCCCATATTGTCACAAAAAAGTGACGGTGAGGCTCCGAGCGTATCCTGGTAAGCTCTAGATATATTTATTTTTAAAATGACGTAATTAAAGTTAAAATAAATTGTTTGTTAAAGTTAGCTAAAGCATCAGTGACTGAAGCGGGATTTCTGCACTGTAGCCGTTCTGCACTGGGGCGATCACAGTACCCCTGCCTCCATCAGCAGGAGCTCAGAACCAGATCAGGAAGATAGAACAGAACTTTTCATAAACACCCTGAAGCATCAGATCAACTGAGGGCATCAGACGTTCCCTTTGAGGTGTTCTGGGTTCAGTGAGGGTGTAGATGCCTCCATCCATCACTGCAGGCGGAGACAGACACACAGACTGCAGGCTGCGAGCTCAGACAGACAAATGGCTCCCGAAGGAAGAACCGCGTCCAAAACAGCTGCGATGCTCCACATAAAACACGCACACTGCAGTCCTTGTCTAATTAAACGAGGGGTTTTCCTGCGTCCTAGCAACCGCTGTGTTTCTCAACAGATCATCAGGTCTGCGTCGCATGGGTGTGGATCCTCTGTGTTGATGAGGCTTTCAAGGGGACTTTTCTAACAGAAAAGTGAATATTTAATTACCTGCTTATTTATTGTGAATATAAAAGAACCGGTGAAGCGGTGTAGCCGGGTCTGTACGCACGTAATCTCCATATGAATCTCTTCTGATGATCAATAATTCCGTATACCCTTGGTGTACTCACTTTGTTTTGCTGTTTAGACTTCTCCCATTTACATTTATTCTCGTCCCCTTTAACTGACAAGCAAGTGCTTTATTTATTTTTTATTTATTTGTTTTACTTGCTGCTTAATTTGTTGCAATTGGTGCATTTTTGTTTGACCTCCACCATCACCCCAAAATGAAGTAGACGTCTCTCGGAAAAGCTGTGGTGAAATTATAGCACAATGTTTGAAATGTGTTTTTAATAGAGCCCACCGCGATGGGGATTGACACATTAGACATTACTATAATATTATTGGGGTTCAGCCAGCGCCACCACGTCAAAAAGAACCCTCATGATTTCTGTCTTTGCCTCAGTGTTTGCTCGGTTCAAAACAAGCATGCACGATCTGTAAAGACACCAGCTCCCCAGGACTGAGTTTGGGCACCACTGAATACACAATAAGATAAATAAAAAAATGCCAAAAAGTGACCCATGAAAATGTAATTTATGTTAAATACATGAATTGATTGCTAATAAATCAGTAGAACATTCAATTTCTTAATTTTTGCCCACTTTTATATACAGTTTGGGTTTGGTAAGTTAAAAATAGCACCCTACCTTTTTTTTAGGACTAAACCACTGAAAAGAACAATTTACTTATTCCTTTTGACATGCATGAGTGCTGAATAGTGTTGTCACGTTACCAAAAGATCAGTGTTCTGTACAAACACCGGTGAAAATCCACAAAGAACACTTTTATTTAAAAAAAAGGTGAAAAATGGAAAAAAAACATTTATAGAAAAAAAAACATCATTTTTTATGGATTATTTTTTAAACCGAGAAGAAGCTTTAATGTTGATATGGTCACATGACTGCACTTTGATTAATTTCGAGTCGACCCGTGTGAGAGAGACCCAAACGTCAGATACGGTGCCGCTCTGAAAACTACCGAGAGCCCGGGAATCCCCTCAGCCGAGACCTGATGAGCTCTCTTGTGATGGAAGGCTTTACATAAACATCCTCTGCACTCAGTGAAGACCACCTACAGAAGCAGCAGCAGCTCCGTTCATCTGCCTCCAGACGTGAAGATGAGCATCAGTGCACTTCTACACAGCTCTGCATCGCTCGATCTTCTGAAGTTTAAAGCATTCATTTCACGTTCATTTATCACTCACTGGCTCTGCTCTTGTGTTTGGTTTATTTGTTTTCTTCAAAATAAGAGTCCTTCCGAAATGGCTGGTTTCCCTCTGACTTGTATTTTACACTTTTACAAAATACCAAATTTATTCTGTTAAAAATACATGAGCAAAATAAAATTACAAAAAATGTTTTTTTTTGTCTTTTGAAGAAAAGCGTTTTGAAAAAAAGCTTTTCATAAAAAAAAAAAACATGTTTTTTCTGCAGACTTTTGCTGTTTTAAATGTGCTGGCAGTGTTTTCGTTTGCACTTGTCCATGTTTTTGATTACGTTTTGAAAGTTAGCATTTCACTTCCTGTCACAATGGGGCGGGGCTTAACAGTGGCACACACTTTATGGTCGTGGACCCAGCCCTGCCCCACCTGTAATGCTCTGACTGAGGAATGTACGTTTTTGCACAATATTTTACAAAACCTGTCCCCTCTTCAGAAAAACGGTTTAATCTCCAGCAGCAGGAGCAGCAGTGCGTTCAGGTGCATTGTGGGAAGAAAGCCAGGCATCATAAGCGTTTAATGCTCACCACCCGTAAATGCACAAAAGAGTCCTTTTCCCGTGTAAAAATTTGCACGTTTCTCATTTGTGGTGCTTCTTTTCTGTGATCGGTCTGGAATGTTTCCGAATCTTTTCTTCGGATGTCAGTTGTTACGTGACTCTAAAACACCTCCTTCCTTGTCTTTTTCTGCACAGTGACATATTTGACGCTATGTTTCCGGTCACACACATCGCCGGCGAGACGGTGATTCAGCAAGGTATTGTATGAAGCCATATGCATTTTATATTTAAATATATTTACAGTTCCTCCTTTTGCAAGTGCAAGCATCTACTGAAATGAAAACCCACATCCTTTTTCTTATTTGAAAGATGATACAGGAAGTATGTTTAAATTTGGAAAAAAAGCATAAAAACCATTGAACTTTCCCTAGAAAAGGACCTGATCTTTTCATTTAAACTTTATTTCTAATAAATTATTAACGTTTTGAATGTTTGCTGCTTGTCCCATAATATATTTCATAATTTAACTATTTTATTATTTGGTGCAGGTATTTTTGCATGATGTGTGAGGGCTAGCGAGACACCACTGATTGCTGCTTGCAGCTTTGAATCAGATTTTGAAAATGCCCTTTTTCTAATTTTTTCAAAATTCTTTTTCTCACCCCAATATTTGCTCTCTTTCCCCCGCACAAACTCTGTTCCTCCGAGGTTAGGTTTGTAGATATGTCGCTATCACACACTCAAGCTGTCTCCTGAGCGGCATCACATACATCTCGAACGGATGCAAAGAGTTCAAATGCTGTAGTTATGTAAGAAGGAACATTGGCTGATGAAGCAACGACTCAGACAATCAGCTCTTTTTCAGTCAAGAGTCAGACAAAGAGCTCTGTTTGATTTCATGTGGAGTTCATGAAGCAATCGTGGAGAGAAGACTGCTGAAAGCTCTTGCGTAATATCTGCAGCACTGCTCCAGAGGAGGAGCTGATCGATGCAGGAAACAGCAGAAGAGCGTTTGCTGTAGATCTACAATATTTAGGGTTAGGGTATTCGGGAACTTTTGAGCAGAAAGCCAAAACGTCAGAGAGGAGGTGACAAAATGTGGCTGATGTGTGATGTAAAGGTGATTGGTGTGTTTTGTGTTCATTAACCTCCTGAACCTAAACCCTCTTGCACCCAGCGACTCAATCACTCTCTTAAAGAACACCTCGCTTTCTCGTCTAACTCTACATCACTGTCTCAAATAATAAGGAGTCATTTACATTTTGGAAACAATTCAACCATTCTCCTGGTGATAATGCACTGTTAGCATTAGCTTAGCATAGTTCATTGAATCCAATGAGACCAGTAGCATTGCACTATAAAATGATCGAAAACTTTGCAAATCTTGAACATGAAATATCTCATGAATTATTCATGTGTGAATGATCTTCTCTTGTTTCTTTCTCAGGTGATGAAGGAGATAACTTCTATGTGATCGATCAAGGAGAAGTAGATGTAAGTTCAGCAAATCCAGTCATTTATTACACTTTATAAGAGAGGTGAAGCATAACAAAATAATCATTAAAACTCAAAAACATTTAATATTCAGGTGCCATTTCAAATTTAATTGGGGAGATTTTTTACTGAAACTATTGAAAGTCTCAATGTTCTAGGAATAGCATTCAGATAGGAATTTTCACGCCACTTCCTGGAACAATTCCAATATAAAGAGTAATATAAAAATAACTAGATGATGAAGTTTGCAGGTGAACATTCATATTGATTTTGACTTTATACCTGGATCACGATTCCTGCTCCGTCGGTCTCCTCTCCCTCTCCCTTCACACAATTTTCCCTGTTTAAAAAAATAACTGTTTTCAAACTGGTCAAAGCTCAAGTGAAGAGCTTAGCATCATCTCCATGGGAATCCATTTCCCTGTTTGGTTTTCAAGAGATGATGAGCAGATCTTCTTCAGACACGCATCACATTTATTCTGAATTTTCTTTCATCTCCAGGGATTCTGCTGTATTTTCTCCCCTGGAGTTGCTGGTTCTTCAGTAAATAGAGTTGTTTGCTCTAAAGAGACCTTTTGCACACTCCTTGCATTTTATTTTCCCTCAAGAGTTCATTTGTCATGGCTCCGGGAAGCAAAACTATCATTGTTTAGTTTTTAAAGCTGGATTTCCACGCTCTCTTTGACTCTGGGAATTAAACAGAGTTTCTTGGCTGCTGCACAGAGATTTTAAACCAAATGCTACAGTCAGTGAAATCTGAACAGTGACACAATATTTTTCTATGTTATGTTTTAGTTTTTATTTTAATCTCCATTAGTGCAACAATACCCTTGTTACTGAAAAAAAAAACTTTCTAAATCATACAAAAAATCTGTCAATGGGGTTGAACAGATTTGATTCAGTAAGAATTCTTAAAAGTAGCTTTTATTGTCTAGTAGATGCTATGATTATTGAATGATGGATCTAAAAACTAGACAAAATCACTTTTTTAAGCTTTTAAAATGTTTAAAAAAGTGGAACATGTGCAATTAATGCATTCAGAACCGCATATTTTAACAAATCTGCAAAAAATAATCATTTGAACATGGTTCCACTTGATTTTTTTTGACATTTTTAGACAAATGGTTTGGGAGTTATAGGCCTAAATAACAATAATTTTAACTAGATTTTAAAGTTTGCACGCAAACTTCGATGTTGGCTTGCGTTGGTGCCGTTTATACCTATTTTTTTTAAATGTTGGCAATTCTGCAACAATAACATAATCCAACCCCCATGTCTCTATGATTCTCATAAGCTGAGATGGGTACATGCAAAATTGGTTGCTATGGTAACCAGTCTGGTTGCTATGGAGGGGTCAGTGACCTAA